>JANRMT010062831.1:22849151-22860827 GCA_026402145.1 Polypterus bichir lapradei | reverse complement strand
CTATCTATCTATCTATCTATCTATCTATCTATCTATCTATCTATCTAAGTAGCTTCAGGGGCAACCAGGAACCACCAACCTTAAATGAATGAACAGGCCACACTAAAGCACAACTAATTTAATGTTGCTAACTAACTTCATGTACATGAATAAAACATAGGATATTGTGAAAAAAATCTGTAAAACTGATGGTTCACCTCAGGGCATAGTGATAACTACTTTTGGCACATGAAATTCAGTCATCTACAGCAACTACTAATTGTGAATTAAAAGTAAAAGGTAAAAGAGATACCTGTTCCAGTTCATAGGCTTTGGCCTTATCTTCATCTTGATCAGCATTCTTTCGGTATGCCATTCCCAATCCCCAGACTGCCAGGATGCTGTAGACATTATCTCGGACCCAAGCATCTTTCTGTTCCTGACTTGCTGGCAGCAGGCCTGTTACAGGGTTCTGGAAAGTTAGAAGACAGACAGTAAATATGTTAAAATTATGCCAAACACATAAAGTTATTACAATTAGTGAATTACAGAATTGTGAAATTTTAAATAAAGAAATAAATTATTTATATAGCAGTATCAGGTCTGGTTTCTGCTATAAGCCCATTAATACTAGGATAGATACTGGCTTCCCACAACCCTAAAGCATGTGTATTCATTCATAATTTGATGGATGAATATTAATGCTAGATAACAGACACATTTCTTGGTTGAATGCCTATTTATATGTTTCTAGTCTGAAATTGTTGTTATTAACATAGTGCATCCATCCATCCATTATCCAACCCGCTACATCCTAACTACAGGGTCACGGGGGTCTGCTATAGCAAATCCCAGCCAACACAGGGCGCAAGGCAGGAAACAAACCCCAGGCAGGGCGCGCACACACACACACATCCACAATTTAGGATCGCCAATGCACCTAACATGGATGTCTTTGGACTGTGGGAGGAAACTGGAGTACCCAGACAAAACCCACGCAGACATGGGGAGAACATGCAAACTCCACGCAGGAAGGACCCAGGAAGCGAACCCAGATCTTCTAACTGCAAGGCAGCAACACTACCCACTGCGCCACCATGCCGCCCTAATATAGTGCAATATAGTCAAAATTAAAGGTACTGATAAGATAAACTACACTCTCCTACTCACATATGAATCTCTGTTTAAAATTCATATTGGTCAATTTGACACAACTTATTGACAAATTGTTTTTAAGTATTGTCTGATCATGTCAGCACTACTGGCAAAACTCTGCCATTTGTCCACAACTATCGTAATGGGATGTTGAGGGGGCTCACATTATGACATTCCAAAAAATGACGCACAGAACATTTGTTCTGAATTCCACTGGAACTACAGTAATGCTCCCTTTTTGCTTGACCAAACCCCACATGTGCCACATTGTAGCTAAGATTAGTATTTCTCAAGTGACAAAAGTTTACAATTCAAAGCTCAGATATATTTTGAACATTAGATAGATAGATAGAGAAGAGACTAATTGTGATGGCTAAATGACTGAGTCAGAGCATCTCCAAAATGGCAAGTCTTGATGAGTGCTCCTGGTATGCAGTGATTAGTATCTACACAAAGTAGTCTAAGGATGGGCAATTGGTGAACCAGCTACAGGGTCACGAACACCCAAGGCTCATTGACACGCAACCGTCTGGTTCGATCTCACAGAAGATCTACTTTAGGACAAATTGCTGAAAAACATAATGTAGACCACGAGAAAAGGTTGTCTGAACAAACAGTGCATTGCAGCTTGTTTTAGTACTTTAATTATCCCCAAGGGAATATTTAGCACGAGACAAAGCAAAGCAATTCATATTGACAAAATGTGTGTGTAGTTACTATATGTTGCAAGAGGGCAAAGTCTAAACCTGAGTTAAAATTACCATCCCATTGAGAACATAATAATTGATGCAGTGTTATTAGCTGGGAATTCCTTACTTACTTCCCTTAATAAATTTCAACTGCTAAACTGAACAGCTTTAAGTCTTTTAAACTCTATTTGCTGCTTATTTTAGGAGTGCTGGTGACTTTTGAAAAGTAAATGTTATGAGGTCTTAGAAAGGCTTTGGATTGTTTAATCATCTTGAATGCCAATGATAAAGCTCAGTTTACAAAGGGCATCCTTTTTATTTGAATTAAAGAAGAAATTTTCCTCTTAGAATTGTGGCATTGTCTTGAAAGACAGCCTCTTAGAATTGTGGCATTGTCTTGAAAGACAGGTTTACAATCTACAAAGGTTCTTAGAAATATACTATTGTGATCCTGGTAGTCTTAAAAGGTGGGGCCTGATAAAGTATCACATCAAACAGATTGAAATAAAAATGAAAAGACTTCACAAGGGACACATAAACAAGCAGCCATGCCTGGGGGCAGGCTGGTATTAACTAGGGAGAGTCTGATACTTTGGTTACACAATCACAGTAGGGCATTAAAGCATTAGAAATGGTTGTAGGTAAAGTGTAATTTTTTTTTTGTATAACAGACAAGAGAAGGAAAGGTCTAAATGACCTAGAATGCTGAATGTCGCCGTACTGATAAGGAAGCAGCAATAACATATACAAGAAATTGAAAAGTTCTTGCTACATACACTAGATTCAGCATGCTTTGCTTAGCACTGGAATTAGTCTTTCCAATGCAAAAGGTATTTCTATCTTTACTAATGTTATGAATTCTTCAGATTATATTTATGATGTAATTCAGTGCAATTTTGCAGCAGCCTTTCTGCAAATTCACTTTTTGGGATTTTTTTGAATGGGGGCTACCATGTTGCTGTTTTTAGTGCCATTCAGTACAAGACATGAGGTTATAATGCTATCTTGCATGTGATGTCATTTCGCTACCAACATTTAAAGGAATAATCCACACAAAAATAATACTTTTTATGTATTACTTATCCTATGCAATTTTCACTAATGGCTGAGAAATATTTTTAATCTTATGTTTTCATGCACAATGGAGATAACAAAATTTCTGATAGACTAGGCATCTGTGGTGACCAAAGCTGGACAATAATAAACACTATCAAAAATGACCATGCAAAAAAAATCTCACTTTATTCATGTTGTATAATCCACGTAACCACTTGGATGCTCACAAAGCCACAAACATATCTACAGTATTTTAATAAAATATTGTTAAATAAACCACTTTTAGAGAAAGCTGACGAGATTCAGAAACCAAGCTGTAAAATGTGAGTTCTGCTACTGAAATTTGCTTGACAGTAATACCCAAGACAACTTACAAAAACACTTAAAAATGGCAAAAGTTTTCATTTTTTCTTCTTCATTTAAATATGATATGGAACAGCAGATTTTATTTTAAATATAAAAATAAAATATAATTTGTTACCAATTCATAGGCAAACTCAGTGTCTGATGAGTATATTAAAAAAGTAAATGAAAAACATTTGCATTTATAAGAACTCCACTGCCCTGCCTCACACCTATAAACACAGTTCTGTGCTGTGATTTAGTACTTTATTTAAAAGTTCATAATTTTTACTGTGAATTTTAATGTCACTTCGTTTCATAATTTTATGTCACCACATTGTGAGGTTAGCATTCTCTGTTGTTGAATTGCTGTTGCAATTTCCCATAATCCTTTGTGAAAACACAATTGGTAACATCATCATGTGTGAAGCTATAAAGATCACCACAAGAGTTCCTTCTCTATCTGAGATTTAGATATAAACATAGCAATTAAGTGACTTATGTATTTGATTTTGCCATCTGTTTATACTCTTTAACAGCAATTCCTGCAATTACTTTTGGTTTTGATGATCTTTATTTATTTTTTTGCTTGCGTTGTCGATCTTGCATTGCTTTTCTAATGTGTATATATGACATGTAATAGAGCTGCCAGGAAAGAGGAAAACAGGAAGGCTTGAGAAGGTTTATGGATGTGGTGGTGAGAGAGGATATGCAGGTGATGGGTGTAACAGAGCAAGAAGCAGAAGGCAAGAAGATTTGGAAAAAGATGATCTGCTGTGGCAACCCGTAACAGGAGCAGCCAAAAGAAGAAGAAGAATAAATACCTTCTAGGTTTGTTCTTGTTTTGAAGCTACTGTTTTTCTGAAAACTCCTTTTGGTCATGAAATCCAAGAGATATTTTTTTTCCTTCACTGGAGGTTTTATTATTTCCTTTCTGCACTGGCCATCTGGCTCCTGATATAATTGTTTATTATATGAATTATACTACATTGATTGTTTATAAATTGTTTATTTAATTATTGTTTTTCTTTGTTTCTAATTACTACCATTTCTAAAGTACTTTGAATTATACTTTGTATTGGAATGTTAGTCATTTTCCAACTCGTGCTATATAAAAATAAATGTTATTGTAAGATGAATGTTTACAAACACATACTATTATTATTTTAAATGAAAAAAAACTTTTTATGAAGACATTTCCTGTCTTCATAAAATTATCCCTTTTTTATTAAAATAATGCCAAAATACATGAAAATTGACAAAATTAGTTAAAAGCTTTCAAACTAAAACATCTTCCAATGCAACCTCCCTTTATTATTTACAGTTTAATAAGTCTATTTACTCATTACACTTATTTGTTAGTTGAACACCTAGCACATCATCACCAACACTAGTTTCTCACATGTAAGCCAACAATAACATTAAACAAACAGAACAAGAAAAAATTATTCAAAAATACATCAGAATTAAATGGGTAATTTTACATAGGAGAAGGAGGAGGAGGAGGTGAAAAGGCCATACACACAGTGTATTCTGACAAGTGCAGAGCCTGCACAACCTCTTTTTTTATAAATTTGCTTCAATATGGTTAATCAAATTAAGTTTCAAACTCAAACGAAAGGTCTTTTCCTGTCTATTAGAGCCATAATGCTCAAGTCCACTACTACACCTGACAGCCATTCACATAATAAGATGGCTGACATTGTTTGTGAAAATAACTAGCATTAGGGGTGCATGTGTGAACACTGGTATTCATAACCTGGAAAATTGAGCTTTGTTAAGGTTAGTAAAACAGAAAGGATATTAAACGACTTTCCTCATATACAGTACCTGTATTTTCATAAATCCGTTGTGTGAATTTTGCAGAGAAACCTATTGTGACGGTTTCCATCTTCTTTATTTGGTCTTTCATTTTTTTTATTGTCATGGATTGTTTGCATCCCATGGATTGCACTATAATTTAAAATAATTTGTAAAGAACATTGAACTTGCTACTGTAAAAATTGTAAAATTAAAAACATTGTAACTGAAGGGTTATTCTCATTTGAAAGTTCAGTTTTCTCTCAGCAGTAATACAAAATTGCTGTGTTTAAAGAAGCTCAGGAAATTGTTCTCTTAAGTGCTCATTCTATCTTTAGCATGACCTATTATCAAATTGCTTGCATGTCTATTTTTAAACCACAATTACAATTTCTAGAGATTTTGATTATGTACTTGACTGATTTTTATGTTTTCTAGTAAATATAATGTCCAGTTTACTACATTACCCTCTGGTCAAAATTAAAATTCATAAAGTTTCTGAATCTTGCTTTATTTGTCAGCTACTTCTTTGACATTTGTCCTCTGCAGATTATCCAGGCTCCGTCTCTGGAGCCTATCAGTTTACAGCCATTATGTGGTGTATGGAGCCTATCAGTTTACAGCTATTATCAAAAAGAATCCTCTAGACAGATGCACTCTACTTCTGGAAATACCTGATATAAATATTCCAGGGGAAAATTTCCATCCACCCTGAGTGGCTGAAAAGAGGGGAGTCCACTCTGGTCCAATCAAGAAACCAACAGAAACAATTTTAGTACACTTGTTTTTGTTCTTGTAGAAACAAATGTAGCAAATGCAAGACAATGTTACTATTTTGGTTTGGTTCTGTCTAAACTAAATGAATTTAGATAAGTAAGCAGAGGAAGTTGCACTATATTATGCAAAATAAATGTTTTGGAATGTATTAACTTCAAGAGTATTTTTTAACTATATAAATTTGGAAGAATTATGAAAACACACCAAATCTTTAGTAATTAGGCCAGTAATCTGAAAAGATGACTACTGCTCTCCTTATGCTGTATATTAGTATGAATGTTTTTTTTTCAACATGCACCTTATCAAAGTCCATGCAACTCTTAACAGCAAAAAATACATTTACTGTTCTTTAAAAAAGATATCAGGCTCTAACACAGTCCTCATTGAAAAAAGAACACTTACTGGATTAAATCTTTTTCAGTTTTAAAAAAAGTGCAATGCTTTCTGCTACTGCCTCATAGCTGCCTCATCTGGGTTCAGTTTCTGGCAAACTGATTATCTTTTCATGATATGCTCACTGCTGTGATAGCCCAGAACACCATTTAAATGGCTGGTATTCAGATAAATTACAGCACCTGGAAAAGTGTGGCCAGGGTGGTGGATTTCAAGTTTGAACACTCACTGAAATATACTATATGAAAGATTGAACTAATTCATCATGGTTGGAATTATGATTCATTACTTTCATGTTCTCCACTAAAAATAATTCCTAGCTATGACCCTGGCTCCTGTTGATGGTGTAATTTAGTAACTGGGTTCTGAAAATGGATAAATGGCTATACTGTATGGATGGATGGATGGATGGATGGTCAAACTGAAGCTACAAATGGGCATGTGTGTTAATGCAGCAGATGCTGCTTCTATCTAATTGTACTCAAACCATAGTTTAGTTTTTAACAGAAGTGTCACTTGCACAGAGGTTGTTCTTGTGTTTATTGTATGCTTTCCCCTGGTATTCTGACTTCTCCATTGTGGAAAGTCCAGTCCTGATACACACAGGCACAGTGACACACAAGTCCAAAAACATGCTTTATATTTTCTTTTCTTTGCCCTTTTCCACATCACCGTGCCAAATTCCCAACAACACTATTGCTCAGTCCGCTCTTTCTTTCTCTGTTCTTCTCTACCTTTTATTCTGCCGCCTTCACTCCTCCACACAAGCTCTGTCCTCCATCTCCTGACTCTGGCTCCTCGAATGGAGTAAGGCGGCCTCTTTTATATTGCACCTGGATGTACTCCAGGTGCCCCCGACTATCTTCCGGCAGCACTTCCCAATGTGGCGAAAGTGCTCAATGGGCACCCAGAAGTAGGAGCACCCGGATTCTCTTCAACAACAACAACAACAACATTTATTTATATAGCACATTTTCATACAAATAATGTAGCTCAAAGTGCTTTATATGATGAAGAAAAGATAAATAAAAGACAAAGTAAGAATTAACATAAGACAACACTAATTAACATAGAATAAGAGTAAGGTCCGATGGCCAGGGAAGTCAGAAAAAACAAAAAAAACTCCAGAAGGCTGGAGAGAAAAAATAATATCTGCAGGGTGTCACGCACGCGCGCATGGGAGGCAGCTAAAGGGCTCGAGTGAAGGCAGTTCTGAGGCATGCCGGGATGTGGCAGAGTGCACTAACTCTTTTTCTCACTTCCCTGTAGACCAAACCCGGCAGGCTCCACCTGGCTCTCTTGACATCACTTCTGGCACCGAACCAATGGAAACAGACCTTACCAGCTCCGGCCCCCCTGATGTCACATCCGGGCTTGATCCAATGAATAATGAACACGTGCCCGATCCTTATGACCTCACTTCCTGTCTTCCCCTTTAAAAGCCTACCCTTTTCCCTTCTCCCACAGTCTGGTTTTGGACTCTGTTGTATGCACTTCAGTGCCAGTTGCGTGAAAACGGCTTTTGCAGCCAGGATACCAGATTATATGGGTGGCTGCCCCAAACCTTTATCTGTCTTTGTCTCGTTTTGTGACAAGGGGTTCCAAGCCATGAGACCGCCCAGCCCCCTCTGGGCATTGTACCTAACATAAATGAACAGTCCTCTTTCTATTTAGGGTTCTCATGGAAGGACTTGATGATGATGGTCATGTAGACTTCTGGCTTTTAATACATCAATGTAGGAACATCATGGTGCTTTTATTAGGTGGTGGTGGCGCAGATCGCCACCACAGAAAACCGGGAAAAGAAACAGAAGAGAGAGTAGGAGTTAGTATGGACAGCATCTCATGATGTGCTGGAAGTGCTGCAGTCCAGGGCTCCGGAATTGTCCAGGTGCCCCCTGGCAGTGGCCACGGGCCCCAACGGGGTTGAGCTTCCAAGTTCTAATCCCATGGCCCCGATGCAAACCAGGGGGGCTGTCCTCTTGTATACCGGGGGACATATTGTCTCTCTACCAGTCCTTCCATCTTCCAGGCATCCTGACTGGGCAAGAGCCCCAACTGTCCGCCACACCATATAGTTCAAAATATGTTAAATGTGTCTACTTGGCACAAATGAGGCAGGCTAGAGTATCATCCAGGACTGAAACTTCCCTACCTCATTGCTGCTGTCATATATGAAGAAAAATCCTATTTTAAACAGCATTCATGAAAGTATACTTTGAACCATTTCAGTGGGAACTTACTTACTTTCAGTGGGAGTTTACTTATAACATGGCATATATCTTGCAATTAAGAAATGGACTGCAATGAACACCTGCTGTTTCTCCATGCCATCATATACAAACATGCATAGTCTTCAAATCCAGTAAGTAATTAGAAAAATGTAAACAGAAATCAGAACACCATAACAAGTGATCTGATACTGGTAAAGGTTTATGATTTTAAGAAGAGTTATATACAAAAACTAGCTGGCCCAGTTCACCATTAATCACAGACTATTGGTCAAACAATTAAATCTAAGTGATGCAGCATCATCGGACTGAAATTAATTAGCCAGGTCTGGGGACATTGACCTCCCACTGCACGTGGTTCTATTATATATCCAACTGTTAATTCTAAAGCAGTATGGTCCATTCTCTGCAGGCGTAGCAATTTTAGCATCCACAAAGGCACAAGAACTGTTGATTGATTTATGCCATCGATATGTTTTCACATCCCATGTCCTCATTTTGCATTGGTTTCATCAAATATTGTGAGCAGTTTTTCATTTTCTCAAGAGGAACCTTCCTTAATTCTTACCTGTGAAGGGGCTTCTTCTGCAATTTGGGGGAGGTCAGGAATATTTAGTGTGAATAAACCCTTTTAAAAACTATGTCAGACACTGCTGCAAGAAGCTGTGAACATTGCAGCAATACTGGGGAACACCAACCCTGAGGAAAGGCATCAATGTAAGAAAGGTGCATTCTCTGCACTGGTATTGGGGAGTTCTCCATATTTAACACAGAAGCATTGGAAGACCAAGAAGAAATTAGCTGTGGGAACTGCTGAACACAAAGACTAGGAGTCGTGAAGCTATAGTAAACTGCTTTCAGATCGTCTTCAAGGGTTCTGGCAAACCATTTAATAACTTGGTGGGACATTTTCTAAGTTGCCTTTAGCAAGGGTTGAAAAAGTTGATCTTGACTGATTGAACTTTTTCTTCTTCTTTCAAACAGTAAAAAATATAAAACCAATGGACTCCACAAATGTAGGATATGGTGGGTCAGGATCAAATTCTATAGCTGGAGTCACCATAGTGTTTGAGAAGCTCAGTAGTCACAGTCTACAAGTATAGTTGAGATATAGTCAAAATTTGAAATAACTGAATATTAATGGATTAACATGCAATGGTGCAAGAGGACAAGAAGAAACATGTTCCAGTTATCAAAAGATAACAATTCTCAGTTTCCTTAGAGAAGTTTATGTTAAGGTACTGGAACTTATGCTCTAGCTGATAGCTGAACCTCTATTCCTATAGACGCAATGCAGATTCTGCAATGGTAGTGATACTAGAGATATATTTTTTGCCTAGTTATTTGGGAGATTATAGCACCAGACAGTAATGTTCATGTGATAACTAAATTATTTTACTTGTTCTTCTACATGTCTTTCATCATCTATTGTAATATGTTCTGGGTAATGATACAACAGAATGATATATCAAGTGCAAGTATTAGAAATTAGACTATTGTGTAGGGTTACTGCACTCTAAACTATGATAAGGATCTTGAAGTACAACTTTTTCTTCTATGAATAAAGAGGCATCAGCTGAACTGTTCTAAGCATCTAGTGAGGCTAGTTCCAAATGCTTCCTGTGGGAGGTTTCCACAATGTATTTTGCCACTACACAAGTTATATGGAGAGTTAGTCAGTAAATGACTAGTAAAAAATACCAGATTACTGAACTAATGCCAAAAAGACTAATTGCTCAGTATTTATAACTCATGGATATTTAGCAAAGATAGTTTGTAGGCCATTGAGAGATGAATATCATAATTATTAATTGAGCTGGGCTAGAGGTAAACACAAGTCATCAAGGCTGACTAACATGCGAAGCTACACAACACTGGCAGAGAAACTTCTTGACACATTCATGTAAGACATAACCAGGATATCTATTAGACTTAAAATTATAAAGACTGCAACATACGTATACTGTTACTTATTTACTCATATTGTGCCACATCATTTTAGAAACTGGAAAATTTAATTTGACTTAATTTTAAGGGAAAATACCATGTTAATTGCACAAATCAATCATTCATTTATTCAGTCATTTTCTGAAATAGTTATAAGGGACAGCCGGGACCCTTGCCTAGCTTATATGCCTTCAGAAAGGAAGGACCAGGGGAGACAGCATGAACAGGGAATTGTCTCACCCAGATTGCTAGATGGAAGCCCCCCTGGGTTGTGGCAGTGCCACGAAATTTCACAGAGCCTCATGGGAACTGGCGCGTTTTGGCTTAGCTATGTTGGATTCCATGGGCATCACAAGGGTGAGCTGTGGGGAATAACGAGCCTTACCTTGTTGGGCTCCAGTTTAAGACGTAAGCACTCCATGATTACGGGACACTGGAAGTATTTCTGGGTTTAATATGAAAGGAGATACCTGCCACTGCTCCAGGAGCCAGAGTCAGGAGGAGAAAGACGAAGCTCACATGGAGGAGTAGAGGAGGCAGAGAGAGAGGCCAAGAGACACAAAGACAAAGACTTAGAGTGTTTGCTGTGCCTTGTAACTGTGATAGTGTGGTGTGAAACACTTGCTGGAAGGGTTTCCCACAATAAAAAAAAAAAAACTCTTGTGTGCTGTACTTGTGTCCAGAGCCTTTTTGTGTCTAGTGTTTGGGAAGCTGCAGTGCCCCTGGTGGTCACATAATGCAGGATTGTTATGGGGCCAAAGTCTAATCAAGCAGTGTCAGAAATAGGGCAAAATCCAAATATGAATGAGAAGCTACTTCATCAAAGAACAGAATCTTGCACACAAAAGTTATTTTACTTGCATTTCTTTAATATTCCTATGCTATTATCATCTGTCATTTCATTTTCAGATTAGTTTTAGTTTTATGAATTGTTTGACCATTTCTATTTTAGTTTTTATTTTTGGTAAGTAACTTTAATTTTATTTTGAGATAGCTATTTCTGTTTAGTTTTCATTTTAATTAAAAATGGCTATTTGTAAGATTAAGAAATACACTTTGCACCTAATTATCAAAGGAACTGAGGAAACCTGCAGATTTGGCCACAGCAATACATACTGAGGTTTATTTTGTGAATGTTTTAAAATGTATGTCACTTGCACTGTGGCAGAGCAAGGACTTGACTGTAGCCACATTGGACATTTTAAATGTTGAATTAAGAACTTCACAGTAACTAGTCTCACAGATCTAAACATATACAACAGATAGATAGATAGATAGATAGATAGATAGATAGATAGATAGATAGA
>JANRMT010062831.1:22808487-22849141 GCA_026402145.1 Polypterus bichir lapradei | reverse complement strand
AGATAGATAGATAGATAGATAGATAGATAGATAGATAGATAGATAGATAGATAGATAGATAGATAGATAGATAGATAGATAGATAGATAGATGATTCCTAAATAGAAAGAAATTCCTAAATAAATATACACTCTGTGTTAACTGTTTTAAAAGCATGGAAGAGCCAAAATGTAGACATACCTAAAGAGACAGTGGAGCATATGTGACTTACTGGCAGCAATGCTGACACTAGATGACCTTTCACAAGTTGCAGACACATTTTTTATTAAAATAGACCATCCTGTTTACTATAGTTCAGAAGACAACAGGTGTACAAATCAGTTGACCCTAAGTGTGTTTCACTATGAGTGTTTTTCATACTCTTCATTCCAAGAACTATATAGGCCAGGATAGGAAATTGTCAGAGGTTGTAATCTTTCCAGGAAAAGAGTGCCACTACATAAAATCTAAACAAGGCAAGGTCAACCACAAAATATTTTGGTTGCTCTGTTTCTGCCTAACAAATCCCCCAACTTAGTCTAAAATTTATACTAACGGTTCATGCATCAAAAATCTGAAGGCATGTCTGGCGATGACTACAACATAAACCATATGCTGGGATAATGTGTGTGGTTGTGTTGCAAATGACAGCTCCGGTGTCAGTGTCTTGTTGAGCAGCATTTTGTGGGTAAGTGGGTGAGCCACCCAATCACAAAGGCAAAGATTCAAAGGTCATTTAATGCAGGCCCAGACAGGCCATACGTTTGGAATTTAGTACTCCTTATTTTTCTACTTGAGTTCATCCCTCCCTTTAGTATTTTCATTTAATAAAGGTGCTATTTTACATAGTGTTTCCTTTGTGTGCAGAGGGCTGACACACATGCTTTTAGAAGGCATTCTGTTAATGGTCTGACATTCCAGTTACAAGGCCACATGAAACACATACAGTAATTGAGATTTGGAGAGATATCTTCATTGCCACATTTCAATTCAAGTAAAGAAAACCAATACCATGGGCTGAGCCCTTCAGAAATGTTTCACATACTGTACTTACACAGGTATTTTTGTATTTGTGTGTAATAATATATAAATAGTAGGTCATTCTTTTTCACTGACTTTCTAGGGTTCTAGTAGTTAAATTTGTTTTGAACCTTCAGCACATTGTATTATAATATATTTTCCAACAGTGCTAAACACAATACATTGCAGACCATTTATGTTGTTACTTTTGGTTTTTGTCACTGACCTGTTATCCCTTCAATAACCAACTCTGACTTTTGACTTGAATCATGCCTTTCCTAATTAAGATGTATAAATGCTGGATTATTGCTGTGCCAATGCCAAAGTTCATTATCTCATTCATGGAGCAGTATACAGTTCAGAGGAATGCTAAGTTCCAGTGACTAATTTAAATCTCTTAATAATTCTTTCCTTTAGCATGTTGCTTGCACTCAGAGGAACCTTGTAGTCAAAGTAACTAGTGTCATGCTCTAACACTTTATGAAGTTCTGTGGAACATCTTCATTTGCATGTCACTTAAGCAACTGCATTTTTACATTTCCAATAAATAATACAGAGTTCAGTTTCTGTTAGACAAAGGTTCATGCTTCATTCATTTCACTCATGTTTCACAGCTACCCAAGCACACAGCTACCTTCACTAGTGGAAAATATATATAACAGGCTAAATGGAAGTGCTACAAAACCAATGGTGCGTCCCAGTATCTGAATACACAGAAGACACTGAATACACAGCTAAACTTGTAAAATAAACAAGCAAACATTGTCAATGATAAGATGTGCGTGAACACATTAACTTAATGAAATACTCCACCCAAAAATATATTTTTATATGTTATTTGCCCCGTGTCGTGTATTGTGATGGCCAAGAAAAATTTTTAATGTCATGTTTTCATGGAGAATGGGGATACAATGTTTCTGATAGAATGGGAACCTATGGTGGCCAACGCTGGACAACAGCAAAGAATAAAAATGCATCCATGTTACTCATGTCACATAATCCACATGTCAAGTCATCCAGTCACATGCTCACAACATGCAAAATGCTTGAATTTTTTGCTAGAATATTGTTAAATAAATAACCCAGGAAGTCTGTTCACGTAGGATTACACTTTTGAATTTGTCAATTACAGGTGAGGTTTCTTCTTCACAAAACTATTATATCAATACTAGGGGGTTCCCCCCTGCTCGCTTTGCTCGACCAAAACCTACCCACCCCCAACAACCTGTGCTACATGCCAGCCACTTCGCGTCTCTGCTGCTCGCGTTGTGAAGAGGGGGGCTGAACGCACCCCAAGGAGATGCAGATGCTCCTCTGAAACCCCCTCTTAAACAGTGATACAATGGGAAACAAATACAGTTTTTTTCTTACATCCTCTTTGCTTGATCAGCTGCTGGCTTGCTGCTGCTGCCGTGCCATGAGATCTGCATCTCGCACTGTGCTTTGAACATTTAAAAGCCTGTACAGCAGCTGTCCTACTCTTTGTCTTTTATTTCTGGCCCCGGGTGTGGTTAAACCTCTTGGCACTAAGTTTCATCTTGTGGGACGTGAGTTCTTGATATTTTTTAGTTTATAATTTAAAAACGAAAAAAAAAATCTGAAAATCTAACAACATCACATTAAGATTTGATAAATTCTGAAAAGAAAGATACCAAACATATATATGCAGGTTTTAAAATAAGCCCAATTTAAAGCGTGACAAAAAACGTGACATAAAAAGTCACATAAAATTGTTGCACAAAATCGTTGCATTTTTAGGTTTAGGATTTTATATATAGAGAGTACATAGCAATAAAAGGATCTTAATAGGATGAAATATCCCTATTCTGTGATGTGCTGGAGAATTGGATTTTTAGATAATACTGTACTTCTGCATTGCTAGTTGCATTCCAAGCTCTTTCTTCCCTGTAATACTGAGAAAAGCAGAATTAACTCAAATGCTCAACTCAAATATGGACAGCATATTTATAATGAAATTTCTGCACCAGTTCTAATACTCAACTCAAATATGGACAACATATTTATAATGAAATTTCTGCACCAGTTCTAACATTACCAGTGCATTATCTATATGATTATAGAATAAATGCAATTTAGAAGGCAAGTATTAGTATAGTGCATTGCTTCTGCATTCCCATATATGGTGAAAAAAAGGCATTTTCCACTTAGTGTAAATGATATTTTGTAGTAGTATATATTGCAATACTTTTCTAAATCAGTCCCCCCCACCCAGCTCTAATTGTTAAGTTTTATTTTCCCATTCATTATTTAAATATGCTACACCCTTGGAGTAGGTATGAAAATACTGTAGTAATTTTAATATTCACATAGCTGATTTAATTATTCTGAAATGTGCTACTTGCTTGTCAGGCTTACCACAAGTTTCTCCATTTTCCTTGAAGGCTAGGCTTCAATGTAAGGTAGTTAGTCAACTAATCATGGCGCTACAGAGTGGCAATGTATTGTATGCTGATTAGCACATGCATGTAAGAATTTCACCTTACTAAGCACACATGATAATAATGACCTTATAAAACTATAAAATTATACTGCTACTTTCCCAAACATAGAAAGATATTCTACAGAAGAAACTTTATGTAGAATCTGCTTATGTATGCAGAAGAAAATGATGGTACACTTAATTAGCTAGCAAACATTTCATTTGATCATGCACCTGAAATAACTAATAAAATTTTAGGATATGAATCACATAAGCAAAGTGTCTTTTCAATAAGAAGATTCCTTCTCTCTCTCTCCTCTGCCTTGTTCTTTAGCATTGAAACTTGAACATTTGTGCTGTACTGGCTTGAGATGTTATATATATTACTAATATTAGCTATTATTTCAGACATTATAAATTAATT
Organism: Polypterus bichir lapradei; assembly: GCA_026402145.1. Taxonomy (NCBI): domain Eukaryota; kingdom Metazoa; phylum Chordata; class Cladistia; order Polypteriformes; family Polypteridae; genus Polypterus; species Polypterus bichir. The sequence goes on along the minus strand of JANRMT010062831.1, from coordinate 22,845,278 downwards.
CATGTATTTATTCACTTAATCTACTTTCATACAGTGATTCACTTTTATAGACAGCTATTGACAGCAAAAAGTACCACATAGGTACACACGTAATATGAGGAAGAATGCTCTCACTGCTCCATTGTATAAGTCTTTATTACTACAGTATAACACAACACTCCAGCCCCCTGTGATTCTGGATTGGATGAAGCAGGTGTGACCATGTTATGGTTTTCTGTCTACTCTGAAGGCCTTGCTAGAAATACAGTGTGTTAAGTTCAATTTTTCATAAATTTTAATTCCAACAAGAGGGTTTGCCAGGGAGTATAGCTTAATTTCTTTCAAATGTGCTACAATGATTTAGACATCATAGCACTAAATTGGCAACACTCACTTAGTGTAAAATGTAGAAAATTGTTTTGGAGAAGAAATGTAGCTTGTGAATCATCCTGCAATATGAAAGACTGCAAATCGTTCTTACTGTATATTGTGGTCATATTATTAATGTGACTGTTGACAAGCACATGGCTCTGGTTACAACATCACTACATTCAGCATACTGCTAGAAGCACTTCTCACATACCTTTGATGCACTTCTCACATACCTTTGATGCACATTTGCTTTCGGACTGCGTGGTTTGGATTTCATGATTGTAGAAAATGACTTTCCATTAAGCCAATGCAAAACAGTATATAATATTAACCCAGCAGCCTAAGGAATTAAATAAAACAGTTTGCCTGTTTTACCATGTAGATTATTTGTGCAGGGTAACTTTTTAATTCTTACTCGAGGGACTGTATTTGGTATGGAATACCAATACCATATTAATGAAGAGGCAATAAAACACAATCTTCAAGTTACTGATCATGCAGATACTACTGTAGAACTGTTTTTAGGGTCACCTGTTTGTCTCCACCTTTGCAAACTGAGGATATCAGCTCCTAGTCCCTGATGCAATGGAAAAGGTAATCAAGCTGAATTAATCACACATGCTGATTACTGGGTCACTGCACTCAGTTACCATAGACCCAGAGCCCTATTTAAAATTTACAATTTGTCTGAGGCACACTTGGGAATTCAAGGAATTTTGCCTAATATTAAATGTGTATACATTCACTTTCTAATCCATTTATCCGATACAGTCATTTTTGCCTTTTGGGAGGTGCCTCAAGCCTCCTCGGGTTTCTCCCCTTTTAGATTACTAAATGGGCATCAACCGTAAGGAATATTGGGAATTCTAAAAGTATGATGGGAGAAAGAGGCCCTCCCTTCAACTAACATTCTGGAATATATCACGTAATTATGTGATAGCTTTGCTAAAATTAGACAGATCCTAAAAGAGAATATGGAAAAGGCTCAAGTAGTGCAGGCCCAATGTTAAGATTGTGGGATGGTACTTCAGGAGTTCCGCCCTGGAGACCATGTCATGGTACTCTTTCCCACCTCACACTCCAAATTAATGGCCCATTGGCAGGACTTGAATGAAGTTAAAGAGTGAAAACGGCTCATTGACTATCTGGTGAAACAACCCAATCATCGACCGAGCAAACAGATTTATCACTTCAACATGTTGAAGCCATCTTTGGCCCTAATTTGACGACCCAACAGAACAGGAACTCGAAGCAGTAATCCTGTCTGGCTCAGAGGTAGTAAGTGAGAAACCTGGTTGGACCTCGCTAATTGAACATATCATAATGGACCCCAGGGTAATCATTCATGAGTGGCCTTACCGCCTCCCACAGTTAAAACATGATGAAGTTGAACTTTGATTAAACGTATGCTCGAACTAGGTGTAACTGAGTAAAGTCATATTCCCTGGTCCAGCCCAATCGTATTGGTCCCTAAGCAAATGGAAATTAGAGGATCTGCACCTTAACACTAGAATTACCAGAGCCTACGAAAAAACTTGTAGGTCCGTCCCACCTTAAATCGCTTCTTAAAACCGTTCTCACCTCTCCGCCAGCGTCTTTTGTTAATCTAAATGTGCTGATAAAAGAAAAGCTGCAAGTAGCCGGCTATTCCATCCCCCCAACGACTTAGAACGTGCACAGACTTCTCCCAGCTCATGCCTTGATTGATTATCTGGGAGTGGAGTTTTAGAGTGGAAATAATAGATCATTATTTGGAATACTGTACACGCATTGCACGTGTGTTCCGTTTCTACAGTAATCCGTGTAAACACATTTTTAAAACAGAAACTTTTTTTTATATTGTAGTAGTAAATGACAAAATGTAAGCATAAACTATATAATGTATGAAGCCTGACGTCCAAATATCAAACACTTTCACAAAAGGTACAAATATAACAAAACAAGTATGCTTTTATTCAAAAATATAACTGCAGAAAAAAGCCGCCTTAGCATGTCACATTGACACATACTTACTACAGCTGCCGTGGTAGCATACTGGTATCAACTGTTGACTAGTGTTCAAAAGGTTATGAGTTCGATCCCGCACGATTCAGTTTTGAGAAGTAAACTGCTCTTATTCTTACTATTTTAGAATAAAAACATACATTTGATTTCAGTGTGTAACAGCCGGTGTAATTTATGATACTTGTAAAGGTTAGTTTTTTTTTTATTCACTTTTCATTCTCTCAGTCTTGTTCAGGATCCTTCCCTACCTCCCCCACCCCCCCCCATCTGAGAATGCTGTTTTCACATAAAGATGCAGCGTACTTGTGACTGCATTCTCGTACCAATGCTTGCGAACTGAAGTGCCTGTGTGTACTTTTTGTGGCATTACACATCTATTTTTTTGAGCATGCCCGTGTCGCTCAAACACATGAACATATGTTGGTGTACAAGTATAACAAAACGAGTACACTTTTATTCTAGACTATAAGTGAAGAAAAAATAAAGCAAGTTACAGTAGGCGGTTGATACGACAGCTTGTGTGGTGCAATGCTAAGAACTGCTGATTTCCGATCCGTGCTATATAAAATCATCACATTCAAATATTAACAATTCCCACACACCCTTCCTACATTTACGACATGTGTACTTGTTGCAGTGTACACAGCTCTCTGTGCTATGGTTCCTATTACACTGAATGAGCACCTGACATTGTACTTTCTTCCCTATATAAATAACATTCGAGTATAGCGCGTCTCCAAATAAATCACATTTGAGTTATAGCGCGTCTTTATGCGAAAACAGCAATATCAGATGGGGGGGGGGGGATCATGAACTCGACTGAGAGAATGGAACTGAATTAAAAAAAAAAAGCTAACCTTTACAATTATCATGCATTTACACTGGCTCTTACAGACTGACTGAAATCAAATGTATGTTTTTATTCTAAAATAGTTCAGTACATGCAATATTATTTGAAAACGAACAGCGTCAGATCGGGTTTGCAATCACGCTGACGCTGTTACAGAAGAAGTCAGCTTATTCAGTGCTGCAGTTTCAACGCACAGTACATGCCATATTATTTGAAATCGAACAGCGTCAGATCGGGGGCATATTCAAACCCGATCTGACGCTGTTCGTTTTCAAATAATATCGCATTAGTGAGATGATGTTTTTACATATATTGTCTCTTTCATTCATCTTGCGGTTTGTAATCAGTGACCGTGTGTTTTTTCCCCGATCTTGCCAGTTCGCACATGTTGCTGTATGGTGTTGTTTCTTTTGTACTCCAGGACATGCAGAGGACAGAATAGTACAGAGCAGTAAGTTCAGCGCTATATGCAATCAGACAGACAGACAGGCAAAGAAGGCACTAGATATATAAATAAACAGGGAAGGCACTGTATAATAGATATATAAAAAACAGCTAAGGGGATAGATATATAGATAGGTAGGAAGGAAAGGCACTATATGATAGGCAGACAGGGAAGCTCCTATATAATAATAAAATTACTGTTATTACTATATAGATAGACAGGGAGTTCAGGCAGGCAGAACAGCGAAGGTTAAAAATAAATAAATTCTTTCTCCAGCGGGGAATCGAACTCGGATCTCTTAAAGTACAAGTCTGCTGTGCTCTAAGTGACGAAAACTAACCAGTATGCCACGGAAGCTGTTGTAAAAGTCTTGAACCTTTTATGAAATTGTTTTCTTTTTCTCTTTGGCTGTCAGGCTTCACACATTTTATAGTTTATGTCTACATTTTGTAACATTTATTACTAAAATATGAAAAAGTTTCTGTTTTAACATTGTGTTTACAGATTACTGTAGAAACGGAACACACATGAAATGCGTGTGTTCCAAATAACAATCTATTATTTCCACTCTAAAACTCCACTTCACTCCCAGATAATCGAGGCATGAGCTCGGAGAAGTTCGTGCACATTCTGAATCGGTGGGGGGATGGAATAGCCGGCTGCTTGCAGTTTGTTTTTATCGGCACATTTACAGGACAAAGGAGGCTGGCGGAGAGGTGAGAACGGTTTTAAGAAGCGATTTAAGGTGGGACGGATCTACGAGTTTTTTCGTAGGCTCTGGTAATTCTAGTGTTAATCAAGTCTCCCAAGTTGACGCTTATGCAATGCCCAGAGCAAACGACCTCCTCGAGCGGCTTGGAAAGATGAAATATTTGACCACTCTAGACATGACGAAGGGGTACTGGCAGGTTCCTTTAATGGACTCTGTGAAGGCCAAGACAGTGTTTAGCACCCCTAGCAGACACTGGCAGTATCGGGTTCTTCTATTTGATTGCATGGGGCAGCTGCCACCTTCCAGCGTCTGGTGGACAAAATGCTACCACCCCACTATTTATATAGTGACACCTACCTGGATATCGTAGTCATCTATTCTGACACATAGAAGAGCAGATTCAGGCTGTGCACCTATTACTTGGAAAAGCCAGACTTCATATAAATCCTAAGAAATGTTTCTTTGGATTGCTCGAGGCCAAGTATTTAGGCTACCTGGTGGGTGGTGGTTCAGTCAAACCACATTGTTCCTAAGTAGATGCCACATTAAAGTGGCCCCGTCCAAAAAACAAGTGGCAGGTCCAAGACTTTTTTGATTTGTCCAGGTACTTCAGCTGGTTTGTACCCCGGTTGTCCAAAAGAGAGATGTCTTGATGGATTTAACAAAGAAGCGTGTCCCTAAAACACAGTATGGGATATTAAAACAGACACAGCTTTTCATGACTTAAAGCAGGCCCTTACGTCGGCACCTGTTCTAATGGCTCCTAACTTTTCTTTGCCTTTTATCCTTCAGACCGATGCTTCGCACACAGGACTCTGTGCCTTGCTGAGCCAAAGTGTCGATGGTGTCAAACACCCTATCATGTTCCTGAGCCAGAAACTGCTGGACTGGACAACCAGGTATGCAGCGGTGGAACAGGAGGCCTTGGTGATCAAATAGGCAATAACACAATTGGTGGCAGGTCACAAGGAGTCTAACCAGCATGTCATTCATTGATTTTTGAACCTCAAGCCTTATAATTTTTCTGTCCTTTATTTTCAGGGTTCTCTCCAGGCCAACACTGATGCTCTTTCCTGGGTTCACAACCTCTCGGTTTGGGCCATCCGACCTGATGGGTCTGGGCTGAGGTGGAGGCTGGGTTGTGCGTATGGGGGACAGTTTACAGGGTCAAATAGTGTTATTCTTCAGCCAGATCAGGGGTTGGCGCTACCATTTGATCATTTCTCCTCTTGTCACTCTGCAGACCAGCTGAAAACGCTGCCTCTCAGTGACATCACCACCGGTTTACCCACAGTTGATGTCACTTCCGGCACCTTGATGATGTCATTTCAGAACCCAGAATCCATCTTCCTGCCACATCAGTTTCTGTTACGGACTCCCTGACTCCTCCTCTTCCTCTCTTCAGCCATATTTATAGACCAGCCAACAACCTGTTAGTATGGTTTTGAATCTGTAAAGATGTGTTTTCTTTATTTTGCTGATTTTTCTGCATATGGGGTGGTCATCCCCAAACCTTTTTCTGTTTGCTGTTTATTTGTTACAACACTTCAAAGGTGTTCATAATTAAACTTATAAAAAATGTTTTAACTGTGAGAAGCAACTTTTATTTGCATTCATGAACATAATAAAAACATAAATATTTCCATCATGTCACATTTCTAGCTTTTTAAAAAATTACCATATATACTTTCGGATAAGTTCTCCCATGGATAAGTCAGGCTTGATTTTGCCGTATAATTTTCGGTATTTGATAATGTCAGTTGTATAAGTCGAATGTGGAAACCTAACGCATTTGATCCAAGAGATTATTACCCAACTGTGGCAAAAGAAATTGGTAACTGTGCTGCTGTAACAAAATTCGATGTGTCTGAGAAACTAGTGCGAGATAGGAGGAGGCAAGAAGATGTTAAAAAAAAAAAAAAGTGTAATGTTTTTGAACGGGCATATAAGTCGTGGTCTGATTTTATGATTGATTTTTCGGTTTCAAGACCCGACTTATACATGAATATATATGGTAATTAAAATGAAACAAATTACACAATTTATTCATGTATACAACATTTTTCTAAATCAATTTAACATGAAAATATTTAGTCAGTTTAATATTTTTAAACATACACGTAAAGAAAACAAAAATGCATATTCATTGACTTACATATAACTTCTTCATTTTTTGTCTCTTCTTAGTTTTTTTGATCCAAAACTTCAGTTGGTGGTTTGTCATTTTTACACTTTTTCTGGTGCATCCCACTGAACTACTCAACAGTAGTCCCAAATCATAATGACATCCCAACATCCCTGGTACCTTTTCTCCATGTCTTTGATATCCTGATGGAATCTTTCACCCTGCTCTTCAGTCACAGTTCCAAAATTTAAAGGAAAACTTCCAAATTTTAACCCAAAATGTGAACTTTGAAACTCATGTTGCAATTCATTAAAATTAACTGATTAACTAAATATTTTCACAATACCTTTACAATTTGGATCTTTATCCATCCATCCATCCATTATCCAACCCGCTATATCCTAACTACAGGGTCACGGGGGTCTGCTGGAGCCAATCCCAGCCAACACAGGGCACAAGGCAGGAAACAAACCCCGGGCAGGGCGCCAGCCCACTGCAGATTTGGATCTTTAATGTTATCTAAAAACTACATTTTAATTACATCTCTGAATGATACTCAAGTCTCCTGTTCCAGATAATTCATCGCACCATCAAATTTTATTTTCCAATATCAGATCTGGCAAAAATGACCTCTTTCGATGTAGCCTCAGACAAACCCAGAAACTTTTGGCAGAAATACATAATGCAGGCTCCATCTTTTGATAGGACTTTGACAAACTGCTTTGTTAAACAATGCTTCATATAAAGTGGTGAAGGCAGCATTTTATCGAGATCCACCAAGCTATGTCTGATGATATTTTGGGCACCAAGCTGGCTCTGTTGACCAGAGGAAGAGTGGTCTGGGGTCATATTAATAAAACTTGCATATGCACAAAATAAGGTTTGAAATGTGCAAGTGCAGCTTTGGGAGAACATGCGTATATTTAAGACTACTCTGACCCATCCATACACAACATTTTAGAGAAACCGGGAAATCACAACATCCTTGATCAAGTCAGGAATTGCAGTCAAACCAGTTAAATGATGACTCATGCACATATCATATTACAGAATATTAGAATATGTGTTGACAGGACAAACATCCTAGTTTTGCTCCATCGTGCCCCCTGCGCTGGAAGCCATTAACCAATCAGCAAGGCATTACATTCAGTTTTTGTTTGGTGTGGGTGTACATAGATAAAACATTAACAGGTTTCTGCCTACATAAAACAGCAATTTACAGCATTTTCCGGTTTTCCTTAAGTAATCAGTGCATTGTAATGCACTCATATTGCAATATGGGCACCAAGCAAGCATTAAGCTGCATTCGTTAACTGTAAAGTTACAATCCATTAACGCACAAGTCGTCTGTGCTGCCAGAATGACAGTGACAAATGTTGTGGCTTGGTGGCCTGGGTCAACTCATGACGTGTTTATTTTGAGGCAAAGTGTCTTTGGCAGACAACTTGCTGATGGTGCCGTAATGTGATGGCTGGCTTGTTGATAAAATAATTGGCTGAACTCTCAGTTTTTCATATGGCCTATGCTATGCATTGTAACAGCAACCATGTTATTACATGTGTCAGGTGATAGTGGATACCAGCTCAGATGCTGGCACTTTATGCCTTCTGAACCCAGAACACAAAGGAAAGTTGTTACAATACCGCACATGCTCTTGGCACACACAGTTGTGGAGCGCATTAGAATATGTAATTAGGAAGGCTGCTGTACCAGCCAAAGTTATGTTATCAGCATTGTGACTGCATATGGACAGAACTGATTAGCATAGTCCTTGGATGGTTGTTTCATGGTGTCAACCAGGCAGAGTACAAGGCATGTTAATATATGCACATTTACAAGATGATTGTTAATTATGAAGGTAAATTGTGTAGAAATGTGCATATGACAGGTTTTAAAAATTGTAATTTTTCTTTGATTTATGCATTTTCATGTTTTTTGACATAAGCATATTTTACCCTCAAATCCACACAAAGTTTTATAAATGAGATTCCCGAAGTGGTGCAAAAAGTACAGGAGGTAATTTAAAGAAATCTCTGTGGTAAACTATGGCTAAGTGCATTTGACAACCCCTATTATTCGTAAGGGAGAAGAAAGCTGTATACCTAGAAAAATGAGTGGTTGTCAGGCTTTTTTTTTGCACTTATTCTGTATTATTATTAAAAGTTATAGTTGATTCTTCCTTAGTCTGCTGATCTTATAATAAAACACCCTTTCTTGTATACATCTAGTCTTATTGGTCCTTATTTTGCTCATGAGATGACTAAAACATGTTTAATAAATACATACTTCAAATATTTTAATGTGCTGAATCTAGAAAACAAGATTATGGATCTCATGGTGTTATGGGTTCGATTGCTTCCTTATTTTTTCCAAATACCGTGGCATTCAAAAACATTTCATTTATCTTTGGGTTACTGACCATAAGTCTTATTATTTTTAAAATCATTTTCATACTATATACAGTATATGTAGGCCTAATGATTGTTATTTCAATGCCCACTATTGGCTCACTGTGTCATTCTGAACAAGTAACCTAGTCTGCCAAAGCTCCAAATGCAGAAATATGGAACACTTGCACACTTCTTGGGTGGCACTTTGCTTTAGAGGTTAGCCCTGCTACTTCACAGCTCCAGAGCCCTGAGCTTAAATCCTGTTCTGGTCACTGACTATATGCAATTTGCATATTCTCTCAATGACCATGTAGGTTTCCTCTCTGCACTTTGTTTTTTCTTTTCCTTTCCAAAACATGTTATTGTAATGTTAATTGGGAATCTAACATTCTATCTGTCTGTATATGCCCAGGTTTGCTTTACAATAGAATGGTGTTCATTCTGGGGTTAGTTCGTGCCTTGTTTGTGCAAATGCAAGAATGGGCTCCCGTCTACAATAATCTTAAAGTGGATTAAGTGACTTCAAAAATGGAAAATGAACAGATGAATATACTGGATACTAGTTACTTTCAAAGTTGCCAGTTAAGTAAAAGCATAAGATCTAAATTATATGTTGTATGGCTAGTGCTGCTTTTTCATAGGTGTCAATTTCCATGTCTGGTCCTTGGTTTTATGGAGTTTGTTTGTTACCCCTGTGTCTCCTGCCACATCCCCAAATGTGCATATGTTAAATGGAAATTCAAAATTTGCCCTGTATGAGTGTGAGTATGTGTGCGTACGAGGCTGATTCATGCTTTGTTCTCTATGCTGCACAGAATTTCTTAATGACCCTCATGCACTTGAATTGGATTAAGTATGTTTTGAAGGGATATGTTATAAAATGTACAAATTTAATGAGATTACTTTTATAACTCTATAATGTGCTCTGCTCTCCCCAAAGCAGAAGCTTCCAGTTATCTTTATGAGACATTTGAGCCGATAAATATCTCATATTAATGCAGCTTCCAAAAGTTTCTGTTTTTACCTTACATACTAATGTAACAAATTTAAAGGATGAACCTCAGTGTTGCAGTGTATTTCTAACAGGAAAAGACACTGCACTCAAGGAACTAACTACAAAGTTGCAAACTTATTAAGTCAAAGTCAAAGTGAACTTTATTGTCATCTCAACCGTATACAAGTATACAGATAGATGAAATTGCGACTCTCAGGGTCCACAATGTAACAACATGAAGTGCAAATAATAAATTAAAAATAAAAATTAATTTAAATTTAAAATTAAAATACAAACAAGACATTGTGCAAAAACAAGACAAAGAAGTAGCAGCAATATTGACGTGTAGTTAGCAATATGAACATTGATGTAATGTATGGTATTTGCAATCTAGATATATAAATATAGCCCATAGATATGTAATATAATAAATAAATAATAAATAATAGATATAGATAATGCAGAAATTATCAGTGTATGATAATAGTTGTTTAAGACATGTGTAAACAATGACAGGTCAGAATGTTTCACAGCAGAAGGATATCAAGAGTGTCAAAATACTTAAAGGTCAGTATGAGATTTTCAGTTCTTTTCTAAATGCACACTAGTCTTTGCAGGAAAGTGTTTTAGAGGTGGTTGAGGCAGTGTGGAAGATCCCAGGTGGCAGCATGGTGTTAAGGGGTTTGACAGCTTGGGGGTAAAAACTATCCTGCAGCCTGGCAGATCTGGCTCTGATGCTACAGTATCTTGTCTTGGATGGCAGAAGTGTGAAAAGTCCATGTGAGGGGTGTACGGCCAGGTTTATACTTCACGAGCGTTGTACTGTTTATACTTGCACGCATACTTTACGTAAATCTGGAGGAATCCACCAGGTGGCAGTGCGAGATATTATCACAGTGAGAACAGGTGGCTTGGCTGTGTTGTGAATTGCCTGGAACACCCATTAAATTCTGATGACACCTTACCATAATATCTCTGAGAAGGATGTTTAATGATTAAATCCATCAGTCCAGGAATTTGTCCATTTCAGCTTGCATTGGGTACGAAGCAGAAACAATCCCTGGACAAGGCATCAGCTCATCGCAAGGTGAATACAAGCACTCACATACACTAGTGTCATTTTAATGTAACCAAATCTGCATATCTTTGGAAGGAAATTGGAGTACACTGAGAAAACCCAGCAGGAAAACATGTAAACTCCAGGCAGGGAATATCAGCGACATGACTCCCTGCAAGACAGCAGTGCTAACACTCCGCAACCGTGTCACCCCCATGTGTGTAATTATTAACAGAATTCATTATTTAAATGAAATTATCAATTTATCTGTAAAATGTAACATACATACTTTAATGCATTTCATCATGAAAGTGGTATCAAGTATAAATCTAAGGAGTCTAAATGTGCAGAGAGTTGGAATATCATAAATTTAATGTGTTCAGTGTGGTGATCTATTGCTGTTTGCCGCTGCTGCCAGGACTGGAGGAAGCCCTAGAAAAAAAGACGGCACAGAAGACGGTATGTGAGACTTTTAAAATGTATTGTGTCATTACGATCAGGAATATGCAACGCTTGAATATAAAAGCACCATAAATGCATCTTTATGTCGGCATTTTGCTTCACCACAAACCATTCATCAAACATCGAAGCGCGCACAACAATCTCGTAGGATCCGCAAAGTGGCTTTCTGTCACATGTAGATAGTAACCAGAGACTCTGACATCACATTCCAACTTTTAGCACACTGCTCCCACCGACTTTTTCCTGGTACTGCAACTCACGCACGCGTCGTGTTAATTTCTGAGGACCTGCTCAGAGGACGCATCAAATGAACACTAAGAACGCGTGGCAGCCATGATGCGGGCGCATATGCGTTCTGAGTGTGAAGTATAAACGAGCCCTAAGGGGCCCTGCACAATGCTGCAGGCCCTACGGACACTGCATTTGTAGAATATGTCCTGCAGTGAAAGGAGAGGCACCCCAGTAATGTTCTCTGCTGTCTTCACTATCCTTTGTAGGCGCTTGCGGTCGGATATGTTGCAGTTGCCATACCAGACAGTGATGCAGCTGGTCAGAACACTCACAATGGTGCCTCTGTAGAACATGGTGAGGATGGAAGGGGAAATACTTGCTCACTTTAGCCACCTCAGAAAGTGTAGTCTCTGCTGGGCTTTCTTGATTAGTGATGAGGTGTTATGCGTCCATGTAAGCTCCTCAATTATGTGCACACCAAGGAACTTGGTACTCCTAATACTCTCCACATCTAAACCGTTGATACTGAGTGGGATGTGGGCAGGATATGATTTTCTGAAGTCCACGATTATCTCTTTTGTTTTGTCGACATTGAGAGATTGATTGTTGTCTTCACACCATGCAGACAGTCGTTCCACCTCATCTCTGTATGCTGTTTCATCATTCCTGCTTATTAGTCCCAGCACCGTCGTATCTTCCGCAAACTTGATAATGTGGTTGGTGTTGTGCATGGCTGTGCAGTCGTGAGTCAGCACGGTGAAGTGCAGTTGACCAACCACACAGCCCTGCGGCACTCCAGTGCTCAGTGTGATGATGCTGGAAGTGTTGCAGCCCATCCGAACTGACTGGGGCCTCTCTGTCAAGAAGTCCAGGATCCAATTGCAGAGGGTGGTGTTCATGCCCAACCTGCTCAGTTTTACAACCAGCTTTTGAGGGATGATTGTGTTGAAGGCAGAGCTAAAGTCTATGAATAGCATCCTGACATATGTGTCTTTTTTATCCAGATGTGTCAGGGAGAGGTGAAAGGAAGAGCATATGGCATCTTCAGTTGACCTGTTTGAGCGGTATGCAAACTGAAGAGGGTCAAGGGAGGCAGGGAGATTAGTCTTTATGTGTGACATGACTAACCTTTCGAAGCACTTCATGATGATTGGAGTGAGTGCAACTGGTCGGTAGTCATTCAAGCATGCCACTGATGACTTCTTTGACACTGTTATAATGGTGGTCAACTTGAAGCATGCTGGGACTGACAACTGGCTCAGAGAGGTGTTGAAGATGTCTGTGAGGTCACCAGCCAGTTGACTGGCACAATCTTTGAACACATGACCAAGTATGTTGTCAGGTCCTGCAGCCCTGCATGGATTGACTCTGGATAGAGTCCTCTTCACATCAGTTATGGAGAGACAGAGTACCTGGTCAGTGGAGGGATGTGTTGCTTTTCTCGCAGGCTCATTGTTCTGCGCCTCAAACCATGCAAAGAAGTTGTTCAGCTCATCCAGTAGGGAGGCATCACCATCGCTGCTGTGTGGGTTGGGCTTGTAGTTTGTAAACGTCTGGACGCCCTGCCACATACGACGTGTGTCTCTGGTGCTGCTGAAGTGTTTGTTAATCCTCTGCGCATATGCCCACTTAGCTCTCCTTATAGCGTGAGACAGGTTGGCTCTGGCCACCCTGAGGGTGGCCTTGTCTCCAGATATGAAAGCTGCATTTCTGATCTTGAGCAGCTTGTGCACTTCTCTCGTCATCCAGGGCTTTTGGTTGGCTCTTGTGGTAACATCCTTGGTAGCAGTAACATCCTCTATGTATTTGGAGATGTAGCCAGTCACACAGTCTGTGTACTCCTCCAGATTGATGGAGTCACCATCCATAGCAGTCTCCCTGAAAATGTCCCAGTCTGTCAATTCGAAGCAGTCTTGGAGAGCTGAAACAGAACCAACCTGCCACACTCTGATGTTCTTGAGGGTTGGTTTAGTGCGTTTCAGCAGGGACTTGTATGCAGGAACCATAATCAAGCTGATATGGTCTGAATAGCTGAGGTGGGGGCGGGATAGGGCCTTGTAGACGTCAGGAGCGCTCGTGTAAACATTGTCCAGACAGCTGGCTGCCTCCTCTAGTAGCAAAGTTCACATTCTGGAAGAATTTTGGGAGAACTGACTTAAAGTTGGCATGATTGAAGTCTCCTGCAATAACGAAAAATGCCTTGGGGTGCGTCGTTCCGCTAGCGCCTGGTTAGCATTTGCACTAGGCGGGAGGTAGACGGCAACCACCAGCACACAAGTGCATTCCCTTGGCAGGTAGAAAGGCCGGCACCTTACCGATAAAACCTCTCTATCAGCGGGGAACAGTGTTGCACGACTGAGGCAGCGTTCGTACACCACTCTCTGTTCACATAAACACACAGTCCCCCTCGCGGTTCTTACCGGACAAAGAGCCGCCTCTGTCCGCTTGGAAGATGGTCAGTCCGTCTAGCTGGATGGCCGAGTCTGCAATGTTTTCCTGGAGCCATGTCTCAGTGAAAATAAAGAGGCAACAGCCTCTCATTTCCCACTGATTGGCCCACTGCTGCTTTATGTAATCCAACTTGTTGTCCATCTGGCAATCTGACGTTCGCGAGCAAGAATGGATGGTATCACAGGTCTGGTGGGGTTCATTTTTAGCCTTGTGCTAACACCGCCGCGTTTCCCTTGTTTCTGCTTCCGATCGCTGCACTTGCGATTCTGCCAGCTCAGCTTCTCAGGCTACCGAAGTAAGCAAAGGCTGCAGAATGTCTCTGTGACCTCGCTGGATATTTCGGCGCAGTTTCTTTGGAAATCGAGCAGGATTTGCCGCTCGTAAATTTATGTCTGCATACCACTACTACTTAAATCTACTTCTTTTCATATACTAGTTGACAAAGAAGAACAAAGATTAACACTAAATACCGCGGACTCTGGAGCTCTGTAAGCCACAGCCTGTACGGGCGCCGCCATCTTGAAATTAAGAATTTAAGTCAGTTTTAGTTCACACACTCACAATCGACTTAACAAACCTAAAGACAGCATTGTGTACCAAATCCTGAAGCAGTATTTTTGAAGGGTTGTATATTCATTAAAATTTATTAATAAAACACTGAGAGATAGAGAGAGAATACTGAAAAAGTTAATCAGTTAAGAAAAAGGTTCATATTAAAAATACATTAATCTATTCTTGGATCTTCTTAATCCAGTTCAGGGGCAAGATAAGCCACAGTCCATTCATCCTTTTTCTTAATCAGCTTATCCAGGAGTGGGACACAGAAAAAGCTTGGGATCACAGGGGATGTTTGAGCCTATCCCAGCAAGATACCAGTTCATCGCAGAGTGGACGCACACACTAGGGCCAATTTAACAACACCAATGTACCTTATCATTGTAGCCTTGTTTAAAGCCTTGTCATTGTCTGTGTGGATTGAGCACATTCCCACCATTCCTGTTTGGGTCTTTTCTGCAATTCATCTGGACAGACATATGTGGTAGGATAACTGTAGAATCTGAACTGGCCAGGTTTGAATGAAAATAGAGGTGCAAACAAGGTCAGAACCAATCATGAATGGGGATCAGTCTTTGCAGGGCATGCTCACAATCAACTTAACTTGATCACCTTTAGATGTGGGGCAATCCAAAGAACAACCACACAGAAATATGGGTGCAAAAAAGAAAGTTCCACAAAGAGCTGGATTTGATTTTTTTAGAGTTTCACCATCCATCCATTTTTAAATCCACTTAATTCAGTATAAGGTCACAAGACTTGAGCCATTCCCTGGAGCACTGCATACTCCAGTGCTGCCCTTCAACAGTGTTTCTAATATCTATATTTAAATGTATTGAAATGTTAAAACTGTAACATTTTCCTTTGATAACAACATGGTTTATGTAAAGTTTGCTCCACCTCAGGCTCACATTTTTAAAAATCTCACCTAGAAAAGTAAACAATGAAGAGTGGCAAGACAAAAATATGTTTTAATACAGGATTCATTTTGTATACCTGTAATTATCAGTGCAGATGTTCTCTCAGAAAACTGTCTCGACTTTCTGACTCTCCAAAGCAGTTAATGTTGTTGTAAAGGTCTTTATGTATGTTTGCTCATGTGGGTTAGTTATCTGATTTTAGATTTGTTGTTTATTTCACATACTCATTGATTCTTTGGTTACATTGACATGATGCAATGAGTTCTGTATAATGTGTAACAGCTTTAGATTGAGATTACGGGTATACATAACTCACTCTGAATCTACCATGTACAGTATGGCAGTAACTGTAAGAAAGCAAAACTACATACCCATCTTTCCTACACCATCTTAGTAAGTGGCACAAAGCTAAACTACAGCATCTTCTTCTTGCAAAATATAAGAAAGTGTTCACTGCTGCACTTAACCATTAAATTTTAGTTTTGCCAATTCTGTTCTTCTTCATTTATATTCCATTCTCTGCTTGTGTAAAGCTGTTCTTTTAAGTTGAATGGAGATTATGTAAAAAGGGATTCTACTGTAGTTGCATGACTTTCATCACAACTGGGACTTGTCCAGGAACATCTATCAACTGAAAGTGGAACTTTAGATTATCAATGGCCCAAAAGAAAAAAGCTTCCTATAACCAAGATGAACCAAAGGTTCAAATAGGAAGCATGAATACTATTTTAAAAGAGACCTCCACATCACCTAATTTGACTGTTAGATTTTAAGGTATTAGCTACAAATGTCAGAATGGAGTTTCATTTTAAAGCTGAAAGAATAAATATAATTTATAAAAATAATAATAAAGAAACGGTTACCCCATGGTAGTTCATGGAATGCCCCTGTCAGCACTTTATACTTGAAATCTTGCATCGTGCCTTTACAAGAATAAAAAGGTGAACAATTAAGTCTAGTGAGCCAAGCTGTTTAAATATTGTGAGGTGCGTTTCATTCTTCAATGCACTAACCCTAAACAGAGACCTGCCCTTAATTTCAGAGATAGCCTCTATTAACAGAATGCCTACATTTGTTTTGGAATGTACACCAGTTATAACAACATATATACAGTACTTTTCTTGTTCACTTGCTAGGGTTGACAGATTTCTGCCAAAAATCTTTTAAAAAGCCTTAGCAAAAAACTAAAAAACTTCAACACCATGCACTAATTCAGTGTGCATGGTGCTCACTTTGTTTTTTTTATAATTGTATTTCATCTTCAGTGCTGCTTTAATGATTCAGCAGATCACAAACAAATATATACAGAGTTCCATATTGAGTGTGCAGTAACTTTGCTAAGCAGTATAAGGATGTGTTGGAAAGTGTTTCAGCTTTACATCTCCAGAGTCCTGGGATCAAATTACTAAAGACAGTACTAAAGCATAATTTCGACATCCCAAAGACAAGCTAGGGTTAATTGATAACTCTAAATTACCCCAGTGGGAGTAAGTTCAGGTGGGTGCAAGAGACTGCCCCACGATAGACTAGCACCATAGGTCTGATCCTACCTTGTGCACAGCATAGGCACCGACTCTGCGAGACCCTGAAGTCCATAAATGGGTTTGAAGATGGATGGATGGATGGAAGAATAAATTGATGGATGTTTTTCCACCCTACGTAAGTCAATAAATTCAGCAGCAAAATATTGTAAGCAGATATTTTATTATATGGAATTAAACAGAAAAATCATATCTTCTTTAAAATAACCTACTGAATATTCTCATTTGTGCTGTGGTTGGTGAGCAGTAATATATTAAATATTTACAAACAATGTAAATATAATGTTTTTACAAAACAAAAAACAATGCTAATTTAAATTGAGTAATTTAGTTTTGGGGTATCATGTCCATATTCACTTCCCACATAAGGACACACATGGTTGTCACTCAAAAATATCTAAATCATGTTCAGTGATGTCTAAAACATCACACTTAAACTTGAAATTTTGAATCTGCCCCAATGTATTCCTATTAACTGTATATCTGTACCATAATAGGCAAAGTAAAACAAAGTTATTCAACCACCTGAAGCTTAACTAAACATACAGTATCAGGAGAGTATACTGTAAGGAGGGTATCTTTGGTTACAGTCACATTCATATTTCAATTTAGTAATTGCTGATAATTTACAAATAAATTCTGTTTTGGCACTTGGACAAGTAACAGAACCCTAAATGAAAAATATCAATGCAATATAAAAACATAGTAACTTTGATAATGGTGCAGTAAAACTGTTAAATTCACAAGATCAAAATAATTTAATGACAATTCTATTTTTAAACATAGATGAGCTTTTTACCTATATCTTTCAGTAGATATTTTTTCTCTTTATTATTGTCTGGTATTTTGTCATGTACTTTACAAACATATGGGCAAATTAAACTTTTGTTATGGGGTAGTAAAGTTTACTTTAACTCTGACCTTGTTTCTGTCTATTGGTGTAGTGTTTGTTTAAATAATATCTCTGATTGACAAACAAGTCTAATAATAATTTTTATAACTTTCAATATAATATTTTCATTAAAAATGGTATGCTTTTGTTTGTCATATTTTCAACATAAAATAATGAGAATCAATTGAAATGTACACTGTTGTTGAATTGGTAATACAATATCAACAAAAAAAATTGCATTTATAACTTTGTCAAAATCATGCATCTTTGATGCAATGTATTAACCATTAGGCAATGCAGCCTAATGATTATAGAGTATAAATTGCTCAACAATAGTCATGAGCACCCATTCTAAAAGTGAGGCTGAGAAAGTTAATTTGTCTACAGTAATCCCTCGCTATATCGCGCTTCGACTTTTGTGGCTTCACTCTATCGCGGATTTTATATGTAAGCATATCTAAATATATATCGCGGATTTTTCGCTGGTTTGCGGATTTCTGCAGACAATGGGTCT
This sequence comes from Polypterus bichir lapradei, assembly GCA_026402145.1. Lineage (NCBI taxonomy): Eukaryota > Metazoa > Chordata > Cladistia > Polypteriformes > Polypteridae > Polypterus > Polypterus bichir. The sequence continues at coordinate 22,826,784 of JANRMT010062831.1, read as the reverse complement.
TTTTATTTCTGGTAATATTTTATTATCTGGTTTATTTTTGGTTTGCCCAGTTGATTTTATACAAGGAACGCTATTGGCGGGTGGCTGGGAAGCTACCCAATCACAGCACGCGGTTAAGTTCCTAGGTGCTGATTGGCTCAGCGACGGACAGCAGCATTCGATTCCGCTTTGCATTTGCCAGCATCTCGTCTCGCTCATTCAGCATCAACGTGTTTTGCTGTGTAAAGAGTTACCTTTTGTGCTCTTTTGTGTTTATCTTTGTGCGTAGTCAAGCCCTTCATTATGTCTCCAAAACGATACAATTTTTCTTGTATTGTACGTATTTATTGCTGGTGACCTGTCTATCGTAATGGCTGTAACATATGTTATATTAGAGATGCTCGATATCTTTAAAATAACATTTAGGTTTTATTTATATTTACAAGTTGTAGATTTTTCATTTATTTTTATATTACCTAATCAATTACAATGTGATTAAAACTATATTACGCATTAAATAAAACTCCTCAATGATATACGATAAGTATGTTTGTGCGTAGTATATAAACAGTGTGTTTAATATCTAAGAGAATATAAAGAGTTTATGCTGTATAACTGTGCGGGAAATGTTTATAAGAGTGTGGGAGAGTTTATAAAGGCTTAAAATATATAAAAATAACCATATAAACATATGGTTTTACTTTGCAGATTTTCACCTTTCGAGGGGCGTTCTGGAACGCAACCCCCATTATCAAGGAGGGATCACTGTACTTGTAGAAATCTGTGAAATGTATGTACGTGCATGTTAACCACCCTGTGATATGAACTATAAATAGCTCTATGAAAAATAACATTTGTCCTTTGTATTCACACTGTAAATGATCTATTTCTGTAAGTATTTTTTTTTTGCATTGGCTTAGCCTTTAGGCTCACAATAAGTTTCTTTGATTAAATAATAGGGGAAATGCACTAAGTCTTTGCTAAAGACTACGCACAGCTGTTAAGATGAAATCAGTTTTCAGCAGATATAATGGTCAACAATGGTCAAAAGAGTGTAACATGTCTCTATTAACCTAGCAAAGTAGATTTGAAGATGGTTTGCTAAGTTCAGTACACCAATGTAACCTCATAATCTCCACAGAGCAAGTATTAGTTGTGCTGCATTTTATAAAAATCAAGGTAAAATATTTAAATAGCAATCAATACTTCTAATCAGAAAGTGGAAATCTGGGACCTCTACAAGTAGGCAAACACAGTATGTACTGCAAGAAAATGTGACTCTTGGCGCAACATATCCTTAGAAAATGTAAAATAAACATCATTGGTTACTTCACATTATCTCTGCCAACTTAAAGCAGTCAGAAAAAAAATTAAAAGTCATTTAAAATATTTTGTTTTTGGCATAAAAGTGTGTTCTTTCATTTCTGACTATGGAAAATAAAAATATATTCAATTAAAAAATAACATATTGAAAACATTTATATATTTATATCTTTCTTGAACATCCAATCATAATGCTAAAATGTCTATCTATCTATCTATTTATCTATCTATCTATCTATTAGTCTCTTTATCTACAATATTCTTAAATAAGCACTTATTATGTATGTAAGTATGTATGTATGTAGGTACTACATGTAGATGCCAACAGCATGTATACAAGTCTTTGCTTTTTCATATGAGAGTGAGCAAGTGTTCTTCCCATTGACTGCTGCTCTGATGTCATTGTGATATACTGTATCTCATTTTCAACTAGACAGAATGCTAAAAGCACTGTAGTGTTAACTAAGGTATTTGGACAGTGATACAGTTTTTCATAATTTTGGCTCTGTGTGCTACCAAAATGGATTTGAAATGATGAAATCTAGATGTGATTGAAATGCACACTTGCAGTTTTAATTTAAGGCATTTAACAAAAACACTGTATGAGACATTTAGAAAAGACAGCCATTTTTATGCTTGGCCCCCCCATTTTCAGGGGCTCAAAAGTATTTGGACAAACTAACATAATCATGAATGTATCAACTTTCAATAGTTGGTTGAAAATCCTTTGCAGTCAATGACTGCTTGAACTCTGGAACCCATGGCCTTCTCCAATTGCTGGGCTTCCACCCTGGTGATGCTTTGCCAAACCTTTACTGCAGCTGTCTTCAGGTGCTGCTTGTCCATTGGACTTTCTGTCTTCAGTTTTGTCTTCAGCATGTAAAATGCATGTCCATTTCTACTGAGGTCAGTTGATTGACTGGGTCATTGAGGAATATTCCACTTCTTTGCCTTGAAAAGCACTTGGTTTACTGTCACAGTATGTTTTGTCTCATTGTCCATCTTTACTGTGAAGCACCATCCTATCAGTTTTCAGTGGCATGGCGTAGTGGGGGCAGCAGGGGAGGCCCGCCCCGGACGGCACTTTTAGGAGGCGGCAAAGAATTACTGTATATTTTAGTCTTTTAAATTGAAATACCTAAATAAGGGAGCGGCGAAATTTCCCTCTGCCCATGGAGGCTGACATCCACGCTACGCCACTGTCAGTTTTGCAGCATTTATCTCAATCTGAGCAGACAGTATAGCCCTGTTCACTGCAGAAATCATCCTGCAACTTTTGTCAGTAGTCATATCATCAATAAACACCAGTGACCCGCTTCCATTGACAGTCACGTATGCCCATGACATAAAACTGCCTTCACTTTATTTCACAGATGATGTGGTATGCTACAGATCATGAACCATTCCTTCTCTTCTCCATACTCTTCTCTATCCATCATTCAGGAGCATATTGATCTTTTAGTTTTAATCATCTAAAGAAAACTTTTCCAGACTTAACTGTTTTTTTACATTTTCTGGCAAAGTCCAGTTTGTTCTTCCTATTCTTGAGGATTACCAGTGATTTTCACCTTATGGTAAACACTCTGTATTTACTTTCGTGAAGTCTTCTCTTGATTGTAGAAATTGGCCTACATCCCAGTGAGTGTTCTTGGTTTAGCTAAATGTCAAGAATTGTTTTTTCTTCACCAAGGAAAAAAATATTTTCAGACCCTATATAGATGACCTCACTGTCACCACATCATCTGTACCAGGGAGCAGATGTATACTCCAAGGGCTGGAAAGACTCATCAAGTGGGCAAGGATGAGCTTTAAGCCTGCTAAGTCAAGGTCACTTGTTTTGAAGAGAGAGGTTCAGACAAGTTTCATTTTTTCCTGAATGGCACCAAGATTCCATCTACCAATGAGAAGCCAGTCAAAAGTTTGGGAAAAATTTTAACCACAGCCTCAGAGATGTGGCAGCCATCCAGAAATCCATCAAATACTGGAGACCTGGCTCAGCAAAGTTGACAAGCCGGGACAGCCTGGGAAATTCAAAGCCTGGGTATTGCAATATAACATTCTGCTTCAGATCCTCTGGCCTTTGCTGGTTCATGATATTCCTGTTGCATCAGTGGAGACAATGGAGAGGAGAATCAGTGGAAAATCTTCAAAAGTGGCTTGGCTTACCATGTAGCCTGAGCAGTGCAGTTCTTCGTGGGAAAAATAATATTCCACAGCTTTCTTTAAGTAGAATCACAGAAGAGTTTAAGGTCTCCCATACTAGAGAAGCACTGCAGTACAGAGACTCATAGGACCCCAAAGTCTCAGATGGCAGGCATTGAGATCTAGACTTGCAGGAAATGGAGTGCCGCTAGGGAGCTAGAGACAGCTGAAGTGAGAATGAGGCACAAGGCTGTAGGGAGCAATGGCAATGGGAAGATTAGGATTGGGCAGCTCTCCAATACCTCAATATAACAAGGTCCAGGGCAAGGAGAGGCAAATGCTTATATGGGAAGAGGTGATAGCAGCAATGGATGAGAAAAGAACAGGCAGGATGGCCGGCATGAGGCAGCAGGAACCTTGGATGAGATGGGAGATTGCAATGGAATGAAGGCTCACTTTGATGGAAAACTGGTGAGCAGAGCCCAAGTGCATTAAATCCCTAATCCAAGCTGTATGTGACATTTTATCCCTGCAATCCTCCAGCTATGGGGCATGGCAAAAACTCCTTCCTGAGCACTCCAATCTGGGAGTGGGGAACTCAGACATATCCTGAGCAGCTGTCAAAAGGCTCTAAGGGACCGTCGCTACCAGTGGCACCATGACCATGCTGAATGCAGCTGCTGAGAGTGTTTCTTCAGCCATAACAATAAGTAGGCCACACTGTCCAGCCTAGGAAGCAGATAACATTCGTCAAGGCAGGAAAGCAGCCAAAACTGCAGCCGAGAGCTACTGCAGATCTACTTTGCACTGCTAAGAATTGTCAGATGATGGTAGATCTGGGCAAGCAACTTAAGTTTCCGGCAACATCCTTGCAAACAAACGCTGTCATTTTGTCAGAGGCCGTAAAATAGCTTGCCCTGATAGAATAGACTGTGCCCAGGGAAGATGGTATAGAGGAGGCTTTTGAGAGGAAGCTGATTAAATATTAGGGGCTTCTGGAAGAATGCTGGAGATAGGGGTGGCAAACACACTGCCATCCAGTGGAAGTAGGCTGCAGAGGCTTCGCTAGTTGCTCTCTCTACAGAGTCTACACCCTGGTGGGCATGAGTGAGCCGCTTAGAAGGATAGCCATCAGGACTGCAACGGATACAGCAGAAAGCGCTTCCAGGTAGCTGTGGATTAAGAGGGGTGAGCCATGGCTCAATGCTGCTGGGACGCAAATCAGGGTTTGATCAACCCTGGCTGGGACACCTGGGCAAGGGTGTATGATGTTGTAAGACCCGAAACAACCTATGAACACAGGAAACATCACTAATGATGCATCCCAGCGCATCCATAGGATGTATCATTCACCTATATAAATGTAATTATTCTTTCTGACTTTATGAATTTTACAGTCACTGAACATGCTGCTCCACTATTCACAGCAGATCAAGCAAAAAAAAAAAACTAAAAACTACATTAAGTGAATAAAAAGCACATTAAAAGTAAAGTAGTTTGAACCAAAGATGACTTTCATGATGATGAGGCAAATGCAACCACCAGAACTGAAAAACTGATCACTTGAAATGTTTTATATTGGAGAATGGTGAGAATGTATCACCACACAAATGTCCCAATGTATGCATTAACTGGCCAGGTGTTGGCTAAATTTGCATAATCCCTAAGTGTGCATGAATGAAAGGCTGAAACTTAGAAAATCTGCATGCATTAACTGTTCATCCATTTTGCTCTAAATTGAGGTAAACAGCTAGAAACTGAGACTCTGCTAACCACTTGCTAATGATATTAGTGAAATCAAATAACATGTCACTGCAGCTCCCAAGAGAATAGCAAGAGAAGGCTCAATCTAATGTTACCCAGAGCATAACAGTGAATAATATTATGATAATGTAACAGCCAAACTGTGGTGGTCATTCTAGGTTATCACCTGAAAGACAGGAATTGCTCAGTGTCCACAGTGCACTAATTTATTTGCATAAAGTAATATCTCATTGCATGTCAAAAGAATATACTTTCTTTATCTGATTTTGAGTGAACTATTGTAATCTCATGTAAGAATTACTCAGTTACACTTTCATAAATGGCTAGAGAAGTGCCCCACCAAGCACAGTGACCTACTGTATATCTGCACAAAGTTAATGGCTATTGTCAGACTAAATTACCATTTTTCCAAGCCCATTGCGAAAATTATTAGAGTGAAATAAAAACTATAAAGTGAAGTATTAGCAAATATTGACAATTCAAACAAAGTCACTTTGTTTAGTATTTAACTCTTTCAGGGCTGATGTTGACTTTTGTCAAAAGGAGGAGTTGACGATGGTAATCAACTGTAAACTGTGACAAAACCAACTGTTATGTTTTAGTTGGACTCTCATTGCTAGAAGGAAAGTTAGATTCATTGGTTTGATCGAGATTTCCTACGCTCGCATGAGTAGCAAGGCACAAACAATGGCAAAAATGGCACTGACATCTGGTGAAAGATCAAAGCGAATGTGTCAAGCAAAATACTCAGTGGATGATGTTTTGCCTGTTATCTCTGAACTGGACTATGACTTGTCAGACTCCAATTTTGATACAAGTGATTGAAAACAAATGCGAGGTTCCAGCTTCAGCTGATTGGTCCCCAGCTAATCGTTGTACTGACAATGTTGGCCAGGGAGGACTGCCACTTAACAATTATAAGAGGTAGAAACCAGATTGCAACGCACTGCGATCGTGTCCCAGCCATGCAAAGACAGCCTGGCCGCAAGCCTGCCGCATATTCTTGGCAAACTGGCAGCTAGAGCATGCAGCAACAGACGTTTTATGTTGATTTTTGTGTAAAACCATTGCTTTTCATAAACTGTTTTTTTTTGGAAAAAATATTCAGCCCTCAAAGAGTTAAAACATATCTGTTAAGTACAAAGACTCATCTTACTTTTTTAGCACTGGAAGTCCACAGAAGGTTAAGTTTAAACAATGAAAGCTATTTAAATGAAATATCCCTAAAGAAACAATGGACATCACTGAACAGACTCAGGTGTTATCCATCCATCCTTGAAACCAGGTTTAGGAATGTGTATTTTTCAGTAAGGCTACCTTGACTGAAAAGGGGTTGTAAAACCTGAATATTGATACAAGAACTCAAAACTTTGACACTTAACTGGGCTGCTGCAGTACCAGCAGAATTACATCATTCATACCAACAATGAAAATCACACACACTCTGGCACTGGATGTCTTCAGACAAAATCTCATATTAGTTGAAGCAGATATGAGTGACACAATATTACATTTTTCTTATATCATGTATTGAATAAGGTCGGCACAGTGGCACAGTGGGTAGCACTGCGATTCTAAATTGTCCCTAGTGTGTGCTTGGTGTGTATGTGTGTGTGCGCCCTGCGGTGGGCTGGCACCCTGCCCGGGGTTTGTTTCTTGCCTTGCGCCCTGTGTTGGCTGGGATTGGCTCCAGCAGACCCCCGTGACCCTATAGTTAGGATATAGCGGGTTGGATAATGGATGGATGGATGGATGTATTGAATAAGCAAGTTATCCAGCACCAAATGGCATTTGTGAAAAGGCAGTTCCACTTACATATAAAAACTGGATTAGTCACCTTTTACTACAATGACTGCAACCAAATTCTTTCTATAATTCAAAATCAGCCTTTCACATCACTATGGCGAAAAGTTTGCCTGCTCTTCCATGCAGAACTGCTTAAATTCATAAACATTGGTGGTTTTTCTCTATTTTGTTTAGGTCTAAACTTCTTTAACTATGTTTAATGTCTTTTCTTAACAGCCACATGTACTTTTTAATTTGTTTTGGATCACTTTTAGATCAGCTTCATCTTATAGACATATGGCGATACATTCTCTTTTAAGATTATTCTTGATACAGAGCAGAATTCCTAGTTCCTCCAATTACACCAAATCATCCAGGTCCTAAAGAAGCAAAGCATCCCCACACTATCATATTACCTCCACCATGTTTGACTGTTAATATTATGTTCCTACTGTGCAATGCTGTGTTTCACTTACACCAGACATAATGGGACCATATTGTCCAAAATGCTCAAGTTTTGTGTTACAGTATATGTAGAGAGAATAATATCCCTGAAGGACTGTAGATAATCCATGTGTTTCTAGCAAATGGAAGAAGTACATCTATTTTCTTTATAGTTAGCTTCCACCTTGATACTCTCCAATGAACAGGGCTGGCGTGTGGTGTGAGACAATGCGGGTGGCATCTTCATACAAGAGTTTCTTTTTTTTTTTAATTGTAAAATACTAACACAAAAAAATGAAACACAAGTATGAACCATAAGAGTTACATACATTTCAAGCGCCTAATTTATACACTGTCTTTAAAATTTGTTAAGAAACATTTTCATTTTAAAACTTTCAAATGTCACAGAACTACACTTCGCACCTCACTGTGGCACTGAAAGTGTCTGAGTATCAAAACAGTACCTGTGTATTTCAAAGCCACAGGGCTGTAACTGATATTGAAGTTAATTTCACTTTATTCACTTTCACATATTGTAATGTGTATGCATTGACTGTCATTTTGTAAAATTGTATTTATTTCTGGAATGTTTCTAAGGTGTCAGTCACGTGTACAATGTAATGTCTCTTAAGTTTTCAATTAAAGTGTTCAGTTACAAAGGTCAGGTGCCTTTAAGCTTGCAGGAATAACTGTATTTGGAGGCATTTAGAGAAGAATGCAGGAGGAGTAAAACAGTCAATGTTCATTTTTCATTCAATTGTGACATTACAAAAGTAATAAAAATATATATTTGGATTAAACTGAACCAGTGAAAATGTATACATGGATATTGTTTTTAAAGCCTTTTTGTGTTTAATTAATTTTAAGCTAATTAGTTTCACTTTTTTAACATTTCTTTAAGAATAAAAGTATTTATTATTTTCCCCACCGTCCCGAGGATGTGCTTTATCATAGAAATATTTTATCATGAACCCTGTATCACAATACAGAGATTAAGGGATTATACAGTATGTGTATGTATCAGCTCATGCCTAGTAAGAATATTGGGTAGGGCAAAAATATTCCTTGACTCAGGCAGCATTACTTAACACACCTGTTTTGTCAATTAAGCCCATTTTTGCCCTGTGCCTTTTTGATTTTTGAGGTCATGAACACTGGTCTTTGCTGAACCATAGAAGCCAGCAGTTCTTTGAATGTTCTTCCTGGATGATTGCATTCTATGATCTTGGCGTAATTTTCATAGGCCAGGTACTCCTGGGAAAATTCAGTACTGTTTCAAGTGTTTTCCATTTGGAGATTATGGCTCTCATTGTTTTTTGCTGTAGTCCCAGGGCCTTAGAAATATGTTTGTAGCCCTTTTCAGACAGAGATTTTTTTCCATGATCCCTTTAGGAACTTCCATGGATTGCAGCATCATGAACTTGTTGAACCTTTGTGCATCCACATTGACTCTGACAGTAAAGGTCAAAATAAATGAGGTTTACATTGAGCAGGGATGACCATATTGAAATCTGTTTGTGTTCAGTCAGCCGACTTTCATTAGCCTTTTAATTAGTTTGATTTAACTAGGTGACAATTATATTTTCACAAAATATCAGTGGTGTTGGAAAGCTTTGTTTATTAGATAAATTAAATGGATTTAAAATTGGGTTATTTGTTCACTCAGGTGCCCTTTGTCTACTTTTGGATTTTTTGCATAAGACTTGAAAATATTCAGTACCTAAAATTTGCTATAATTGAAGAAGTCAGGAAGGGGTAAATTAGCTTTTGTAGCACTGTGGGGCCCACTCACAGCGGAGCAATTTCATGCTGTCAGTAAGTCAAACTGCATGTTTTTGAACTGTGTCCATTTAGTTGTTCAGGGCAAATCACTTGGTCGGTTTTCAACGTGTACAGTACCTGAAAGTATTACCTTTTCTCGTTGAAATGAGCTACATAAATAATTGATCACATTACCAGGACGCACTTCCCGGTACAAGAATGGTGAACATTGACTACATAAGGAACTGGCTTCTCAAACTGTACCATTTAAAAATGAAAGCTGCGCACCGCACATTGGGTACCTTACTCATGCCAACAGTTACGAAATAAAAATGCTTAAATCGTTTAAGAAAACAAGAAAAACATCGCACCGACCTGATGACAGAGAATGGTTTGCTGTACCAGCCTGGCATAGCCATCAAGTCTCACTCCTGAGTTGCTGCGGCTCCTCATTTTTTAGGTCTCTTGCCGTAGGGGAAGGTTTCACTGTCTTCTCTGTAGTGACACACAGACAGACGACCTTCTCATAGACTGCACCTCCCAACTGTCATTGTAGGGATTAGGTCCACATACAATTCCCGCAGTAAAATCACAATGAATGACCACCGCCTCCTCCTTAACAGGCAAATAAGACGGCGGCGGGCCGGCCACTGTGTGCCTTGATCTGGAGGATATTGCCCCCTACCAGTCTGACTTACGGAGCGCTGCCATCTCGGCTTGGCCGGATCAAATGAAGAGCTTCGGCAGGGAGGCGGAGGGGGACAGGTTAGTGCTCAGAAGCGACCTATACGCCGTAGACTACGGTCCCCGTGCTTAGCCGCCTTCGTTACAGGGGCGCTGTCGAGCTGACAATGACAGGCAAACTGTGTGGATGAGCACGCAACTATAAGAAGGTCCTGTTAAATGCACAGTAACGAGGTTGTCCTTACTGAATAAGTTATCTTTCTAGAAAATACAAAAAACGCATTCTACCCAGTTTTACTACTGTAACAACGAATACATTTGTGGAAGATTCTACTTGGGGGTCGCTGGTGTGCAAGTTGGGAGTAATTCGTATATACCGCTTCTAGGACCTGACAACGTACAGGACGCGGCTTTATTTAGTCAGACAGTAGTACGGCTGGTGTGTGTGTATCGGAAATGGTTACGAACGCAAGTTCAGATCGCTGAGGTTAGTATGTACCAGAGAAACTCGCAACTTGACGATAAGAGTTGGGGCCTCACTTGGGGCTTCTGGGTTTCTCATAGTTTAGCTAGGCAACAACTACACATTGTCAAGGTTGGTAACGCTCGAATGAATGCCCTGGAAAATGCGAATATTCTTTTGGTGGTCTATGTGCTGTTTTCCCGTCCTTGTTTTCTGCCTTGTGTGCTCCACTTTGGAAATTGAGAGTGTTAACCCGTGGTTATCTCTTTATTACCCGATATTATTATAAACAAGTGAGTGTGTCAGCCTTGAACTGTATTTTTAAACCAGTATTATTATCAACAAGTGAGTCTGTCAATTGTCTAGAGGCATTTTCTGCTTCGTGCCCGATGCCAGCCCCCTGAGACCCATTGTATTAAAACAAAGTGAATATATCCATCCATCCATTTTCCAACCTGTTGAATCCGAACACAGGGTCACGGGGGTCTGCTGGAGCCAATCCCAGCCAACACAGGGCACAAGGCAGGAACCAATCCCGGGCAGGGTGCCAAACCACGGCAACAAAGTGAATATATTTATCGACGATAGCCTGAGGCACTTTCTCTGCTGTGATTGCTGAACGTTTGTCACAGTGTACCTTGCACATTCTCCCATATCCCAAAGACGTGCAGGTTAGGTAAACTGGGAATTCTAATGCGGCCTGGAGTGAGTGAGTGAGTGAACATACCATGCAATTAAGTGGTATCCCGTCCAGACAGTTCCAATACTGTATTTTACTAGTAGCTCTTGTCCCTGCATTTTTAATATCCTAATTTTATTGAAGAAGCATCCCATCCAGTACTGTATTGGTATCTGTGTGCCTGATGCTCTTGGAATGACTCTACTCACCTGCAATGAATCCGCACGCCCAGAATTGGAAATGCAAGTATGGAAAATTAACTTAAGGATGATGAGTTTGTATATCTGTTGCTGTTTTGTAATTGTGCTTGTTCTGTTTAGTGTCTTGTGATGATTTATGGTGTTAATGATGCCATATGAAATAACTCAATGACTGAATTAATTAGTAGGTATGTACTTGCAACCCCTCCATCCACTGTTTGATTCAGGCTTCATGGTTTGTTAATAAACTCCAGCTTGACAGCTGGCATTTTTCTCTGAATAACTGACATACTCAAGTTTCATTGCAAAGATTTTGTAAAGATGAAATAAGATTGCTGAAATCGGTGAAGAGGTGTGGTGGGACCAACTGTAATAAATGAGTATGGGTTTTTAAGCCAGGTTCAAGGAGTTTTGATGAATAAACAGTAAACATTCTACAGACTTAGATGAGCTGGTAATTCCAAATTGGTCTTGTTTGAGTATTGGTGTGCATAGGAGTGGGCTTTGTGATGGATTAGTGTCTTCTCCAGGGCTTCATTCCTGCCTGGATAGGCTGTTGCCTCAAATAACAATGAATGTGATTAAGTGGGTTTGAAAATACTAGATTATGTTATATTTGTGCTATGCTGTAGAAACAGAGATCCTTGATTATTTCTTGGTATTCCAAATTCATACAGGTTGTAAATTAATCTCCACCTCCATTCTTAATTTTTATACACGCACCTGGACAGTCTTTTCAGTAAAGTGCTCATTAGACAAGTGGTTCAAGTCTCTTAGTAATACATTCATGCAAAGAAATGCAGGCCATTGGGGAATCATTCTTGCCCAGAATTTCCTGTATCCTGGAAATTTTGCGTTTTTCTTCTTTGTTCTATGTACATATACTAGTTACTTTTACACAAGCTGCATATTTGTATTATGTTTAGTTTTAAGGGAGGGGGGGGGAGCTAAAGCCTATCTCAGAAGCACAAAAGCACAAGGTGGGAATCAACCATTAACAAGGCATCTTCCATCCTATGGTATATGTAGACGCAAATAACTTTATTCAGTTATACTAGGGCAATTTAGAGTTTTATGTTGAAGTGTAATAATACGAGGTGCACAATATAGAAGAAAAAATGTTGCTTTTGTGCTAATCAATTTATGCCCTGCTTTCATGGTCAGGCTTTTGTGCTCGGTGGCAGCTATAGAATATGACTTACTGTGGTTTAAGCCTTTCCTGAGGCTGCTTGCCACACCAAGCAAATGCCCATGAACCAAAAACAATTAATTTATGAGGAAGAAATGAACAAGGCATAGGGTTTTAAAAAATAGTTGTGAATCAATACAACCCAGGCTGGCATTGGGTGGAGAAGGTCATATATGGATTTATTGCAAATTCCACAAGTATTATTCGTTATTGGATGGTTGCTATTTTTGAGAACTGCCTTTTTAACATCCATATTAATTTCTGCATTAAAGTATGTGAAGAGCAGGTTGGCAGCTCAGATGTTAGCATTGGTTAGCAGAGCTGTTTCACAGATCCAACTTTTAGAGTTCAGATTCCTTTCCCAGTATTTGGCCATGTGGAGTTTCCAACTTCTGCTTGTGCTGTGTTTTCCTCCCACATCCCTAAGACATGCATGTTAAGTTAATTGGTGACTCTAAATTAGTGTGGATGTGTAGTAGACTGGATCCATATCCAGGGATATTTCCTCATTTGTGCTCCAGCTTACTGGGATTGGCTCTGGTGCCCCCTGTCACTCTGAGCTGAATAAGCAGGTCTGAGAACAGGAGACTGACTGGCTTTAACAAGTAAAACAATTTTCCTGACTGTAGTAAGTTTTCTTTTAAAAACAGTGTATAGTAAAATGATGTCAGCTATTACTTTATTATGACAGAGGATTTGCAAATGTTTTAGGTATGTGATATAGGCTAAACTAGTGTATAATTATCCCCACAAATGGTATCAACTAAAAAGGTCATGTCCTTACATCACATAACCTAGCCCAACTTATTCCATATCAGAGAACAGGTTTTTATCTCCACCCTTAATGTGCATGGAACTGTCAGTGAAAACAAGTGGAAAGCCTCACTGAATGAGATGTTAATACACCACAGGAGAGACTCACTTGCATACACTAGGAACATTACGGGACACAAAACAAAGTAACTTTGTTCCTTTGACTTGTGCCAGAAATGCAGGAGATGAAAAAAGGAAAAACAAACTTAACACTTAAGACTGAAAGGACATAGCTGTGAGGCGGGATAGTGCAAGCAAAATTAAAAGCTTCTACTGTGACATAAACATAATACAACATTGAACTGATTCCCATCATAATGCAAAAACAATCACTAAAAATGTATTTACAGTAGACATTTCATAAAATCTATAGTTGACAATATTGTTGTATCCTTCACAATATATCTGAGCATGTGCTGTAGTGCTACCACCTCATAGCCCCAAGCACTAGGGTTCAGTACCAAGTCAGGGTACTATTTTTGTGTTCTCTTATTCACATTGATTTTTTCAGGTATTCTATTTTTCTTCCCATAATTCAACGTTGTGTATAAATGGTGTATGTGTGTATAATTGCACCCTACAGTGGACTGACATCTCTTCGAAGCTGAGTCTTAGGCTGTCAGGATAGGTTTTGATTTTTCATCATCCTGCCTTACAGTGTCTTTGGGTCAAGTTTGACTTATTTTTGAGTTTGAAATGTAAAAGCACCATAAATTTCATCTGTACAGAATGAAACTTTGTGTCTTTTATTGTATTTCCCCATATTAATGAGCAGTGAAAAAAGTTAAATATCTCATAATTTGTACAGCTTCAAATTTTTTACTTTTCCATGTCTTTCAGGACAATTTGACCCAACATTGACTGTAATAGATTTTCCACTGCATTTAGAGTAGTTTGTTTGTTTACAACTCATCAAACATCCTAAATGGTATCTTTTTATCTCAGAATTGTGAAGGCATTTAATAAAACTCCCTGACTTTACAAAAGTAAAAAAAAAAAAATTGTAAAAGTCACATTTTTGTGCAGCTGTTACACATTTTGAATATAACAGTGTGTTTTGGGTCACCATTATTTATGTCAGCCCTAAATTAATGCAATAAGTTGAGTTCTGTCCTATTAAATACTAAATCAAGACATATAAGTATAATTATGTACCAAGCTAACCTGTGGGTGTAGCACTGTAAACTCAGGGAACTTGAAAAGTACCAGAAGGTTAGATAAATTTGATCAATAGAGCAAATATTTTTTGTGGCCTGTAATTGCCTGGCATCTCTTCCAGTGTTGGTCCAATAATGTACCCAAATTGTGGAGATAAGCTCCCTAACACATAAAACTAAATTAAAGGAAATCTGCAAGTGGATGAATGCATATAATGTCTTACAGTCTTGGGTTCTTCCATATTTATTTTGTTTGCAGAAATACTGTATGTTTTTGAATATTCTTGGTTTAGTCTGTCTGAACTTCATTTAGACTGTCTTTCAACTGTTGTTGTCTATTAATGAAAAGTGTTTGTCTCGTTTTTACATTTTTTGTACATGTGTAGCCCTGATGGCGTGATTATCTGATATCTAATTATAGAAAACAAATAGATGTCTGCTTATTTCTCTGTACTTTGGGAGCTTTTTTGGTTAATTTAGAATTTTATAGGCTCATATGTTTATTCTTGGGTGGCATGGTAGCATAGTGGTAGTGATGCTGCCTGGAATAAGAAGGCCAGGGTTCATAGCCTGGGTCCTCTCTTCATAGACTGTGCATGTTCTTCTCAGGGTGTTCTTGTTTCCTCCCACAGTTTAAATACCTGCAGGTTAGGTGGATTGGTGATACTAAATTGGCCCAGATGTGTGTGTCATTGTGTAAAACTCTGCAATGGACTGGTGCCCCATCTAGGGATTGTTCCTCCTTGCCCCCTGTGCTTACTTTCTAGTTTCAGCACAACCCTGCTCAGCATAAACACATTTAGGAGATGGATGGATGGATATTTATTCACAGACTGTTGTCTCCACAAAGGTTTTGCCCTCATCTAGATACAATTTTGCAGACACCCCATTTCACTGGCTCTGCCCTGTTTGCACAGACGAGCAATGATTTGATAGACTTAGAAAGAAAAAAAGCTTAATTTAGATAGAAAATCTATTTCTTCTTTTGCAGGTGACTCACTCTTAACTGCTGTTGCAAGTGAACTCTATAAAGTATCCATAATTTCCACTTCTGCACCGTTCGTCAAGTTTTAAGATCCTTTATTTTCCAAAGCAGGGTTTGTTCATAGTGACACCACCTTTTTGTGTGTCTGGTTGCTATGACGCTGCATGGTTGTTAGGCAAATGATGCATGCGTCATGTAACCTGTAAGATTATGGCAACTATGATCTGTAAGATGGTCGGTCTGTTATGTAAAAACAACACTAAACCTGATTCATTTAAAGAACAGTATTGAGCAAAGGCTGTGGATACTTATGTACATGTGCTTTCTCAATTTTTTTATTTTTAATAAATTTGCAAAAATCTCAAGCAAACTTTTTTCACATTGTCATTATGGGGTGTTGTGTGTAGAATTCTGAGGAAAAAAATGAATTTAATCCATTTTGGGATAAGGCTGTAACATAACAAAATGTGGAAAAAGTGATGCGCTGTGAATACTTTCCGGATGCACTGTATATTATTCCATATCATGAGGGGTCAGACCCTATTTCAGTATGTTTAGGCACAAGACAGAAATCAGCCCTAGATAAGGTGCTTACAAATCACATGGTACACTCATGAACTCAGCCGCAATGGGCCAATTTAGAGTTGCCACTTGATGTAACACACATGAATAGAGAATTGTGAAACATCCCTGCCAATTGTAGCCTTATGCCCAATGCTGCTGGCCTCGGGACCAGCTCCCTGGGAACCAAAAAAAGAAGGGCATGTGAGAAAATGGATGGATAAAGCATTGTGACCTGGGAGGAAAAACAGAGTCCCCCCCCAAAAAAAACCCACACAGATGTAATTTTAACATAATGCATTGCAGGGATCTTATTTTAAGGGAAGGGAATCCTTATTATCCTTACCACTTAAAGTATATATTTTAAGATTTGAATTACAGCTATTTTCTATGATCAGGCCTCTAATATTTTTCTGTTGTATGTTTTTAGAAATTCTCTCATCTCATATTATAGTTTCTTAATGTCTATTGCAGTCTCCATCTCAAATAATTATTGTTATTTTTGTTTATATATAATTAAGCTTGTCTGCAAATGGTACTTTTTTTATTTGGTGAAATGATTTCCTGTATAAAGTAAGCTAAAAGTGATGCCATTTTCCTGAATAAAATGAAAAGTAATTTATTGTTTGATTAATTGGAAGCCAAAATAATGACTGGCTGATTTTTAAAAAGTCAGTCCTTTTAACCAATCTGACCTCTGTTGTCACTCTCACAACTATGATGATAGGCTGTCCCCTGCTGGCAACATACACAATAGCAGGAAACCTGTAGAACTGAAGGCCATGACAGTTTTGATGCATAAACAGTTAATTTATTATAGTATCTTATGAGGATGAACATATTTTTTAATCATTAAATGCAATGGTAAACTGACACACAAATGTCATACATGTATTGCAAAAACGTTTCCCCTTGTTCACTTAATCCCAGAGTAAAAATGCAAGGCAGAACTTACATTATCATGAATATAATGCACACCAGAGGAAGAACACTGAATAGCAAATGAAATATTGTACATAGACAATTAAAAACTACTGTCCACAATCAACTCTGGTCCTTACAACTACTGATATTACTCTGATTGCCTGCTTAGCCTACCTAACTCCAAACATTGTCCAAAACATTTTATGTTTTTCTCTTTTTCTATCTCTTACCCTCTACACTTTTGTCTATCTCATTCTCAGCATGCTTTTGCCTCAGACACACCCTTTGCTCAGACTGTTCCTAGCAGCCTTACAATCTGTCTATCCAATTTGTAAAACAGCATATTCTCATACAAGATTACTCTTGGTAGCATTGGGTGGGGATAGGAAACAACAGTGGAAGCGAATCTACTACAGGGCTCATTCATTCACATAAAGACTATCACTTACATCCTTGGTATATGGAAGTCACACTGGGAAACCAGAGAAAGTCAATGCTGCCACTGAGAAAACGTAAACACCACAAACGTCTGGGTTAAGACTATAAATAACCAAGATTTCTAGAGGTGTGAGTCAGTAGAACTAATACGTGCTTATAAACTATTGTATATTATATTTTGGCACAATATAAAGTTGGTGATGGTTTATTGGCTGGTAAAGGTTTTCTTGATGCAAGAATAACTCAATGATGGCGCAAAGCAAGGAAGTATCAAAGGAAACCTACACACTAGCAGTGAGAGACTGAGGTACAGTATGTGGAAACATATGGTCCAGTAAAACTTTATAGAAGGGGCCATAATTGCTTCCTGTAGTATATCTAGTAGTAAATTATTGGTATATATCTCTTTAGACCAAGAGATAAAACCAGACACTCCACCAGGGGCACCTATAATAGAAACTTAGTTCAAATTAAAACAAAATATATATCACCAGTTCAGAAAGAAGTATGCAGTTTTAAATGCTGCTTATTGAACATTCACTCTCTTGGAAGTAAAGCTGTTGTGGTAAATGATATTATATTAAATACAAAATCTGATCTGTGTCTTTTCACTGAAACCTGGCTTAGTAAATCTGACACTCTTCTCTAGCTGAGGCATCACCAGATAGATACACATTCCTTCAAAAGTCTAGAGATTCTGGTCAAGGAGGAGGCCTTGAAATAATTCATTGTAACAAAATGCAAATCAATTCTAAAAATGTAGGTGACTTCACATCCTTTGAGGCATTCATTTAAAATATTAAAACAGATTTCAACAGAATTGTAGTGCTAGTCTACAGACCACCTGGATCATGTTCATTGTTCTTGACTGAATTTGGACTTTTTTCTGATTTGGCTATAAATTATGATTATTAGTGGTAGTATACTTGTATTGAACCCCTTCTTTTGACACCCACTGCACGCCCAACCTACCTGGAAAGGGGTCTCTCTTTGAACTGCCTTTCCC
>JANRMT010062831.1:22765219-22803487 GCA_026402145.1 Polypterus bichir lapradei | reverse complement strand
CCTCTGGTAATGTGCCTTAACGGTATTACCAGTAATTAAAGAAAAATTGTTTTGTGTCCTCTGCAGTGTTAAGAGAGAAAGGCTTTGGTTTGGGATAAAATGAAAAAAGGTGTAAAGAAAGGAAAGTTGCATTTTTCTTTTATATAGTATAGAGCAGGGGTATTCAATTAAAAGTCACTGAGGTCCAGTTATTAAATTTCGTCCAAGTAGAAGGTCCAAACCAAACTCCATCTTGTGTCTTGTAGCCTTCCCCTTATAGCAAATAAATTCAAGGCCTTTATTTTAGATTAAAGAACAGAAACATAATAAAATAAATTTAAAAAAGTGCAAACAGAGTGGAATAACTCCTTTTCTCTTAAATTAAAGAGGTCCCAACCTGAAGAATTGAAGGCCTACACTTCAAGTAAAAAAGTCAGCTCAGAAAACAATAACTAAAAAGTGCAAACATAGCATTGACTTAACATTTTCTCTTCTTTGTTCTTAAAATAAGGAGATCCCAGCCTAAAAACAATTGAGGGCTTACTTTTCAAGAAAAAAAAATCCACATCTTCAACAAGTGGCTTTTTAGGGGGCGAAATGCAAACACAGCTTTGAACTTTTCTCTTTTAATTCTTCTTTTTTTTACTTTTCTTAATGAGAAAAATGGGCATGTGGCTGCCCTGCCAGTAATTTAAATCTTGGTTGGAATGGAGTTAGTGCCATTCTCATACAGATATGTAGGTGTTCATTGTTAAGCCTAGAACGGTACTTGTTTTTGATAATGTTCATAGTGGAAAAAGCTGACTCACAGCTGTAAGTTGATCCAAACATAGTCAAGGTGTGCAGTGCTACTTTGGTTAGACCAGGGAACACACTCTCAGGGTTGTAAATGTATGTGTGATGAGTCGGGTAGATCTGTCATACTGGACTTGCAGTTCGGTTATTTTGCGTGCCCTCAGCTCGGACTTCAGGGGATAACTTTGCTCAAAAGAGCTGTGCTTTGTTTCGTAGTGGCGCTTCACGTTGCCGCTTTTAATTAATGCCACGTTTTCGGAGCATATGAGGCACACCGGTTTTGAACTGCTCGCCGGAAGAATGAACATATATTTCTCCGTCCATTCATCTTTAAAACAACGATTTTCATCATTTACTTTCCGCCTTTTGGAGCAAGCCATGTTGTCTCTTAACTTAACCCTCTTCCTCTCTGCTGTTGTAAACTAACGATTTTATTGGCTCAACTGAGTGAAGCTATTGTCGTATTAACTGGAGTAGCAGCGCCTGCTATCAATAGCCATGACCGTCCAAAATAATGCTCCATTTAATGTCGTGAATTTACCAGACTGGTCACGGGTCCGGACAGAACCACCACTCGGTCCGGATCTGGACCGAGGTCCGCCATTTGGTGATGCCTGGTATAGAGAGATGTGTTCGGTGAGGTTATGATCGCCTTTTGGGGACAGTCGCGGTGGGTCTTGTGTAGACTGGTGAGACGTCTCTGCCATTAATCGGCTGTGATGGCACTGTCAGTCCTTCATTCGTGTGCGTGTCTTCATAA
This sequence comes from Polypterus bichir lapradei, assembly GCA_026402145.1. Lineage (NCBI taxonomy): Eukaryota > Metazoa > Chordata > Cladistia > Polypteriformes > Polypteridae > Polypterus > Polypterus bichir. The sequence continues at coordinate 22,801,953 of JANRMT010062831.1, read as the reverse complement.
TCCGAGCTGAGGACTTTATAATCGTATACGTGCAAAAGAAAGTGTGAATCGCCTTAATATTATTTTGCCGTGGTGTAGAAAAGGGGTCCCGTGTTTGCAATTTTCTGGGCTATAGCTCAGGGGGAGGATGAAAAAAATTAAAAGTGCTCACTTTGATTTAAGGCAGAAGCGCGCCGGCTGCTCGACTTTTGCTGGGAAGGAGACCCCAGTTTTTGTCCACACGTTCCACAAATGAGACACACGGGTTTACCGGCAATGTCAGTAAACATATACTCGGCCTCCCATCGGTTTTTAAAGGCTCTATTTTCAGAATCAACTTTTCTCTTCGGCATCGTGTGGGCTAGCTTCGCAATAATTTACAGTATCATAAGCTAGACTTGATTAACGTGTTAAGTGTTCGGCAAGGCAGCTGAAGTGCTGGATTATGGGATCTGTAGTTTATTGTGTTACCAGCGCTTCATATACCCGGGCCATTAATAACAATAATACAGTATATAAAATGATCTCGCGGGCCGGATATAATTATACGCCGGGCCGGATGTGGCCCGTGGGCCTTGAGTTTGACTCATATGGACTAAATAGAACTTGAAAAGAAATATTTTTTGGAATGTGATCGCGCAAGTCAGTACATCGAGCCCGCGTGCTGTTGTGGTTTTGCTTGTGTGCTTCAGTAAGTTACCGTCCCCTCGCTCTTACTTTTTTAGCGTTCATCTAATGAATACACTGAGTATGGCTTTACCAAAACAATCATTGATCGCGAATAAAGTATCCATTATTCATGAAGCTTCAATAGGTGAATAGGTGATCTGTCTTTCTGCGTTAACCGCATGCGTTTTCATACGTCTCAAACTAAGGGGATGCGAGGTTAAAATAAATCGAGAAGCGCGCGTACATACTTAGTGCATCCCCTCTCGGGAATCGAACCTCGGACGTGGGCGCTACAGTCGAATACTTTAGTATCGCGCCACGGCGTGTGGTTTATCTATTTGAGCATAGCAGTGTAATTCAGTTTTTGTTCAGCACTCTTTGGAACTGTTACTTTTTGTCTGCGCACTGCGTCAGTTCACGTGAGCTGCTGAATATGGTTTTATATGTCACTCGCTCGCTTCTAATTGTTTCACTGCCTTCTTAATTATATAATGCATGTTTTCTAAAGCGCGTGTTGTAGCTCTTCCTGGCTTTCTACGTAATGCGTGATTACGTGAGAGGCGTGATGATGTCATACGAACTCCGCCCCTCCAGCTGAACTCCATTACAGTAAATGGAGAAAAACAGCTTCCAGTTATGACCATTACACGTAGAATTTCGAAATGAAACCTGTCCAACTTTTGTAAGGAAGCTGTAAGGAATAAGCCTGCCAAATTTCAGCCTTCTACCTACACGGGAAGTTGGAGAATTAGTGATGAGTCAGTCAGTGAGTGAGTGAGTGAGTGAGTGAGTGAGTGAGTGAGTGAGGGCTTTGCCGTTTATTAGTATAGATTCCATACAAATCGATACTTTTTTACAAAAAATAGGATTGAGATTGAAAAACAAGTTGACCCCCCCCCTGAGAGAGAGAGCATGGCCAACGGGGTGACACTGTAATTCTGCTTTAAAATGTATAGATACTTTGAGTACTTTGAGAAGTCAGATGTAATTGTGGAAAATCATTTATATCAGTTAACATCAAATGTAAACATGGAAAGAAATTTAGATCGGCTAACATTACATTATAATATGACCTTGAGAGATGCTCTGGACGCAATGGATGCCCTTAAAACAAAAGTGATCAAAGCACATAGAAACTCACCTTGGTTTAATGAAAACACTCAAACTCTTAAATTAGAGTGTCAAAAACTCGAGTGGAGATGGAGAACAACAAAGCTGCATGTCTTTCAAATTGCAGGACAGAGAGTGTTAAAAAATATAAAAAGCTCTCTTTAAAGCTCGCTCAGATTACTACTCTAAAATAATAGCAATAATAAAAATTCTAGGGTACTGTTTAGAACAGTGGCTAATTTAACAAGGGGGAATTCAGATCTACAGTGCAAAATACTAACAGATATTAGCAGTACAGACTTTATGAACTTCTTCAATGAGAAAATTAAAAATATAAGATCCCAGATCTCAGCATCACATAAAATGAAACCTATTACTTGTTCCCTAGATCCGGTGCCAACAAAACTAGTAAAAATTGCAATGGATGTTCTTGCAGCACATATTCTTAATGTTATTAATAGTTCATTATTGCATGGCACAGTACCTGATTGACTTAAAGTGTCAGTCATCAAACCATTACTTAAAAACTCAGACCTACACGCACATATAATTACTAATTATAGACCCATTTCAAATTTACCCTTTCTCTCTAAAATACTTGAAAAGAAGTCGCCAATCAGCTTCAGTCACACCTTATGCATCACAATTTATTTGAGAAATTCCAGTCTGGTTTCCATACTGTTCATAGTACAGAAACGGCACTAACGCGTGTTGTAAACAACATTCTGATATACTCTGATGAAGGAAACTCCACTGTAATTATGTTGTTAGACTTAAGCACAAGTGTTTGATACCATTGACCATTCTATATTACTGCACAGGCTGGAAAATGGTGTTGGGCTTACATGCACTGTCCTTTCCTGGTTTAGTTCTTATTTTTCAAATAATATGTACAGAAATGTGCTGACAATACTCCATCATTATACACAGAACTGAGACATGGTGTCCCGAAGAGCTCAGTACTTTGATCTTTACTGTTTTCATTTTACATGCTTCCACTGGGATCTATCATTAGGAAACATAATGTTAATTTTCACTCGTATGCAGATGACACCCAGTTATACCTTTCTTTTAGACCAAATTAAGTTTCTCCAATGTTGTCTTTAATTATTTGTGTTAGTGAATTAAAGGAGTGGAAGGAATGAGAACTACTTGTCTTTAAACACTGATAAAACAGAGATGTTAGTTATTGGAGGGAATGATGCTGATCATGATAATATTTAGTCATCATTTAATTCAGTTGGAATCACCATTAATTTTACTGAATCAGCCCTCATTCTATGAGTTATTTTTAACTCTAGCATGTCATTTAAAACGCAAATTAAAAAGTTGTCTAAATCATGTTTCTTCCATCTTAAAAATGTTGGGAAATTAAGGCGTTTTATAAATAAGCAGGATTCCGAGAAATTAATTCAAGCATTTATTTTTTAGTAGGATTGACTACTGCAATGCTGTGTTCACTGGATGTTCAAAATGGTATTTATATGGCTTCCAGTTAATCCAATATGCTGCTGCACGAATTATTGCAAGAACAAGAAAATATGAACACATAACTCCAGTTCTTAAATCCTTACACAGGCTCCCAGTTAAGTTTAGGGCAGATTTCAAAATCCTCCTTTTAACACATAAAGCCTTAAATGGCCAAGGTCCAGCTTACTTGTCTGAACTTATCATGACTTAAAAACCAGAGCGCACATTAAGATCTCAAGATGCCGGTCTGCTTATGATTCCAAAAATTAATAAAATAAAGTGGGAGGTTGAGCTTTTAGCTACAGGACCCCTAAACTGTGGAATGGTCTGGCCTGCTACCATAATTGATGCCCCTTCGGTCTCAGCTTTCAAATCCCGGCTGAAGACTCACTACTTCAGTTTAGCATATCCTGACTAAAGCTGCTGATTAACTGTACAGACTGCATGCCTGTTGTTAATTATTAGCACTAAAACATAAGTAATATGATAGATGTAATTTGTTACTAAACATTACCTATTCTGTTTCTCTCCTCGGTACACAAATGTGGCATTTGGTGCCACTGCCCACCTGCCAAGGTGCTTTGCCTGCCTAAGGTAGTCATCTCTGATGGCGAATCGCAGGAATCATTGGGAAGAGGGGTCCTTTCATCGGATTGGCTGGCCCAGCAGTGACTCAGCTGTGGAATGGCCAATAGGGGGATGCAGCTTGATGGCAAAGGTCTCTAGGACTCTGAACAAATCCAAATTGTATTATGTTATATCATCTACTGTTGAATTCTGCTCTGTACTCGTAAAATTTCTATTGCACTGTTATATTGTATTAAGAATTAGTTGTGTTCTGTTCTGTGTATTGTATTGTATTTACCCAATTTTTTTGACACCCACTGCATGCCCAAATTACCTGGAAAGTAGTCTCTCGTTGAACTGCCTTTCCCAAAGTTTCTTCCATTTTTTTTCCCTACAAGGGTTTTTAGGGAGTTTTTCCTTGTCTTCTTAGAGAGTCAAGGCTGGGGACTGTCAAAAGGCAGGGCCTGTTAAAGCCCATTGCGGCACGTCTTGTATGATTTTGGGCTATATAAAAATAAATTGTATTGTATTGTATTGTAGAACAATAAAACACATGGCAAGGTCATGTTGCACAGCAGTAAGTACATAATTAATAGATGCTCTATAGGTATTGCCTATTCTAAAGTGTCATTGGTGCTTTGTATGTTTTATTAAGGTCAAGCAAACAGTTTGTTAAGAACTTGTTATAGAGCAGTAACAAACTAGTTGGTGCTCTAAGTTGTTCCTATTCTAAAGTGTTATTCCTGGTTTTTAGTGACAGAGTCTAGGACCACCTTGCATTTTTAAGGGTGATACTGCAGCACTACCCTCAGGCAGTTATTTAGTTTCTGACTAAAACAAAGAAGACAGTGGGACTCTTTCAGAGTAACAGACCTAGTCCTTTAATGTATTAGCTGGGATTAGAGGCTTAAGAATATTAGCAAACACTAACCTTGTGTCTCTGTAGCCAAAAATATTGACCGATGTAAGTGCTTTGGGATGTTGCCCCAGAAGTAACCCTAAAATGGCAGGGATGCAATGTGTCTAGGTTCAACAAGAAAGCTGGGGTGAAAGTTTGCTGGCCTCAAAAGGAGAACCTGAAGATGAGAAAGAGAGAGCAATGGATGGCACTTGGGAGCTGGGCAAATAGACAGTTCATCACCACCGACTATACTTCCTTAGAAGGCTGGCGTCCTTCAACATCTGCAATAAGATGCTGCAGATGTTCTATCAGACGGTTGTGGCGAGCCACCTCTTCTATGTGGTGGTGTGCTGGGGAGGCAACATAAAGAAGACGGATGCCTCACGCCTGGACAAACTGGTGAGGAAGACAGACTCTATTGTAGGCATGGAGCTAGACAGTCTGACATCTGTGGCAGAGCGACGGGCGCTGAGCAGGCTCCTGTCAATCATGGAGAATCCACTGCATCCACTGAACAGTATCATCACCAGACAGAGGAGCAGCTTCAGCAACAGACTGCTCTCACTGTCCTGCTCCACTGACAGACTGAGGAGATCGTTCCTTCCCCACACTATGCGACTCTTCAATTCCACCCGGGGGGTAAACATTAACATTATTCAAAGTTATTGTCTGTTATACCTGCCTTGCACTCTCCACCTTGCATTTTTTAACTTGCACTGCATTTTTATCATTTTAATTAATATTGTTTTTATCAGTGTGCTGCTGCTGGAGTATGTGAATTTCCCTTTGGGGATTAGTAAAGTATCTATCTATCTATCTATCTATCTATCTATCTATCTGTCTATCTGTCTATCTGTCTGTCTGTCTGTCTGTCTGTCTGTCTGTCTGTCTAACCTTGAAATGGAGTGTTGATCCTTGTTTTATTTCTTCTTTTATTTCTTCCCTTTAGCACTTTGTTTTCAAAACATGTCATCATAACATATGGAATGCCTTTGAAATACAAAAAGTAAATCCGATAAAGAAACTGAACATGTCAACAGTCAATTAATTTGTATCTTGGACCTCCATACTTCTAGTTAGTTTACTGTTTTCAGTAGTGATTTTTGGTTCAAGGTCCTTGGTGCTTTGTAAGTGTGAAACCAGCAAGCAGCAATTGTGCTGTTGGCATCTTTCATTGCTAAATTCATTATGCACTTTTGTCATTTTAGATTACACATGGTATTCATTCTGTCTGTATTAATCTCAGCAGTATTTGGTTTTTGCTCTAAGCTTTGGATTCAATTTTAATCCTTTCAAGAATTTTCTGTATTTCTCATGCCTCCAGAGTTATGACATTTTTGCCAGAGACTTTTGGTCCCATTTTGCATAGCCTTAATTACTGTACAGTGTTAGTTTTTTTCACCTTAAAATATTATTCATCAGACTGTCTAATGAAATTGACTTACCTTTGAAACCATTGCCTTCTTATTAACTATTGCGCCCAGATTCTCACGTACCTTCTGACACCCAACTACAGTAAATTAAACTAGTTTTTCTAGCAGATTCCAGGTTTGCTACCACAATTTTCTCTCTATGAACGAATGGTAAGCCTGTTCCTGTATGAAGTAAATGGGCACATTTCATGGCTTGTGAGGTATACAATTAACTTTACAGCACCTGTTAAAATTGTGAAGTGTATTCACAAAGATCAGAAGCCAAAATAAACAATATAGTTTTTGATGTTTTCACATTAGATTTAAGTGTTACTTTCACATTGACAGCTTTAAGCACACATCACTAATATGTATGTATCTTAGTGAAAGTACAATTGGAATACCTAATAGGAAAAGGCATTATTAAGGCTTCAGAGCATAAAAGCAAGTAGTAGAACTCTATGAACCACTTCATCCTGATGGGTTAAAGATTTTGAGGCAAGTAACAAATTACAGCAAGAGTGGAAACGCTAGAATGCTTTGCTCATGTTGACTTGACAGCTAAATGCAAGGTTTTGCTGCCAGTAGATACATTTTTAGAACATTTGTAGACCCCTGCATTAGCACTTAGGAGAATACACTTTCATAGAGCTGTAATTGCTAGATGCTAGTACATTTACGTGAGCTACATGGCATCAGGGGGTGAAGCCTTGATTCAGGATGAATAATTTGTTCCTTGAATCACTGTAAATTATCCCCTTCTGAACCACTTCATGTACATAAAATTATCCAGTAATTTTGCAAGGAGCCAGTTAATGGGAAGGGGTGCAAGAAGCTTAATATTCCAATGATCAGGTAGCGGATATGAAGCATTCCAGACAGCTTAACTTGGAGTCTGTTATTGGAGAGGCATTCGGTCTATGACTGAACTCCCCTAGCAGCATTTCTGAGAATGCCAGCAGGGCTGCTCAGGCATGTTTGTTCTTGTTAGCAAGTAGCCTTGTATGGCTTCACTCTGCCAAGCAAATCCTCCCACACTTTGAGGACTGCTACAATAGAGTGTGTTGCACAACTTCAGGTGTAAACACACTTAATGGTTTGCTGATTTATGTGTAAAAGGTGTTACAATGCTGAATAACACAGCTAAAGGAAAAATACAAATATTAGTAAAGCTGCAACAAAAGTTAGGTAAATGTGAAAAGGTCTTGTTCTGAACATGCTTATCATGTCTCATGATCCATATGCAGAAAACAAATTCACATTGTTTTAGGTGAATATTACTTGGTAATTTTATAGTAATATCAAAATGGAAAATTTGTTATTTCTTCCTGTTTGAAACTTCAGTAAATTAGTGGTTGGAATCTTTTGCAGAGCACACAGTATCTAGTAGAAATGTAGCTTTGCTGTTATAGGCTGCCAGCTGTCTGGTGGCTTCTTTCATTTGCTGTAAGAATAGGTTTTAGAATCCCATAAATCTGTGTTGCAGCAGACACATGAGTGCTGTCATGCTTTATTTCGTTATCCAGATTTATTCATTATCATCCTCATCTACAGCAGCTCAGATGCCTGACTTGGACCTCCTCCATCTTTCCTAAAATGAAAACAGCAAGACTGTAAAAGTGTTTTTTAAGTAGGTCAAAAATGAATGATGGATTTTCATTTTTTTGAAACATGCTGTAACTTTCAAAGAAATATAAAGTGAATTTTCACACACTATGTGTGTGTGTGTGTGTGTATATATATATATATATATATATATATATATATATATATATATATATATATATATATATATAGTGGTCCATGGCCGGCTTTTCATCCCGGCCAATACCCCCAGGCCGCCAGATGGAGCTCTCCCTGCAGCATGGAGGTGCCCTGGATACCAGCAGGGAATCATGGACAATGGTGTTTTCCTCTACAGCCCTGCTGGATACCACAGGGGCCAACAGAGGACGCTGCAGGGATGCCCAGAGAGTCGTTTGTGCCCTATAACCCGGAAGTGCGTCTTAGTCACAGCGACAGGAGAGGTGACGTACTTCCTGGGTGAAGAAAAGGACTTTTTATCTAACCCGGAAGTGATAAGGAATCATGGACTGAAGGATGGGAAACACTTCCGGGTCAGGGACTATGAAAGGACTCTGGGATCTCCCAGACGAGGAGCTGAGCTGGGTGGAAGGGCAGCAACGCATCTGGGAGTGGAGGAATTGTTTATTGTAGAGTATTTTGGAGTTATTGGATGAGTATTGTGGAGAGGAGGGTGCTTTGTGCACTGTGCAGTTTGAATAAAGTCAACCTGTGGACTTTTAAATGGTGTCTGGCGTCTTGGACAAGGGTTGAAGGGAGCGAAAGTGCCCCCTATCTGTCACAATATATATATATACACACACAGGGGTGGGCAAAAGTAGATTTACAGTTGTCCATATGGAAAAAGACATGCAGGTTAGGATTATTACAACAGCTTTATTAAGTCAAAAGAATGTCACAATGACACAGTATGCTTAGGTACAATCTCATAAGGGCTCAAATTACCTAACAGATATATGTTTTGCGTACTCATGACTGTAAACCTACTTTTGCCCACCACCTGTATATATCCGTCCATCCATCCATTATCCAACCCACTATATCCTAACTACAGGGTCATGGGGGTCTGCTGGAGCCAATCCCAGCCAACACAGGGTGCAAGGCAGGAAACAAACCCCGGGCAGGGTGCCAACCCACCACAGCCCTGTATATATAAATACAGTATATACTATATATGTATATGTGTATTTCAAACCAAATTCTCAAATTTGACTCCTTTTACCTTAGTTGTATCTCATGTCTCCTTTTTATCTAAAGTTATTTATTTCTCCTAAATGAAACATAAATGAAAATTTCTTTTAAGTCTCATAAGCCATCAAAGATCAGCTTTCAAGAAGTAAAATATTCCTCTGAGCTTTGGTATTATCTGCAAACTCACTACATTACATGTACATATTTTGCTGGTGCATTTATCCAAGGCGACTTACAACATTTATGATATAATTGATTACATTTCTTTTTTCCAATTGGAGCACAGGCAGGTCAAGTGACTTACTCACGGTCACACAGTGTTAGTAGCAGGACTTGAACCCACAACCTCAGGGTTTAAAGTCCAAAGCCTTAACCACTACATCACACTGCTTAAACTGAGTGTGAACCCATTACAGTACACATTTACACACACGGCTCACACCAGAGCCATCATTCCACCTCACATATGGAAAAAAAACATCAACACAAGGAAAGAATAGGCAAACTCCACACTGCCTGTATCCATGTAGAGTTCTTTAGATGTAAAGCAAAAGCATTAAGTACCAGGCCACACTGCCATCCAAAAATGAAACTCGACTTTCTTATTGATTATCAGTACACATGAATCAGTACACGTGAAGATGTACAATATTGATCCACTGGTTCCATAAGTCACTAACATAGTGTCTGTGTTATACATATAATAAGGTACAATGTAGGAATAGGTTGTATTACATTCAGAATTCACAGCTAACAGTATCAGAGAATAACCTGGAAACGTCTTTTTATTTTTATTGACTTCAGTGGTGTTTTACCATAAAAACTTAGGTGGGAACTAATGAGTAGTAAAACATGCAAGTTCATGCGTCTTACAATTTACAAAAAAAAAATCAAACCAATAGGGGGAGAAAGATGCCTTTCCCGCTATACCACTCTCAAATGTTTTACTGTGGCTGTTGGCCTTTCTCTGTTTCTCATTGTTGGGGGTTGAATTGAATTTAGTTTTGTCGAGTTTGACTTGATTGTTTGGAATGTTACATGCTTTAAATAAATTCAGTTAAAGTTTAAAAAAAAATAGGATGCTAGTGCCTGGTCTGTCTTGACTAGCATCTCAAATCATTGTGATACCCTCTGGCATAACCATTTTTTTACAAAATACAGAGCTAAATGCTACAAAAAAGTGAGAGCGTCACAACTGCTCATTGCTCTGGAAAATCTATTGGCTATAAACTGCCTAAATGGAAGCACCTCAAGTTTAGAATCAATTGGATTTGAAGTGAAAAAAGACAAACCACAATAACATGGAAAGAATACTCAGACTACATACACTGCGCGACTTAATCTGCACATCCTGTAGCAGTAGTAACTACCATGCAGCCAAGTGTTTTCTTTTCAGCACAAGGCCACCAAACAAATGACAACAGTTTTCTAAACACACGTGTGTTCTTTTTGCAACAGAATTCTGTGCTTCTTTGAAACAGGAGCACCATACTGTTGGCTTATGTTCCACAAAGTAGAATGGGTAGGCCTTCTTTCCAGAGGCTCTTTCAAATTTAGTGCAGTACTCCTCAGCAGTGGGTTAAAATCAAGAAGAAGCATAATGTCTTGTGAATAATGCATTTCTGATATTGATCTCATTTATTTCTTTATTTTTTCCAGATTATTTAAGAGAGAAAATGGTACTAGACTTTTTGTAGATCTTTGCTGGTCTGTTCTGCATAGTCTTAAGTAGTAAAAATAAAAAAAAAAAGACAAATTTTAATATAGTCGTTAATCTTAAATCTCACACGCCCAATGATATAGAGAACACTGCAGGGCCAATTGGTTCAGCTGTGCAGCTGGAAACAGGCTTGCAGCACACAGCATGAAGACAATTTCACATACAAGAAGCAATATTTTTCTAGATATATGATGGATGTGGTAGAAATCAACATCTTTATTAAAGAAAGAAACTTATCCTCTAACAGGACAAGTCTTATAAAACCTTTTGATTCAGGAGTCAGGCAAGAGAAAAGCTTGTCCATCTGCATCGTTTATTACACCTGCAGTGCCCAGCTGAGGAGGGAGCATCTCTCACAGTAGTCTGTTACCGCATGATGAGAATGGTCAGAGACACAAAGATAGAAGTTTGTTTTATTGAATTTAAATATAGTGTCAATAAATGCGTACAATTTACTCTGGTTGGTTCATTGATTTACGCCCAAATAATCTACATAAAATAAAAGTCTATTCTTATTCTTCTTATCCCTTTTGGGTTGAGCCACCCTTGAAATTTCTGTGCATGTAACAACTGTCCATTCTGGTTATTCTGGTTGTTTACAGGACATCTGCTGATTTCTTAGTCATCTCTTAGTCATCTTTCAGTGCATTTTGTGTATTACATCTTTGTCTTTGTTGTTGACTTGACGTTTACCTGGTTTCCTGATATGCCTGAACAAGTTTCTGACATTCATTTGCCCCTTATACTATTTCTTTTACATAAATGTTATATTTTAATAAGGCAAGCATATCAGAACACTTTTATCCTAAATGACTACTGTATGTGACCCTTAAGTCTAATTTTTCATCCACATGGAAAATAAAAAAATACTAAAAAGGCAAAGCTAAGGTTTGTGATAAACATTTTAATAATAAGTTAAATGACTGAGGGAAGCCTATTACCTATTTGGCAGAACTTTTGGTGCCTTGATCCAAAACCTCCACCAACTAATAGTGTTATTGTAGGGTTGATCTTTCCTGTCTTCTAGTAAACATAAAAACACTTGAATTTTATTTTTTTGTATAACATTTGAGTAATATTAGTGTGGCAGTGATAGATCATGAACAGTATTACATAATGATCCTCAAACTACATAGCTTACCTCAAATGCATTGTCAAAAACATATTGGCAGATGACCTCAAAACAATGCTTGCATTATTAAGATGTCCAATTCCAAAAACTACATGATTCTTGTCATGAATTAGAGTTTTAACAAAGACAGAATGGGTGTTAGGCCTCCACAAATAATTTGAGAAGCAGGTCCGTATCTTCACTAATCTCCCTAGAAGAGGCTCAGCTTAACTCAGACCAGTCTCATATAAAACCTGCTGGATTCAGCCCGAGCAGGCCCCAAAAATTGGGAGCGGGCAAAACAACTCAAAAACTCTAAAGTCTAACAAATAAAGAGGAAGGATAACTTTCAACCCCCAGTTTGTGAATGCAAAAGATATCAAAGAATTTTTATAAAATGAAGATTTATTAACAAAATAGAAAATTAGACAAAAATGATCAATAGATCATAAAGGCAAAAGGATATGCCTAAAAATACAATCCAGCACAAATAAATTCCAAAAAACATAATTCATAAACAGAACCCAAGAAAACAGGCAAGAACAGCCACAAAACACAGTAAATCCAAATAGAAATAGGAACATTCACAGATATACTAATTAAACAATTGATCTCCAGATCTTGATCCCTCTCAGCAGACTTACAGTAAATAGGCAGAGAGAGTTTTATGTTATTCCAAGTGTTTGTGTATTTTATTTTTGTTTTTGTTGTTTTGGAGTTATGTGTTTTATTTTGATGTATTTTCTGATGTTTTGTAATTACTTACTGTCTCTTTAAATGTGAATATGTTCTATGTTCCTTGTGGGTGGAGCCCCAAGAGTCTGTTTTGGGGCCTGTGGAGTGGAAGCCATTGTGGATATTTAAGGAATCGTAAGTAGTATATTATTCTCTCTTGGATTTTCTGGCCTTCTTGATTTTTCTTCTCTTTATTGGATTTTGTTACTGGATTTGCATATTGGGACTTGCTTGCCTTTGCACTGCCTTTAGGCACCTTTGTGCCTCTTTTCAGCTCTTGTTAGGTTTTTCTTTGTATTTTTGAATTTTAGAAAATGAACTCTTTCATTTATAAAGATAATTTGTTGCCCTTCTGTGCACAAGCCAAGGTTTTCGGTCATCCTCCTCTTGTATGGCTTTTTATATATTTTTGATATTGTTTCAGTTGCTCTGCCAGCCTCTTCTGCCCCAGTAAGAGCCAGCAGATTGTCTTGGAGCCTGGCTGAAGTCTGGTGAGCCTTTTCTTGGTAGACCAGGCATGATTCTGGCCAGCTTTGTAGCTTTTTTGTGGATGCCTCATCTTACTGCTCTTCGGAGGAAACTCCAAATAAGTTGAGAGTGGTGACATCAGGGTGGCCTTGCCTTCTGGGGTACCCACAATATGCAAGGGAGATAAGAGAACATAATTTTTACATAGAATCATAATAATACATAAGAGAAGACTATTACCAAGAAATAAACAAGTCCAAGAAGCACATCCTGGCAAAAAAGGTAAACTTTGTTTTCAGAATGAATCAAGAACTCTCCTGTTGAATAGTGACAAATGGTGAACACCATTTCTCCTTCCTTATAGTCTCAAATGGGTCTACGGACTGGCTAGACTGATGTGTTCAGAAACCAGTTGGTCACAAGCAATTGAGAAGTGGAAACTCCCAGTTGAAATGTTCATCCTAATTAATTTATTGCAGGTGTGTGATGACCTACTGCACTTCTGTAAATCCATCACCTAGCAACTGAGAAAAGAGGATAGCATGCAAGAAATGAAATGGTCTTCTTTTCATTTTGTATTGTTTTTATTTATTTTATTCCTTGTTCTGTAGCCACTTTTAAAACATATTTCCATCAAGTCATCAGAACTGTCCTTCTTCAAATGATTCAAGCAGCTGTTCCCCTCTCTTATTTGCAGTCTTGATGGAGCCATGATACAGTATTTGTTATATACAAACATCTGCCATACTGGTACATGTTTAATAAATCTCTGCATTTCATGATTTTGAAAACTGTATCACATCAAGCATTTGAAAAAGATACTGTGTTAGTGTGTTGCAGAAGAATGAATAAAGGTTTAACCTTATAAACTCAGCTTCATTTTTGGCTCTTTTCTGCTACTTTGATTTAACTGGTGTGACAGATGACTGGGGACTTTGCCCCACTGGGACGCCTGGAGAATGGAAGGACTGGGAGAGAGGCAGTATCTCCCCCGGGATGCAAGAGGGCAGCCCTCCTGGATTGCATCAGGGTAAGCCTGGACAGTTCCCGGAGCCATGGACGGCAGCACTTCCCCCACACCAGAAAGCGGTGCCGGAAGAGAATCTGGGCGCACCTGGAGTGCTTCCGGGTGCCCATGCAGCACTTCTGCCACACCAGGAAGTGCTGTAGGAAGATCATAAGGGTGCACCTGGAGCACATCCGGGTGCAATATAAAAGAGGTCATCTCACTTCATTCAGGGAGCCAGAGTCGGAAGGCAGAGAACAGAGCTTGCGGGAGAGGAGTGGAGGCGGCAGAAGAAAGATATAAGAGAAAGGAGAAGAAAATAAAGAAAGGACTGAGCAGTATTTGGGCTGTTGCGTGCACTGCTCTGTGTGCAGGAGAAAACAAAATAAAACCGTGTGTGCTGTTTGGACATTGTGAGTCTGCGTTTCTGTATGGGGTTGGGCTGATCTTCCACTTTGGCTATAACATCATCATCCTTCTCTCAGTATTGATGCTCTACTCATTAAAATAAAGGTCAGACATTTCTGTTTCAGAATTTTTACAGCTGGAGAATTAGTAGTTAAGTTCTACACATATGTTATGTTAGAATAAGTTTACTTTGGAAGTTATTTCAAAACACTGTAGCATTTCCAAACACTATAAAATTGTCAGTGAATGTGTCAGGAACACCCAGAAAAAAATGTAAACAAATGTCTAGTTTTACTGTTTTGAAAAAAAAAACAGGATTCTTGTCCTTTGCATTTACTGTTTTTAAATAAGTATCCATAGTATATACAATAAATATCCATTATTGAAAACCTATGGATTTTGTTTCATTATGTATCATTTTAAAGGGAAGATCTTACCATAGTATGTCAGAATACAGGGAGATTCACTCAAAAGAGGCCCCAAATAATTTGTTTTAACTCCTGTTAGGATGAAGCAATCTGAACCAAAAACATATGCTATATACCTTGATGTATGTGTAATCGATTGCATTATATGCGATGCCAGAAGTGGTTTCCATTTTCTACCAGATACATTTCGACACAGCTCTCCATGTTCCTGAACGTATTTGCAAGTGTCTCGGGGGGAATAGCAGCAATTTCACGTTGGATGTTTTCCTTCAAATCTTCCACAGTGTGAGGCTTGTTCCGATAGACTTTTCCTTTGAGCATACCCCATAGGAAGAAGTCTGGTGGTGTCAGATCCAGCGACCATGGTGGCCAAATTACACTGAAGGATTAAATTTCTGTCATGCTCCTTGCCAATGTGTGACACGTTGCTCCATCTTGCTGGAAGTAACTTTCTGTTAACTCACAGTCATCCAGTTGAGTCTGACATGGCTTAAACGAATTGGTGACCCATTAGGTTTGCACCATGACGACGTGCTGCTCAAAACTGTTGTCAGAGGTGGCTGGGGTGGCGACCTGGCCGGGACACCCAGGCGGACCGGAGGAGGGCTTGCGCCTTCCCCAGACCATCTGGGGGCGACCGCCCTAGTTCCTTTGGGGGCCACGGGTACAGAGCTTTGAAGCTCCACCCTGTAAGGGCCCATGGTCACCGCCAGGGGGCGCCCCCATGCCTTTGGAACCCTGGACCTCAGCACTTCCGCCACACCAGGAAGTGCTGGGGGGAAGAGGAGCTGGAACACCAGGAGTGCTTCCGGGGATACAGCCGACACTTCCACCACACGGGGGCGTGTTGGTGGGAGATTGCCGGGAAGCACCTGGAGCACATCCGGGTGTGGATAAAAGCGGCCGCCTCCCTTCATTCGGGGCAAGAGTCGGCAGTGGAGTGGACTGAGCTTGCTGGAGGAGGCAAGGAGGCGGCCTGAAGAAAGGCATTGTGTGGCCAGGACTTTGGGGACTAGTGAGGGTTTTGTGGTGCACTTTGACTGTATATAGTGTGAATAAACGTGTTTGTGGGTGACATGAACGTGTCTGCCTGTCTGTGTCTGGGCCAGCCTCCACACTGTACACCACCTTCCTGATGAAAAGTCGAGTGACTGAGTGAAGGGGTACAGGCAGTAGCCTATGCACCCAGAAGTTGCAAACGGAGGTTAAACGTTGTGACAGCTGTCTGTCGCCTACCTTATTGCTCCAACACACGGCCATCCAGGCTTGTTCGAAGCTCCATATACTGAGGAGCACAGTGCATGTTGTTTAGTTCAGATTGCTTCTTCCTAGTGAGAGTTATTACAGAATTTTCAGGGACTCTTTCGAGTGAATCTCCCTGTATATATAGTTGGTAAAGAAATTATACTAACTATCTAAATTACAACAACAATAGTTGCAAGAAGAACATAGACTCACTGGTAGGTCCAAAACAGTGGGTTAAACTGCACTCACTAACTGCTTCCTTCCCAGGTTCATCTAAAGTTGGTCCACAGGCTAAATAATCTGAGTGTGGATAAGAGATCTGTGAGCACTAGTCAATAGCTTAATATTTTAATTTTTCTGGAAAAGTTAATAGGGCCATGTGTTCTCATACTGTTTAGCAATACTACTGGGTTCAAATAATTGATATTGATATCTAATTTTCCTCCCTCATCCCCTAAATATGCATGTTAGATTTATCAATTGATGACTACAGTAGCGGGTTGGATGATGGATGGATGGATGGATGGCCTACAGACAGTCCCCCTATGAGTGGGTGTCTGAGTGTGTCCTGCTTGTTCAGTCTCCTTAAATAGGATTCAGGATTCAGTGAATTTATAAATAAGATGGATGAACAAACAGAAATATAACAGAATCATGATAAAGTTACAAATGCACAAAATCACCTTGAAAATTATTTATATTTCTAGGCATTAAATTAGAACATGACAGCAGAGCAGTGAGTCAGCCACACCAAAGGCACTGATGCATTGATACTCTCTTTCTAATATGATGGCAGAACCTAAACTACTAACTAAACATTTTTGTTAATTAACAAAACATACAGCAGCCATCTTGAGTAAAGAAAAACTACTGGAAGAGAGGTATACGTACAGTACCTCAGAAGCAACATTCATGTTTCTGGTAACTCTTCCTATGAAGTCAGTAGACGGATTAGGATAGAAAGGGGTGTGTGGCACTTCTGATATATTGGCAAAAGGATGAAGGTCCAAGTCTTTAGAGTCGTGGTGCTTCCTCTTTTGCAATATCGTTTCAGGACATGGATGTTATCCAGTGACCTGAGAGTCCTTTGGTACCACCAGTTTGACTTTGTGTTAAATGAGTGGTTGCTCACGGAGTCCCGAATGAGGCACATTACCTGCATTGTGAGTGAGCATCAGTTATGGTGCTACAGCCATGTGGTGAGATTACGCAAAGGAGATCAGGCTTGCAGGATCCTCTTTCCTGAGGGCCCAAGGGGCTGTCCACATAACACCTGGCTGCAGCAGATAGATAGTAATTTCCGGAGGGTGGGTCTAGACTATGTGTCTGCCGAGAGGGTTGCCAATCGAGATCCCAAGATGTTTCACCATGTGGTGGGTGCGCTAATGTGCTGCACCAGTGCGTGCTCCCCAGCCTAACCTGACATTGACTGAAAGAAATATCCAAGATATACCCTTATATTGATCAACCATGGGCTTTTGCTCAAACAACAAATGTAGTCTATAAAATCATGAATGCATGTGGAAAAATAGCTATGCTTCATGAATGATGTTCTAATAATCTCAATACTCTTCCCACTTTATTTTAGAAATGGAAGCATTTACAGTAGTAGTAAAAGCTGTTTCCTCATGCTAGTGAATTTAATGAAATCCTTAAAAATCAATAACATTTAAAAAAGGGAATGAATGAAAAATGAAAGGGTGGGGTAATAGGTACAGGTATAAGTAGGCATACTGTGGCAACTATAATAGCCACCAGCTGTCTTTGCAGAGGACCATAAGAAAAACTACTTCTTACTGAATTTGTGTGTGTGAACCCTTTACAATAGATAGATAGACAGTGTTACAATTCATTCCACCTCCTTTTGAGAACCAAACCAGGAGCAGAAGGAAAACCATAGGCAAAAACACATGACTCTCCAGATGCTTCAAATATAACCCTTCAGGTCATGGATCAAGGAACTCTATGAAGGTAAGACTGGAAAAAAGGAAATTAACTTACTTCTGGCTTAGCTAGAGGAACTAACTCCACTGGTGCTTAGCCAAAGGTGTAAATTTGAATCCAAGGGCCTTGTTACCCTGATAACAAGCCCACAGGCTAAACGGAGGATCATGTTTGATCTAAAAAGAAAAGACAGAACTCAGACAAACCCAGCTTTGATTACTTGGGGAAAATTGCAGAACTCTTTTCTGAAAATTAAAAGGTATACTCACAAGTCAAGGATGGAAACTTATTCAGAGATCTCATGTTCCAGTTTGTTGAACCTCCACACGATAGATAGATAGATAGATAGATAGATTTACCTAATAATGGGTAGTATGTAGACTACGAGGTTCTCACTAGCTATCCATGAACCAAGATAAGAATGTAGGAGGCAATGAGGGTAAAATATGAAGGTGTTCTATTATAATAGAATGTTGAAACAGCAGAGTGAACTCAAAGGGTCTATCATGTGGGAAGGCTGGTTCGCTTACTGACAAGTACATTATTAAGCATTGCTCACCTTCCAGGCTTCCAGTACAGTACTTTTTCTCCATACCTTGGCCTCTCTTCCCACTGCTAGCTAGGTCCTCACTAATACTTCAAATCTAAGCTTGACCTTGTAAATCCTTGCTTTACAGGACATCTGCTGATTTCTTAGTCATCTTTCAGTACATTTTGCAGTTCATTTGATCTTTATCTGGTTTCCCGATTTGCCTACAAAGGTTTCCGACATTTATTAACCCTTTATGCTATTTCTTTCAGATGAATGCTCTTCTACCCTAAAATTATTCTTCCACACTAGCACAAAAACATAGAATAGCCTTATGGAGACATGTACTGTAGGATCATTACTAAATAAAAGCAAGATGTTTTAGTCCATTGATGGAGTCTAGTGGGCTGTGAAAAACAGACCATTTTAGATTCAATTAAGATATCCTTCTGTTTGGGATGGATGGATGTAAGGAATTCAGTATGAAAAACAACAACAGCTCACACTCTTTTCATTTCAGCTTTAATTCAGCTTGCCATTATAACAACTTCCACTTTTCCAGGCAGGTTTTCTACAAGAAATTGGAGTATGTCTGTGGAAATTTGTGCCCATTCACCCAAAGAGTACTAATGTTTGTTGAGAAGACCTTGCTTGCAATTGGCATTTCAATTTATCCCAAAGGTGTTCAATAGGGTTAAGGTCAGGGATCTGTGTAGGCCATACAAGTTCCTCCATAGCAAACTCCTCAAACTATGTACTATATATATGGACCTACTGTTGTTCACAGGGGAATAGTCATGCTAGAACAGAAAAGGATTTCCCCGAAGTGTTACCACAAAGTTGGAAGTGTACAATCTAAAATGTTTTTGTATGTGACAGCATAGAATCCTACCCTAAACCTTGAAAAACAGCCCCAGACCTTTATCTCTCCTCCACCAAACTTTACAGTAGACACAATCCAGCGTGGAAGGTACCATTCTCCTGTCAACCATCAAACCCATATTCATCCATCAGACTGCCAGTTATTGAAGTGTGTTTCATGACCTCAAAAACATGTTCCCACTGCTCCAGAATCCAATGATAGTGTGGTTTACACCGATCTGGCCAATGTTTGGCATTGCACAAAGTGAACTTATGATTTTGTTTCTCTGCAATGGAAATAAATTTTACAATCTTCTCAACACAAAGTTCTTCTGCTGTTGTTTCTTCCTGAGGCAGTTTGGAACTCAACTGTCAATGTTATGCACTTCGACACTTCGCAGCTCTACTCTGTGAGTTTGCATGGTCTACCATTTTGTGGCTGAGTTGTTGATGCTGTTAGTCACTTACACTTCACAATAATTGAAGTTTCAACTGACTGGGACAGATCTATCAAAGCAGAAATTTCACATATTGACTTGTGGCAAAGGTGGCATCCGATGACTGTACCACATTTAAAGTCATCTTTCACTATTACCCATTCTAGTGCCCATGTTTGTCAATGGAGATTATATGGCTATGTGCTTAAGTTTATGCACTTGTTAACAATGGGTACAGCTGAAACATTTGAATTCAGTAATTTGGAGGGGTGTCCACATACTTTTGCTCATATATTGCCTGCCTAGCACTCATTGTGGAGCCATTGTCCTACCCAAAGAAGTGAAGTTCTATACATGCTTTTAATTTACAACCATATCTGTGGCTGATGATCATAGCCTAGTAGTAAAGAAATTACTGAGCAGCAGGTATGTTTGTGTGATTAAACATGTCTATTGTGGTCTGATGTCTGAAAGTGACTATGACCTTTACTTTACTCCTTATGCAGGTTTAGCATTTTATTTATTAAAAAAAATATATATTAGCATATACTGTATTTCGCAGATACCTCTACCTAAGGAAGCATACTAGAAAATGTTGCATTACAATTGTTAGCATATATTTAAAAATAAAATTGGGGTACTAGCAGCTTAAGTTACTTTCTTACAGTCACACTGTGAGTTGGAGGCAGAAACTGATCCAGCACTTTTGCCATTAATATACACCAGTACCTTCACAACAACACCACCACACTGAGCAAAACCACAGAAATATATTTTTTTAATGGTACCACTCCTATCCTACCTCAGCTCAAACACATATAGTAGTAAAGAATAATTGTATTTTATGATCTGTGTGTAGCATACTATAAAAATGGAAATTTGGGACCACTTTGTAGTTTGATTTGTGGTCTGGCATAATTTTGGTTTGAAATCTGTCACTATAGTGAGTTAGTCTGTAGCATGCATCCACCTATCCATCCATCCATTCTTTTTCAGGTTTGCTTAGTCTAGTTTGTAGAGGCTGGAGCTTATCTTGGCGACATCAGGTGTAAGACAGGAACCAATTGTGGATAGGTCATCAGTCTATAACAGAGCAATACACATACACACACCAACAGTCCTCCACATCAGGATAATTTACATTTTCTAATTAACTTAATGGACAACATGCATCATACAAACCAATCTCACTTTTGAATAATGACGTTAAGATACTCTCCAAAGTTCTATCTAGAGGGATTGAGGAAGTTCTTCCTTTTCTAATATCACTAGACCAAACCAGATTTATTAAAGGCAGACCCTTAACTTCTAACCTTTGATGTTTCTTTAATATAATATTTTCACACATTAAATCTAACACCCCAAAGATCTTATTAACTTTAGAAGAAGAAAAACATTTGATATGGTTGAATGAGACTACCTATTCACTGTATTGCACAAATTTGGGTTCAGCCCAATCATATGTGCATGGAGCAAACTACTTTATACTAATCCAGAAGCCTCAGTTTGTATTAACAACGTTATTTCAGACAATGTCAAACTAGAACATGATACTCGACAAAGATGCCCCTTATCACCTTTTCTCTTTGCACTCGCCATTCAACCACTGGCTGTATACTTTCGAAATGCATCAGAAATAAAGGGGTTTTAAGAGAAGAACTTGAGCACTATATGCAGGTGATATGATACTGTATATATTTGACCCACAATATTCTGTGCCAGCAGTCCTAAAAGCATTAGCAGATTTTCAATAGATATCTGAACTCAAAATCAATTTGAATAAAAGTGTTCTTTTTCCAGTGAATTCTCTAACACACAATATTGGACTGGACACCTTCCCATTTATATTATCAAATCAGTTTAAATATCTAATGGTAAATATCACAAGTAAATAAAAAGCTCTTTTTAAACAAAATATTGCTGTCATCATGGAAAAAATTAGACAAGCCATGAATAGATGATCTATCTTACATTGGCAGGGAGAGTCAACATTGTTAAGATGACCATCCTTCCCAAGCTTCTCATCCTATTTCAAAGCATCCCCAAATACAGTACATTAACAAATCATTTTTTTAAGAAATTAGATTCAATCATAACCTCATTTATTTGGAATTCAAAACATCCATGTATCCAAAGGGTGACTCTACAATGGCCTAAAGCAGAAGGGGGCATGGCACTACCTAACCTTCAATTTTATTACTGGGCAGCAATTATACAAGCTATAAAGACCTGGACATTGACACAAATCGATGAATATACACAAGCCTGGTCTGCAATAGAAATAAAATCTTGCAGTACTTCTTTATAGTCCCTGCTCTGTGCTCTAGTTAATACAAATTATCATCAATACACTTATAATCCAATTGCCCTTCATTCTCTCAGAATATGAAACCAATATAGGAAGCACAGAAAAGCTTTTATCTGTCATACCTCTTCCAGACAGAACCTGCCCAATTTTCCTCACCTCCCACCTCATTCTATTCCAGGAGAAATGTTGATCAGTCTTGAAGACTCATATAGCATCTTTACAATTTATTCAAATATTTTATGAAGTCCCTTCCTTTCAAAGACCCCAGGGTGCATTAGGGAAAGGATCTGTCACTCAATATTTCAGAAAAGGAGTGGAAGGCAGCCATGTACAGAATACACTCTAGCTCAATATGTGCAAAACATTTATTCATTCAACTTAAAATCTTTTATTGAGTGCATTTATCTCATTTAAAATTGTCCATTATCTTTCCAGGGCAAGATTCAACCTATGAACATTGTAATCTAGCTTTCACCCTCACTGAGCCATGTGTTCTGGACGTACACCAAATTAACATCATTTTGGACAAAAATCTTTGAATGCCTATCAGACAGCTTGGTGTCACAATCACTCCTACCCTATTAATAGCTGTGTTTGGTGTACTCCTAGATGGGCTTAAAATGAAGGAGGAAAAACAAATCATAATTGTCTTTACCTCCTTACTAGCACACAGACTTATCTTGCTCAATTGGAAGAATACCACCCCATCACTTTCAAGTCAGTGGGAAACTGATGTTCTATACTATTTGAAATTGGAAAAGATCTTGACAACTAAAGAAACTGAACAACTAATTTACAAATCCAGACATCATTACTATGAACATGGGGAGAAAGCTAATAAGCTTTTAGCTCAACAAATTCACAAGCAAGAAGTGCGCAACGCAATCTCGGTAATCACTAGTACGAACGGAGATAAAATCGTCGATCACCAAAATATAATGCACACTTTCAGAGACTACTATAAATCCCTATATACTACTGAGTTTAAGGAAGACAATACACAATCTAATGCATTTCTGGATACATTACAGATACCACAAATAGACGCTTTTAGTGCGGAGGAACTTGATAAACCTCAGATGTTATCAGAATTACTAGATGCTATAAAATCACTCCAAGGCGGGAAAGCAGCAGGCCCTGATGGTTACCCTGCAGAATTTTACAAGAAATTCTCCGCTCAGCTAGCCCCCCTCTTATTAGCAACATTTATAGAAGCCAGAGATAACCAATCTCTTCCACAAACCTTTCGCCAAGCACTAATCACTGTCTTTCCAAAACAAAATAAGGACTTATTACAATGTGCATCATACAGACCAATTTCACTTCTGAATAACGACGTTAAAATACTCTCTAAAATCTTAGCCAGAAGGGTGGAGAAAGTGCTCCCCTCGGTAATATCACAAGACCAAACTGGATTTATTAGGGGCCGGCACTTATCTTCCAATCTTCGACGCCTGTTTAATGTAATATACTCACCAACTAAATCAAACACCCCAGAAATATTATTATCATTAGATGCAGAAAAAGCATTCGACATGATTGAATGGAAATACCTTTTTACTATATTGGAGAAGTTTGGGTTTGGCCCAAACATCTGTGCATGGATTAAATTACTGTATACTAACCCAGAAGCTTCAGTTTGCATCAACAACATTTGCTCAGACTACTTTAAACTAGAACTTGGCACTAGACAAGGATGCCCCTTGTCACCGCTGCTGTTTGCGATTGCCATTGAACCACTGGCAATACATTGTCGAAATACTGATCAGATAAAGGGGATTAGCAGAGAAGGACTGGAACAGAAAATCTCATTATATGCAGATGACATGGTACTGTATATATCAGACCCAGAAAATTCTGTACCTGCAGTTTTAGCAGCACTCACAGAATTTCAAAAGATCTCTGGTCTCAGAATTAATCTGAATAAAAGTGTACTCTTTCCAGTGAACTCTCAAGCATATAATATTAGATTAGATACCCTACCTTTTATCATTGCAGAGCAGTTTAAATACCTAGGGGTAAACATCACAAGTAAACATAAAGCTCTATATCAACAAAATTTCGCCGTTTGCATGGAAAAAATTAAACAAGACTTGCATAGATGGTCAACCCTTCATCTCACACTAGCTGGAAGAATTAACACTGTTAAGATGAATATTCTTCCTAAGCTCCTTTTTTTATTTCAAAACATCCCAATATACATTAATAAATCATTTTTTAGGCAATTAGATTCGACAATAACCTCATTTATTTGGAATTCAAAACATCCACGCATCAAAAGAGCGACCCTACAAAGACAAAAGGCAGAAGGCGGCATGGCTCTACCTAACTTCCAGTTTTATTACTGGGCAGCAAATATACAGGCGATAAGAACCTGGACACAAATAGAAGAACATACACAGGCTTGGTCCGCAATAGAATTAAATTCCTGCAGTACTTCTTTGTATTCCTTGCTCTGTGCTCCAATAAACACACGTTATCGGCAATACACTAATAACCCAATTGTGCTCCACTCACTTAGAATCTGGAACCAATGTAGAAAGTATTTTAAGACGGAGAAGCTTCTATCTGTGGCACCCCTGCAAGAGAACCACCTCTTTCAACCCTCACAAACATATGCAGTTTTTAATATTTGGAAAAAATTTGGAATTAACCTGCTTAGAGATCTTTATATAGACAACGTCTTTGCATCCTATGAGCAATTACATTCCAAATTTAACATTCCAGCTACACATTTCTTTCACTATCTTCAAATCAGAAACTTTGTTAAACAAAACCTTCCAGATTTTCCTCATCTTGCACCCTCATCCATGCTGGAAAAAATATTGCTCAATCTCAAGGATTTAGACTCCATCTCTACAATATATAAAATCATTTTACAATCCCTCCCTTTTAAAGATCCAAGAGGACACTGGGAAAAAGATCTTTCAATTAATATTTCAGAAAAGGAGTGGAAAGTAGCAATGCAGAGAATTCACTCGAGCTCCATATGCGCAAAGCATACAATTATACAACTCAAAATTATATATCGAGCACATCTGTCTCGACTAAAACTCTCCAAAATGTTCCCAGGGCATGATCCAACCTGCGAACGTTGTAACCAAGTCCCAGCCTCACTAGGTCACATGTTCTGGTCCTGCACCAAATTAACATTATTCTGGACAAACATTTTTAATTACCTTTCAGATAGCCTTGGACTTACAATCCCTCCAAACCCATTAACAGCTGTGTTTGGTGTTCTTTCAGAGGGGCTTAAAGCGGAGGAAGACAAACAAATTGTGATTGCATTCACTACACTTTTGGCACGTAGACTTATTCTCATAAACTGGAAGAACCCAAACTCTCCTCTTTTAAGTCAGTGGGAAACCGATGTGTTATATTATTTGAAGTTGGAAAAAATCAAATACTCAGTTAGAGGATCCGTACAGACTTTTTTCAAAACATGGCAGGATCTAATCAGTAATATTTTAAAATAAGTTCAAAAGGCACAGAGAATTTATTATTTAGGTATGTCTCCAAGCATTAAATCTTGCTCTCTCTCTCAGGGGTGGGGATCGATCTGTTCTTAATTTTTCTCTTTGTAAAAACTTGATTGCTTTGTATGGATTGTAATAAAATTAATAAAAAAAAAAAAAATAAAAAAAAAAAAGAAATTGGAAAAGATCAAATTCTCACTTAAAGGATCTGATCAAAACTTTTTTTAAAAATATGGCAGGAGCTAATCAAAAACATTTTAAAATAAGGTTCCATATTGGGGAAAAGGATACTCTTCATTTCTTGGCTGCTTTTAAAAAGTAGGTTTGGTTGCTGGCTCTCCTTTCTTTCTCTTGGGTGGGGGTTGAATTAAAAAAAAACCTTAATGTACAACATTTTTGGATTATAGAAGAAAGGTTGATTTAGCTCTGAATACAAGGGTAGCACTCCTAAACTCCAATTATGCAACTGTGTTAAAATTCAGACCCAGTCTAAATGGGGCTGTGCAGCAGCACCACATACTGACCAGTATATCATTTCTTCTCCTTTCACAGCATGTAGCAACAAAGGTGGTTTGACTTTATGTTGATTTAAAGGCACACACACACTACAGACCACACAATTCTGCTTCACCACCTCTGTTAAGAATTTGAAAAGGCAATCAATTCTTTAGAAATCAAAACTACTTTTCTCCTAAAACTCTCATAGGGGAAATAAAGCATACAGTCTCCTTTTCCAGTTCATCAAATGTGAAGAGAAAAACACATTTTAGAACTTCTGTGTGGTCAGACGTGTAATTTTAAGCCTCTTAAAAAACAAAATTGAGTCTGCAAGGTGGAACAGTGAAACACTTCCTAGCACTGCCATGTCACAACTAAAGGGATCTGGGTTTAATTTCCAGCCTCGTCACTGTATGGAATCTGGATGTTCTTTCTCTGGTCAACTGTTTTTTCTCTAGGCAGTCCTGTTTCTAACCACATTTCAAACATGTGCTTGTGAATGAAATGGACTGGTATCTCTTATATGGCTTATTGTTAGGTCATGTCCTCCTGTGACATTTTAAAAAATAGTGTGCTCAGAAAATAGATGGCTAAATAAATGATGTTTTGGTAGTGAAATGTATATTATTTTTGAGGATTTTAATGAATTTGAAAACATCTATGGCTAATCTCATCATTAAAGGCATGCCAAAGAAAATGCAAGGTTATATTTTACGTAAATAATAAATTTATAACTCTTAGCATTTCTGTATATTTAATTCAGACAGAAGGTTCCAGTAGTGTGAGAGTTTACCTCATAACTCATTCATTGTGTCATTCACATAACAGTTATATTTATATCAGACAGTATAGTACAGGGTCATTGGGGCCATGGCCTATCCTGGCAGCTTCAAGCATGATGCAGCAACCAGCCTTGGACTGTGTGTCAGTCCATTGTAGGGTATGCTCAAATATTCTCTTATGGAGTCAGTTTAGTGTTAATCTAATTAATTTAACATGCATGTCTATAAAATGTGGGAAACAGTAGCACCTGGAGAAACATGCACACAGAGATCGGAAAATTGTGCAGACTCCACACAGACCTAATTCCAGCTGGGATTTGAACAAATTAGTTTGTTCTTTGTGTTTGAATTAATCTGTATTTTAATTGAATGCATTATGTAATTATTGTTTTTTGAGGTTTGTAATTGTACTTTAAATGTGAAATTGTTATAGTGTTCTGAGCCTGCGCTCAGTGAAACCCACAATACAAAAATTAGCTGTATTGAAATGAAAAAAACTATGCACCTTAGCTGACCTTGCATGATACAGCATTTATATTCCAATAACTGGATTAATCCACCTTAATGAAAGGATAAGTGCGTCTGTGTCTGTCTGTGTATCTGTCTGGTTTCTATGTCTCTGTAATTCCAAAAGATGGAGCACCACAAACATTTTTAGTTTGTGAAAGAAATGAACATATTAATTAAGGAAATAAACTTATCCTCTACTAGGACAAGTTTCACAAAATGTCTTAGAGTCAGAAACTACTCTACAGCAACTTCCAAAGAGGGAGCATTTATCACAGCAGTCTGTCACAGATTGATCAGAATGGTCAAAGAAATAAGGGCAGAGGTCTATTTTATATGCAAATATACTTGAACAGGGTTCTGACATTTATTAACCCTTTATGCTATTTCTTAAGATAAATGCTATATTACCCTAAAATTATTCTCTCACAAGTAATGAAATGCATTGCATTTGTCATTCCAATTGATGGTACATCACAAATATTAGCACTGCTTTTACAAATCCTACACCTAATGCCATATAACAGGGACATATGCATTGGATATGGATTTCGTCTTAGATGGGTAGTACAGTTAGTACTGTATAATCTTATAATACATAACTGCACCAAATCTCTGGTTCTCAGTTTTCCTCCACATGGCAGTTATGTCAAATTTTCACTTTAAATTAGCTTTGTCTGAGTGTGTGCGGGTGTGTGTACAAAAATTCATTTGCTACTGTGCAAACAGTGCTGATGGGATAGTTTTCAGGTCCAGCAACATTTAACTTGATTAAACAGGCTTGATATTGGATGGATGGATGGATGGATGGAAAAAATACTTCTGAGATTATATTTAATTGACCAAAAACTTTAATTGGATTATGCAAGTCTAGGAAAGGCATGGATGGAGCACTATTTAACCAAGAAGGACAATTTCTCAATTACTAACATTAACACTGTTTATAATAGTTTTAATGAAATGTTGTCCTGAGCAGTCCAACTCCAACAATGACCCTTCTGTTTCCTCTGCTGCATTAACTGAAGATCACAAAGAGCAAGCAGACAGGAAAGAAAGACGGACAAAAAAAAAAAGAATGCATTAAGTATTAAAAGAGAAAAGGCTTTGATTTGAAGAAAATATTGTATGATAAGTTATGAACAATTTCTGTAACTTCTGTGCTGGATGCAATACATTGGTAGCCAGTGACATAGCAACTGGGTATGCAGACTATGCACTTGCAGATTGGACTGCTGCCTTTATGGGCGCAAGCAAAGACAATTCATTGTGGATTATGGATGCATAATCACAGATTAATCAGCCTATTTATCATACATGTTTTCTATAAGCATACTCTAAGTCATTCACTGATAATAATAGTCAAAATAATGATTAGACACCTCTCTTGTTGATTCACTGCTTTGCAATCAATCTCTCATTTGTACTGAGTGATATAATACACCTTTGCAAATAAGGAAAAGTATGCATTTTATGAAGGTAGTAAATGTTTTGTGTTAGTGGAAAAGAAAAAAAAAAAACAGCCTCCACATCTTCTAACAGCATTCCATACAGCTTTTGGCCAAAATATTCTAAAGATGGTGTATTATCGTGATGTTTCCTTCTTCTTACCCTTTACCTATTTTCTTCAGGGATAAGCATACTCATGAGGTTCATTACCGAGTTGGACTACTGTAGCACCTTAAGATTAACACACACACATACATAGATATACGCATACACACAGACCCTAACCACAAAAGTGCCATATGAAAGACGTACTGTATAGACATGCATGTTTTCCCTAGCACTTTAACCCACACAAGTACTGTATGAATAGCACATGCACAGTCCACTTTCCTTAGTACTCCAACAGACTTACTTATCATAGGCACGAATAACATACGATGTCTTAGATATATCTTAGAACTAAATATTACTTTTGGTCTCCAAGAATATATTTGAACATACAAAGGCTCAACATCCTTGGCTATAGCCCATTTATCAACCAATGAATGTCTTACTTTAACACACTATTCATTACTGGACAGACCTCTTTGTCCTCAGCTCTAATGAACCTCATCATACATCTGCAACCACAAAGCTGCAGTCCTTCATTGGTTGGCAGTGTAGCCTCCCACATGATGCATCCAGTAGTGCAAGGTAGAAATTCTCGTCTCTAAGTCATAGGCACACAAAGAACCTTTATTTGGCAGCCTAAGCGTAGGTGTTATCAACAAGTACAAATATATTCAATGGCAACATATTGCTGCTGCCTTGAGTGCTGTGAGCTCTACCAGCAGAACCATACCTGAAATTAAAGAAAGGGTCTGATCTCTTGAAACAAAGCAGATTGCTGATCACTGGCAGAGTGCTAAGGTCTGTTGTACAAATTCCCTTGAATTACCGGAGTTAGAACCTTCATCTTGATCTTAATTGAAAGGTTAGTTATGGCCTGATGCATTCTAGAAGTTCAACAAATTTAAGGTAGTGGCAACCTTAGCAACGTAGTTTGTGACCATTGGTTTATTAAAGCAAGAGGTTGCAAAATCAAGTGGCATGACTGAAAGAAAAAGAAAAGCACCGGCATCTACTGAGCATTAAGCAAATCACAAAGACCAATTGCACAACAAAGAACCCCATAATAGGAAGAAGATGAATAAGAGAAGAAACATCTGCTGGGCACCAAGCAAATTACAGAAAGCACTTAAGTGACAAAGAACAGGAAACAATAAGAAGACGACACACTGAGGCACATAGACAAGCAAAAAGACTGGCCACCTGACCAAGAGTGATGACCAATTTAGTGATGATGCTGCTGGAATAAACTCTGGATAAGCCCATTCACTAATTAATGGTGAGAGTGAGTTCATTAAACAATTGAATAGATGAATAACTCCTTTCCTTACACTCAACTAGGTATGATGACTCTTTTCAGCACACAGTACAAATACTCTCCATTGAAGACTCCACTTATACTTAAAAAGGAATTCATTATTCTACTGTGACAACTGACAAAAACGTACAATGATTTTTTGTTCTGTCCTATGTAAGAAAGAATATTGCTGGCAAAAGTACACCGCAATTGTCTATGCATGCTGAATTAGATTAACAAGTAATCTAATTAAGCACAGACATGAATTACCCATTCATTAAGCAGATGATTGTTACACAAACCTGCAGCCCCCAAGAATCTCCAAGGCCACGGTTGTATTTTGCAGATGTATTATGTATTATTGTAAATAATCCAAACTATGTACACATAAACAGTACTCAAAAGATACTAAGAACTCCATATATTCTGCACCTTTGTTTAAGCAATTTCTCATTAACAATAATTATAAAACATTTATCTGTTCACAGTTTATTAAATTTTACTCATTATAAGGCTCATGTATGATACTTACAGCCATTGCAGTTCCACAGTAGAAAATGAGAGAAATATTCACATCTGGAAAGCTTTGTATCATCTCCATGTTAATTTCATTTTTAATTTAAATTATTTCTGTAAATGTTAAACAATAATTAACAAAAGAAATGATTTACTGAATAAATTACCACAGATTCTGAAAATTATATTATTTCTTCAGCTTTTACCTGTCCTAAAATACTGACTTAATTCACAGGTTCTTATGGGATAGGATTGGTCCTGAAAGATGAGATGCTGAGATGTTGTAAAGCCAAGGCTATTTTGCATTCACCTTCCAGAAACTGGAGCAGTCTGGTTTTACATCTAGAAAGTCTACCATGGACCGCATTCTGATATTGAGGGTTTTCATTGCATGCAAAAGTGAATATCGGCAGAGTTTTTTTGCAGCCTTTGTCAATTTTCATAAAGCGTACAACTCCCTTTGAGACATCCTGAGACTTCACGGGATCCCCCCAAAGTTGCTGGATATCATGGCTGGCCTGTACACTGGTACTGTGAGTGCTGTGCAAAGTGGAGGCAGAACCTCTGTGTTTTTTCCAAATTGATTCTGGGGTTCGTCAGGGGTGTGTTCTTGCTTCTACTCTGTTTATTCCTTGCTTGGACTGGGAGTTGGACAGGGTCATGGAGTCCAGCAGCTGTGGGGCATCTGTTGGTGAAGAAAGATTCACTGATCTTGACTTTGCTGATAATACTGTGATCTTCCAGCAAATGGGACACCCATGTAGCACTTGGCTGTGGCAGACAGAGGATAATTTCTGGAAGGTGGAACTGGACCACGTGCCTGCCTGGGGGATTGCCAACCGGGATCCTGAGCCGCTTCGTTGTGTGTCGGGTGCGGCAACTTTCTGTACCAGTGCATGCTCCCCAACATGACCTGACCTGATGGCAACTGAGGAAAAAGAAACAGACAGGCTTGTGGGTGAAACAGTTAGTTTTTCTTTATTTCTAATGTTAAAGCAGGTACATCACAACACATTACTTTCAATATTTTTGCTCCTTCCTAATCCCCAAATTATGTCTTGTCTTGTCATTTTCTACTCTATTCTCACAACCTGTCCTTTTTAACGCAACACTCTCCACAAATGAAAAGCAATACTTTTAAAATAACAAATTAAATGAACAATACAACTGCACTTATTGAACAATATTCTGCAGTATTCTACTGAACTACTAAGTTGCTTGTAGACCAATTCTATTGCAGCAAAATTCAGTACCTCCACCTCAAAGCATTTTCTACCATTATGTATAATAATGTCATAATAATGCAAAAAGCAGGCAAGATGTGAAATAAATGTATATCATTCGACTCTATGTGGAACAAAATACATTCTTGCATCTTTTGAAATACCTATTTTATATACCACTTGGATAGCTCAGTGGATAATACTGCTAGCTGTAATGCTCACACATCTTTATACATGTATTTCAGTGTAATTTTTGATTTTATACTTACAGAATCTTGTTTTAATATTTATTATTCATTTGAGATGAAATAAAAATAGATTTTTAATCTGTGATTTTCCTTGTTTACACATATTAGTTTTAATCATGTGAACACGACCATTGCACCTTCAATGTCACTATGCATTTCATATAGATATGGCATTGATTGCACTTTCCAGTTTTCCCTTGATGAATGCAGTCTCTCAATTTTTTCAGTGTGTGATGGAACCAGGGTCATCGGCGAACCCCAAACACGATCACACACAGTCCCGGGTTCAAAGTTAGGATAATTTATTTACCAAATTCCAAATTAACGCATAAGTAATTTCTCTCTCGCTCCACAATTCACCTCTCCTTTCACCTCCGCACTACTCTCCTCCAATAACAACATTTATTTATATAACACATTTTCATACAAATAATGCAGCTCAAAGTGCTTTACATGATGAAGAAATAGAAAAAAGACAAAATAAATAAGAATTAAAATAAGGGAACACTAATTAACATAGAATAAAAGTAAGGTCTGATGGCCAGTGAGGACAGAAAAAACAAAAAAAAAAACTCCAAACGGCTGGAGAAAAAAATAAAATCTGCAGGGGTTCCAGGCCACGAGACCACCCAGCCCCCTCTAGGCATTCTACCTAACATAAATGACCTCAATCAGTCCTCATTGTATTTAGGGTTCTCATGGAAGTATTTGATGATGATGGTCATGTGGACTTCTGGCCTTTAATCCATCAATGTAGGGACATCATGGTGCTTTGATCAGGTGGTGGTGGCGCAGGTCGCCACCCCAGAAAACTGAAAAAAGAACAGAAAAGAAAGTAGGGGTTAGTACGGATTTTGAATATGAATACCATGAATAATAATGATAATTAATTAAATATACAGAGCATCAGGATTAAACTAAGATGAAGCTATAAGAAAGCCATGTTAAAGTAATGTGTTTTCAGCAGTTTTTTAAAGTGCTCCATTGTATTAGCCTGGCGAATTCCTATTGGCAAGCTCCAAGTTAACCTCCTCCAGTTAAGTGTTGCTCCACATCCTCCCAGCTCTGACTCGCCTAGATAAGGGAGTGCAGTCCCTTTTATTAATGACCCGGGAGTACTTCCGGTGCCAGGGCCACTGCCCAATGGAAGTTTTTCCAGGTCATATGGAAGTCCCACTAATTAGGGAGCTCATCTCCCTGCAGCACCCCCTAGCGGCACCCATGGTCCCCAACAAGGCTGTGTTGCCCGACTACATCTCCCAGCATTCTCTGCTGGTTCTGGGGGAATAACACATCCCCTCCAGCATCTTCTGGTGGGCTGTCCGTCCATCCACTCCAGCCATCACTTCTGGGCCTGGCTCTTGCCTTCCTCCTGGTCAAGATGCCCATCTGTCTGCTCGGAGCCTCCCATCTCCTAGTAAGGAACCATCTCCTTCTCTGGTGAGGATGACCGTCCAACTCCTGTGGCATTTACAAGAGTTAATTAGCTTCTGTTCTGATGCTAGTAGGCCCTGACATCAGATTTGATTGTCTGGTTTTGAACTGCAATTCCTTTTTGACTTCAACTCCCATTTTCCTCTCTCATTTTGGTTGCTTATTGTCATTCTGTACCCTGGCTTTTGACCTGTGCTTTTCCTTTATGATCATGTCTTCCCAACATTTTGATTATACCCAGGGGACTCATTTATAATGTTTGCATACACGTACAGTAAAAAGACACTCAAAAGGAGCGCACACAATTTCCCATGCAAATGTCACGATTTATATAAGAAAACATTGACTTGAAAGCTTGTACATATTTATGTCAACTCTGATCTATGCATATGCAATATTTGGGGGAAAATGGGAAATAAGGACACTCTTGATCAAGGGGGGAAATGCAGCCAAACCAGCTAAATGACAACTTGCACGCATTATCATAATCTTATTATCTATACTAATAAAAGGCAAAGCCCTTACTGACTGACTCACTCACTCACTCACTCACTCACTCACTGACTCATCACTAATTCTCCAACTTCCCGTGTAGGTGGAAGGCTGAAATTTGGCAGGTTCATTCCTTACAGCTTCCTTACAAAAGTTGGGCAGGTTTCATTTCGAAATTCTACGCATAATTGTCATAACTGGAAGCTGTTTTTCTCCATTTACTGTAATGGAGTTGAGCTCGAAAGCCGTGGGGGGGCGGAGTTTCGTGTGACATCATCACGCCTCCCACGTAATCACGCAGTACGTAGAAAACCAGGAAGAGCTCCAAAAAGCGCTGAAGAAAACATGCATTATATAATTGAGAAGGCAGCGAAACAATAAGAAACGAGCGAGTGACATATACAACCATATTCATGAGTGCTGCTACTACGGAAACAAAGCACGGTGTAAACCTAAACTTTAAATTAAGTTCATAGACAGGCTGCCGCTGGCGTTTGTAATTTAGTGCCTGCCCATATAAGGCCGTCCGTCAGCGGCAATCCAATAGAAACACTGCCGCTAAATATTCACGGGTGAAGGACTGTGCTTATGCAGAGGAAGATGAGATGGTCAGGGTGGTGTTTGGCACAAACTCAGCGAAACTGCGAGAGAAAGTTTTAAGTGCTGGGACTTGGGTAACATTAAATACAGCCATGGACATAGCACGACATGGCACCAGCACAGCTGGGAAACTTCGATGCATGTACACCGAGCGGCTCACGTGAACTGACGCAGTGCACAGACAAAAAACAACAGTTCCAAAGAGCGCTGAACAAAAACCGAATTACACAAATATGAAGCATCTGATACATACAAGCATATTCATAAGTGCAGCTACTGCGGAAACAAAGCACACGGTGGAAAAAGTCAATGTCCCGCTAAAGGAAGACAGTGTAAAAAAAAACCCGTGCATGCAGTGTGTCAGGTCTCAGATAAAGAAGAAGACGAGCTGTTTATTGATGCAGTAAGAAACGAATCGATGAATGAAACCTGTTATCTTTACAACGATTGACAAACACGGAATGTAACTTGAACACAACACATCCTACAAATACGAACCTGATTGAAAGAAATAATGATAATCAAATCTTTGATGACAGCAACACTCAATAACACTCACAAAACAATTACTGTATATTGACAATCATGTTACGTTATTTTTAAAATGTTCCCTTTTCTTTTTCATAACTTCTTTAACACACTACTTCTCCGCTGCGATACGCGGATATATATATATATATATATGTATATATATACCCCGATCTACATACTCGAATAATGGATACTTTATTCGCCATCAATGATTGTTTTGGTAAAGCCATACTCATTCACGTGTATTCATTAGATGAACGGTAAAAAAGTAAGAGCGAGGGGAGGGTGACTTATTGAAGCACGCAGGCAAAACCACAATAGCACGCGGGCTCGATGTACTGTAGTGCGCGTCAACTCGATCTGAATTGCGCGATCACATTCGAAAAAATATATCTTTTCAAGTTCTATTTAGTCCATATGTGTCAAACTCAAGGGCCACGGGCCACATCCGGCCCAGCGTGTAATTATATCCGGCCCGCGAGATCATTTTATATACTGTATTATTGTTATTAATGGCCTGGGTATATGAAGCGCTGGTAACAGAATAAACTACAGATCCCATAATGCAGCGCTTCAGCTGCCTTGCCGAACACTTACCGCGTTAATCAAGTCTAGCTTATGATGCTGCAAGTTATTGCGAAGCTAGCCCACACGATGCCGAAGAGAAAAGTTGATTCTGAAAAATAGAGCCTTTAAAAACCGATGGGAGGCTAAGTATATGTTTACTGACATTGCCGGTAAACCCGTGTGTCTCATTTGTGGAGCTAATGTGGCTGTAATTACAGAATTTAATCTAAGACGGCACTATGAGACAAAACATCAGGATAACCTGAAAGACCTGAATGCAATGCAGAAGATACAGAAAGCAGAAGAGTTAAAGAAGAATCTGACACTTCAGCAGACGTTTTTACCCGTGCACAATCACAAAGTGATTTCAAGTGAAGCTGCTTTTATGGGAGACACAAATGCACCAGTGCAACTTGCCCCACTTTCCCTGTTGCCAAGTAATGTTGAACCAAGTCGGCACGGCGCTTTGGTGACTTTGAAGAACAAAAAAATAATTTTGAGCTGTTTCGCAACCCATTTGCTGTCGATGTGGAAACTGCACCTGTGCAGATTCAGATGGAGGTGATTGAGCTGCAGTGTAATGGCACACTGAAGGCAAAGTACGATACTGCAGGGCCCGCACAGTTTATTCACTCCATTCCCACGGAAATGCTCCAGCTCTGTCTACACGCGGCTCGAACCTTGTGCATGTTTGGTAGCACATATCTGTGTGAGAAGCTCTTCTCAGTGATAAAGACTAACAAAACAGCACACAGGAGTCGCCTCACTGAAGAGCACTTGCAGTCCATCCTGAGAATCTCCACAACACAGAACCTCACACCAAACATAAACGAACTTGTTGCCAAAAAAAGATGCCAGGCGTCCAGCTCTGATAAAATGACATATGAGCAAAGACAACTGAATGATTTGATTTGTTATTGCTGAAA
>JANRMT010062831.1:22703520-22755219 GCA_026402145.1 Polypterus bichir lapradei | reverse complement strand
TGTTCTTTTCAGCAATAACAAATCAAATCATTCAGTTGTCTTTGCTCTTATGTCATTTTATCAGATTTGGAAGCCTGGCATCTTTTTTTGGCAACAAGTTCGTTTATGTTTGGTGTGAGGTTCTGTGTTGTGGAGATTCTCAGGATGGACTGCAGGTGCTCATTAGTGAGGCGACTCCTGTGTGCTGTTTTGTTAGTCTTTATCACTGAGAAGAGCTTCTCACACAGATATGTGCTACCAAACATGCACAAGGTTCGAGCCGCATGTAGACGGACTTTTTTTGTTCTTCAAAGTCACCAACGCGCCGTGCGCTCAGTTTATCAGCAAAGTGCGTATTTCGGAACACCGTAGTGACGACTTGGTTCAACATTACTTGGCAATAGGGAAAGTGGGGCAAGTTGCACTGGTGCATTTGTGTCTCCCATAAAAGCAGCTTCACTTGAAATCACTTTGTGATTGTGCACGGGTAAAAACGTCCGCTGAAGTGTCAGATTCTTATTTAATTCTTCTGCTTTCTGTATCTTCTGCATTGCATTCAGGTCTTTCAGGTTACCCTGATGTTTTGTCTCATTGTGCCGTCTTAGATTAAATTCTGTAATTACAGCCACATTAGCTCCACAAATGAGACAGACGGGTTTAACGGCAATGTCAGTAAACATATACTCAGCCTCCCATCGGTTTTTAAAGGCTCTATTTTCAGAATCAACTTTTCTCTTAAGCATCGTGTGGGCTAGCTTCGCAATAACTTGCAAGCTAGACTTAATTAACGCGGTAAGTGTTCGGTAAGGCTTCTGAAGCGCTGCATTATGGGATCTGTAGTTTATTGTGTTACCAGCGCTTCATATACCCGGGCCATTATTAACAATAATACAGTATATAAAATGATCTCGCGGGCCGGATATAATTACACGCCGGGCCGGATGTGGCCCGTGGCCCTTGAGTTTGACACATATGGACTAAATAGAACTTGAAAAGATATATTTTTTCGTACATCGAGCCCGCGTGCTAATGTGGTTTTGCCTGCATGCCTCACTAAGTGACCCTTCCCTCGCTCTTACTTTTTTACCGTTCATCTAATGAATACACTGAGTATGGCTTTACCAAAACAATCATTGATTGCGAATAAAGTATTCATTATTCGAGTATGTAGATCAGGGTATATATATATATATATATACATATATATATACCCGCGTATCGCAGCGGAGACGTAGTGTGTTAAATAAGCTATGAAAAAGATTCGTTTCTTACTGCATCAATAAACAGCTCGTCTTCTTCTTTATCTGAGACCTGACACACTGCATGCACGGGTTTTTTTTAACACTGTCTTCCTTTAGCGGGACATTCACTTTTTCCACCGTGTGCTTTGTTTCTGCAGTAGCTGTACTTATTACATACTTATCTTGTATGTATCAGACGCTTCATATTTTTTTGCTGCCTTTTCAATTGTGTAATTCGGTTTTTGTTCAGCGCTCTTCGGAACTCTTGCTTTTTGTCTGTGCACTGCGTCAGTTCACGTGAGCCGCTCGGTGTTTTTGCATCGAAGTTTCCCAGCTGTGCTGTTGCCATGTCGTGCTATGTCCATGGCTGTATCTAATGCTACCGAAGTCCCGGTACTTAAAACTTTCTCTCGCAGTTTCGCTGAGTTTGTGCCAAACACCACCCTGACTATCTCATCTTCCTCTCCATAAGCACAGTCCTACACCCGTGAATAATTTACCCGTGGCAGTTTGCTATTGGATTGCCGCTGACGGACGGCCTTATATGGGCAGGCACTAAATTACAAACGCCAGCGGCAGCCTGTCTATGAACTTAATTTAAAGTGTTGGTTTACACTGTGCTTTGTTTCCGAAGTAGCAGAACTCATGAATATGGTTGTATATATCACTCGCTCGCTTCTTATTGTTTCGCTGCCTTCTCAATTATATAATGCATGTTTTCTTCAGCGCTTTTTGGGGCTCTTCCTGGTTTTCTACGTACTGCGTGATTACGTGAGAGGCGTGATGATGTCAAACTCCGCCCCCACGGGTTTCAAGCTCATCTCCATTACAGTAAATGAAGAAAAACAGCTTCCAGTTATGACCATTACGCGTAGAATTTCGAAATGAAACCTGCCCAACTTTTGTAAGGAAGCTGTAAGGAATAAGCCTGCCAAATTTCAGCCTTCTACCTACACGGGAAGTTGGAGAATTAGTCAGGAGTCAGTCAGTCAGTCAGTCAGTCAGTCAGTCAGTCAGTGAGTGAGGGCTTTGCCTTTTATTAGTATAGATATATATATATATATATATATATATATATATGACAGCAACACTCATCACTCACAACAGTGACAAAACAATTACATTGACAATCATGTTACGTTATTTTCAAAATGTTTCCTTTTCTTTTTCATTACTTCTTTAACACACTACTTCTCCGCTGCGAAGCGTGGGTATTTTGCTAGTCTTATAAATAAATGTCTACATGTGGAAGTGTGCGTGTCTGTCTGTCCAGCCTGGAAGTGCTAGGCCACTACAGCAATGAAGCTCAAAGAGCTGGCAAGTCGGCCCCAAGTTAACGAGTCAGAGACAAACTCTCAAAACGAAACCGACCTGGGATTTTTACAGCACTGGCGTACACAGCTAGTTTATTATAATAACGGCTCCCTCCTGTTGAGTGTTGCCTCACATTAAGGAGTCAGAGTTGTGAGGCAGTGGGCTTTATTTTAAGCTGGACCTGGGAATGCTTCTGGGGTTATGCTGTGTCTTCCTGGAAGGCACTTCCAGACCATAAAGAAAGTAGGGAAGTTCTCCCCCAACAGTGTCCTCTATCGGTACCCAGGAACCCTGACACCGTTGCACTTCTTGGCTCTAATTCCCAAGCATAACTGCGGGTGTCCTGACTGGGCTACCATATGAGGACCACTACTACCTGGCATATGGTGGATGGAACAGGTCCCGACTCTTAGTTTCCACTTGTCTGTCATTTATTTTATACTGGCCAGACACAAAGATATTTTCTTGTCCCACTGGCCAATGCATTTATTGTTTCGCTCTGGCCTCCTGTCCAAATAATAAACCATCCTCCTTGCCAGCAAGGATGCCCATGCTCCTCCTACACCTCAAAAGTTCATATGATGTACAGACTCTTTTTTAGTTCCCTTTTAAGAGGGCCAAAACAACTTTTTTGGTTCCTCTTCAGTTAATATTGTCTGTCTGTTGTCACGTCTAAGGGAATTGATCAGAAATATCTCAGTCAAGCTTCACTCCATCAAACCTGCTATACTGAACGTCATTAGCTGAGCGAGGAGGTACTATATCCAGTTTTCATTTTGTTTATACTATACATAAAATATAACATATTTCTGGCAACGTTAAAAGGCAATTTGCAGCAGTTTCCGGTTCTCCTAATGTTATTGGAGCACTTTACTCCACTCAAAAAGGGCAACTACCAAGAATGAAGATGCTTTTGTTAATTTTAAAGTGTTACATTCTATTAACGCACAAGTCATATATGATGCAAAGTTGAGACTGGAAAATATCATGTCTCTGTGGCCTAGGTCAACCTGTGATTCATTTATTTTGATGCAAACTTACTTTGGCAGACATGATGGCGCTGCACATGGTGGATGGCTTGTTGGTAAGGTAAATGGCTGAAATCTTCACGCACACTATGTGTTCATAACAATACCCTACTGTTCCACAGTCCTGCTTTTGTAGGTTTGGCCTTCAAATGACCTGTATAGATTTTCTTCCCACATCTCAAATATTTGCAGGTAGTGTTAACTGAAGACTCTAAATTAGCCCATCATGATTTAGAAGAACCAGGAAATGAAGGACCAAGAAATAAAGGAAAAATCATGGTCACAGAACATAAATACCTAAACCCAGGATTTGTATCATAACTTTAGGACAGCAAAAACAGCAAAGCTCTTAGCTCCATAAGTTTGATATTAATTAAATGTATGGCAAAGATTGGGGTGTATTGATAAAGCGGATGAGACAGAATATAGGAGTCAGATGAAGAACTTTTTTGTTTGGTGTAAAGAGAACTGTCTGAATTTTAACATTAACAAAACCAAGGAACCGGTTATTGAGTTTCACTGCACCAAAGGCCCTTTATGTCCGATCATTGTTCGAGTTGATGTAGAGGTGGTCCAGTCCTACAAGTACTTGGAGGTACACATTAATGACAGGTTGGGCTGGTCTCAGAACACAAAGGAACTATAAAAGAAAGAAAGAGCAAAGCAGGCTCTTCTTTCTTAGGAGACTGCATTCTTTTAATGTTGGAAGTGACACCCTTCACATCTTTTGTAACTCTATGATGGCCAGTGATTTTCTATATTGTGTTCTGCTAGGCTGGTAACATCACTTCAAGAGAGGCCCACCGTATCAACAAACTAATTGAAAGGGCAAACTCAGTTATAAGATGCACTCTGGACTCCCTGGATATAGTAGTGAAGAAGAGAATTAAAACAAAACTGAGTGCCATTATGAACAATACTGCACATCCTCTCACTAACACTGAGGACTTTCAGTCATCAAATCATTCAGCAGAAGTGTGTCAAGAAATACTACTGGGGCAACTTTATAACAGCAGCAATACATCTGGATAATGCCTCACTGTGACTGTGACAGCCAAGTCAAAACCTTTCTGTCATTTTAATTTTCTTACTTTATAGTCATTCTGGTGTGTGTTCAGACCAAAGTGTGTATGTTTGTGTGTATATCTATTTGTTTAAAGAGCTTCTGTAAAAAAAACAAATTTCCCCCTGGGGGCAAATAGTTCTATCTATCTAAAGATTATTTATTTATCTGGAAAGTTGAAAAACAAAAGCAGCATGCTGCCACCTTAAATAATCCTTGACACCACATATCATCACTTCCAGTGGTCATATGGTAGCATCACAGCACCATTGCCATCAATAATATGTCCATAATCTCTCACAAAACTCACAGTGGTTGTTGTGGTGTAAAACAATACACAAAATGGTGGTTTAGAAACATAAACATACTGTAATATAAAATATTATTACAACAATAAAACTAAAGTATAAATTATGCAAAGAAATGCACTGTACGGTGTTCAAAACTAAAAAATCATGACAGCTCAATAATGAACTGGCCTCTTGTTGAGCTTTGGTTTTCACCTGCACGGTAAAGAACAAATCAAGAGAAAGGGATGGGGTATCGTTAAGGTATGCTCTGTGTTATGAGGAGAAAACAAATGAAGAATCATAGTAAATTAAACTTTCTCAGTAATAAGTTGGGCGGCACAGTGGCACAGTGGTAGCACTGCTGCCTCACAGTTAGGAGGCCTGGGTTCACTTCTCGGGTCCTCCTTACGTGGAGTTTTGCATGTTCTCCCGGTGTCTGCATGGGTTTCCTCCGGGTGCTCCGGTTTCCTCCCACAGTCCAAAGACATACAAGTTAGGTTGCATAGTTTCGGGTTCTACAAAGAACACTGACTTCAGTTTTTCTTATATTCCATCTGGGATGAATGGAGTAGGACTTTTGGTACAATAACAGAGGATGTGAGGTTAGTATTCTCTGTCTTGGATGCAGAAGAAGATGTTACTGAAAGTGCCCTCTCATGGTTGGGAGAGGTATTACCCTACTTACGATAGCCTTGTACTTGCTCCCTACTTGCATATATCTGACACACCTTATGCCACACCACCCTGATTTGGGATGCCAGGGCATATTCAGTAGTGACTAATTAAACATGATTCACATTCTCACGTGGCACTATTTTGCTTGTCTAATGGGTGCTGCCATTCTAAGGTAGTTATGTTGATGGTTACATTTATATTTATTTGCTTAGCAGAAGCTTTTATCCAAAGTGACTTACAAAGGAGGCCAACATAATCGAGTAAACATTAATCTGGGGGACTGTTTGGGGACAAGGTTAAAAATTTGATCATCACAAGTGAAAAGCTCAGGACAAACTACAAGCTAAAACCATTATTAGATCATAAAACTGTACAGCTACAGCAATATACGTTAGAGAGAAATTTACCAAACAAAAGAGTTTTCACACAGTTCCTAAATACATAGAGAAGGACAGCAGTTTGAATACAGGTGGGCAGCTCATTTCAGCAGCCAAGAGCTACACATTAAAATAGTTTGGACTGAGATTTGAGACCCACTGGCAAGCATCAAAGATTGCTATGCACTCATGTTTTTATGCAGAACACAATACTTGGAGACATGTGGCATGATGGCAACCAATTTGAAAATGACAACACTTGAAGGTGTCACTGAGGGTTAAAAAAATGAAAACAAAAAAGTTAAGAACAATGATATAATCATAACATACATTTAAAAATCCTCAACATTTTGATATTGTTTATTTCTGCATTTAAATAGAGTCCAATATATGGGAGGGATAATTCCATATGCTTTTAACCTCCTAAGTAATTAAATACTCCCAAGGTGATCGTATCAGCATTGTAAGGCAAGTCTAATCTTGTCTCACCAGTTTTCTGCATTGCATATTCAAGAAATAATCTCTTTAGCTCTGCTTTTAAATTTCTCATTATTGAACGTTATGCTATAGTCAGCTTTTTGTGTATGGAATGCGTCAATCCTTTCATGTTCTCAGAAAACGGAGAAAATCGTACTAGCCAAGAAATGTGATTTGATTCACACAGGATGCTATGATGCAACTACACGTGGCAAACATATAAATATCAAACACATTTTATTAATTCAGATACATTCTTTGTTATTAAATAAAATATAATGCATTGTTTTTGGCTGAGATAACATTAATACCACTTCCTAGTCACATCAGACTTCCTGATGAATTAAATGAGGACCAAAGGCATGGAATTTAAATGGACAGTAATCAATGTTATATGGATGTGTAAGGCAATAATTCTTACATAACCATACAACTATTTTTAGTTAATTAACATTATAATTAATATTGTTAGTTCTATTTGAAGCCTTACGATTGCTGGCCTGAAAGAGATTAAATAATTGCTGGATGATGAATATGTAACTCTTAAATGGTTACGTTTGTTAACTTGAAGCAGGTGACTAGATATTTTTAATTATCATGTTTCAGAAAAAAGAATGAAATGGTTTAAATAAAAAAGCCTTATAAAACACATCAAAGCACATGCTAGATTTCTTATGCAAACTTTGTTTAGAAATTAATGGATACCAAAATCATCTACTTGAACCACTTTTATGTTAAAATAATTAACAAACATGAATGGGAATCCTGTCCAGTGTTTTTTCTTCTTTTATGCCCAATGAAAAGAGCAAGTTCTTTAACTGATTTGGCACATTCTTGTCAGTCTAGTGTTCCCCCAACACTGCTAGCCTCTGTGTACAAGCTGAAGTGGTTCTGGAATCCCAGCTGCCATCTCTACACTGCAAAACCTTCTCCTACATTGACATCCCACCTGTGACAGCTGTGTAGGTTCTTTTCAGCATCTGTTATCTATTTCCCAGAGTTTTCAGAAGGTTTTGCAGTTGTGGGGAACATTTTAAGTAGTCCCAGTGCCAAATAAAGGCCACTCCAGTGATTCCAAGAGCTTCAGGCCAATTGCTCTTACTTCA
This sequence comes from Polypterus bichir lapradei, assembly GCA_026402145.1. Taxonomy (NCBI): domain Eukaryota; kingdom Metazoa; phylum Chordata; class Cladistia; order Polypteriformes; family Polypteridae; genus Polypterus; species Polypterus bichir. The sequence continues at coordinate 22,747,669 of JANRMT010062831.1, read as the reverse complement.
TATACTGTATCATAAAGACCCTTGAGAGCCTGATCCTGAAACAGCTACAACCCCTGGTTTTAGAACATTTTCATTCTCTGAAGTTGGCCTACCTGGCACATATAGGTGTGGAGTATGCTCTGATCTACATGCTCTGAGGATCCTACTCCATCTTGGACAAAGATAGCACCACAGTAAGGATAATGATCTTTTTTTTTGCCTCAAACCTCAATGCTATGCATCTTGATGTCTCCACAATCTCCTGTGTAATGGACTATTTGACCAAAAGAAAGCAGTTTGTGAGGCTCAGAGACTTTTTGTCATAAATGGTGGTGTGTAATGCTGGTTTGTCACAGAAATTGTCATGTGTTACTTCCTATTTACCCTCTACACAATGAACTTCCAGTATAATACCCATGCTTTCCACCTCAGAAATCTCAGCTGACTCTTCCATCATAAATTGCATTACAAATAGAAGCGAGTCAGAATACAGGAGGTTTGTAGAGGGCTTTGTCTTGTGGTGCAGGGAGAACTTCCTGCAGCAAAACATCAGCAATACAAAAGAGTCAGCATGCCAAGATCCTCTGAGGTCAATCACTATTTAGGGAAAGGATGTGGAAGTGGTGCAGAGCTACAAGTAACCAGAGGGCCTTTTAAATAGCAAACTTGACTCATCTGTCAAAACACTTGGTGCTGTACAAGAAGGGTGGGAGCAGACTCAGGTCTTTTGAGGTATGCAAAAGATGGCTGAAAATGTTCTACCAGTCCATAGTAGCCAGTGTATTGTTCTACACTGTGGTCTCCTGGGAGGTAAATTGAGCTTAAAAGACTAACAGTGCCTAAACTGTGCAAACCCTGGATATGCTGGTGGCAAAATTGGATGTCCTACTGGATGTGCTCTCTTGAAGAACTTTTAGCCACATGCTCATTCCTATACTGTGTTCACCTCTGGACATCATTTTTGCTAATTTCTATCAGGCAATTCAATGCTTCCTCCCAGCATCCCCAACTAAATGCTTCTGCTTTTTAAGTTAATTTTGCAATTTCTGCACAATATCTATCTATCTATTATTAATTGATTAATTGATCGATTGATTGATTGTATTATTTGTCCTATGAGTCTGTATCTTTGTTTTGAATCTTCTGCTGCTATATGCATCCAAATTTCCCTTTGGGATTAATAAAATTTATCTAATCTAATCTAATCTAGTCTAGTCTGATAAACCCAGTTTTGGCATAAATATTTAAAGAGACAAGCATCTCCATCCTGCATTGTTATGACAAAAACAGGAACTGCTGCAAAAAAAAATGTTAATCCTATTGTAGAGTCCAAAATTTCCAGTTGGATCTATAGGAGGTCAGTCCTGAGGTATACTGCAAGTCCCATTCTGTTTACTGGAGTAAGAACAGTTTGTACTGACAGCTACATTGAAAAATGTCAAATAATACAAATATTTCTCCATTGGAGTAATAATCGGGTTGGATATCTTTGCACTTCAGCAAGGGAGGTCAGTTCATGACCTTATCAGATGGTTTTGGCTGAAGACTTTTATCCTACAAATGTGTACTTTTGAGCTAGTAGGCCTCATTCCTCATCCAATTAGTCAATGATTTAAAGGGGGTCAGCTGCTCCTACAATCAATCTTTAACTTATGCAGGTATATATCCTGTCTATTATTAACTTAATTAATTTATTCATTACATTAACTATTAATTTGCATATGTTAATGCCAATGCTTGATCTTGGGGTTCATTTTATTTCAATTTGTAGCACTTTTGGTTTACAACCCAGTTGACATTCATGTTTGTTACCTTATGCCCTAGGCTTTTGACAGCACTTTGCTATGTCTCTTGCTTTTCTTCTGTTTATTCCCTTCTTATAAGCTCTGTGTGGTTTAGTGGTTAAGGCATTGAACTTTAATCCTCAACATTTCACAGTTCAGTCCTCAAATCCAATAAACCCTCTGGCTCTGAGTAAGTCATTTAACCTGTCCAGGCCTCAGTTTAAAAGAATATAGATAAACAATTGTTCTGTATCTCTGTAATTGTTAAATGCCTTTGTCATGGGTTGGTTTTTCACTATACAAAGGCATGGGGAGAAATAAGCTTTGATTTATTAACTTTTGTATTCATTCATGAAAGAACAGACTTACTATTTTTCTGCAAATAATCCAAAAAATGTCTTCCTGCAATAAACAAAATCATTCAATTTATTTATAGAATATGGATATATTAAGAGGAAAAACAGAATAAGCAGCAAAACAAAGAGGGCAGAGTCCTGAGAACAAAAGAAGGAAGAGAAGATGAAGTATGAAAGAAAATGATTTAAGATAGAAGCAACAGAGTAGACTGACACAGCTATAGAAGAATAGGACAGAGAGACAGGCCATAGATGGTTGTGTTTTCTTTTTTTCAGGGGATTCTGAAAACCTTAACACCATTCTGATTGAAAGGAAACTGCAGTAGGGTCAGGTTTATTAAAGAATTGGTTTCTTCAGGGGTTGTTACAATATCAATACAAAAGAAAATAAAAAAAAAAAACAATACAATATCTTTACTGACAGCATTTATTTTTTTCTTTCTGTTATAAAAATATACAATCTTATGAATTACTAGGGGGCTCTGCCCCCTGCTCGCTTTGCTCGCGGGACATCAAAGTGTCTTTCTGAACAGGTCTCATTTCGTCCCAAGTTTTTTTTATATAATAGAGAGATATTTCCATTTTTCATTTTTGTCCAAAGAATTGCCTTGGAAAATACTTTCCATTTTGATCCAGACTGTAATTCCCTTGTAATATTTCTCATGCGTTGACTCTCCTGCTTCAATTTTTTTCATTTTCAGATTTCTTTGTGTATTTATTTGAAGTGGTATATTATTTTTTGATCATTATTGTGGTGATGCCATTTTCTGTTCTGTTTTTGTTTGGCTGCCACCATTTTGTGGCTATGTTGTTTATGTCTGTTGCTGGTCACATTTTTGGAGACCACATGATCTGATGTGCTTCCCCTGCATAAGATTCTGGATACAGCTACTCATTATCTAAATACTGGATCAACTTTGCAAAGAAAATCCAAAATAAACTACTTGATTAGATAGATGAGGGTAATAAAAACAAGTTAATATTACAAACCATACTTCTTTCTTTGAGTTCAGCTGTGGTCTGCACTCTGACTTTGATGTTTGGTTTAGTCAGCGCCTTGTGATACTTTGATCCCTGTTGGTTAATTAGTTTAGGTTTTCATTAAAGTCTGTTAATAATTTGAGTAAACCTTTCATTTAGTTTTTTTTAATTCTTCAGTGCCTACATTGTTTTAAAAATGAGGTTATTTCATTCAGAGTCCATTTCTGAATGTGTGTGTGACATCAGACAAATAGCCTGATATCACTTTGTAGCCATGGAGTCAGCAGCTGCTGGCTTAATGTACAAACTTTTGATTTCATGAGTTTCATTTTCCTAATACGTTTGCAGAAAACAGAATTTAGAGAAGCTAAAGATGATCCTTATGCAGAGATTATTACCATCACATTAAGTACTACCCATAACAAGAAACACACATACTAATATGTTTGTTAACTTTTACTCTAGCTGCATGTTTAAAATGCGGTATTAGCCTTAGAATCAAAAATACAAATCAGTAATAAATAGACTTTCCTCAGTTCCCATCATCTCATTAGCTTAAGGCAATGCTTTATCTAAAGTCTTCTGAATCCACAGATAGGTTTCACTTGGACATGTGGAAGGACAGTGCACTTTGTGTTATGGTGTCTAGGTATCTTTGTTTCATTGCATCTTGCACTCTCCAAACTGCAGTTACTGTTTCTCATACTCTTTTATGGTGATCTTCTCTTGCTAGCATAAATATAAGTCTGCAGACACTGAGTAATCTGTAGCGATGAACAACAGTGCTTTATGTTTTGCATGCAGCTTTGTAGAATTGAAACTAAAATTTGATTTGCTTGCAATTTCGTCAGTGTGAAATGTTAAATTTGCTAAAGGTAGTTTTATGGGGTATTTAAAGTTTTTTTTCAGGCATTTTTCCAAATCAGCATAGCATAGATAATCCATAACTCACTGGTGAAATCTTTACTGTGTTTATGTTTTCTGTATTTTCTCCTCATGGTAACTTGTCCCTCAGGTTTTCTAGTAACCGCTGCTACATATTTCTTGATTCCCACACATGAGGTTGAGGATATGCTCCAATTGCTGGGAATCATTTCCATTTCCAACTCATTCTTTGGACTGTGCTTGCCTAGAATGTCATTGTAACTGGCAAAGTGGTCATTGTACTACCAGAACAGCCACAACACATCATGAAATGTCTGCACGTGACAGTTAATGAGTCCAGAGAATTTTTATTTTCACTGGAGAACTTTACTTAAACAATAAATGACACGCAGACACACATGAACTTAATGCATGAAAACCCTTCCAGATAGGGGATACTGTAAGAACATTTCTTCCAGTATCAGTGAAATGACTTTCACTGGTCACAAAAAAAAAATTTGTTCCTAGAATTTATTTGTGAAACAACTAGGGGGCTTTGCCCCCTGTTCGCTTCACTTGCCAACCCCTCAGCTTGCGCTACACGCCAGCCACTTTGCGTCTCTGCCACTGGCGTATGTGGATTTCACTTTCACCAAATAACAAATGTTTAAATTCTCACGGATACACCTCTTCATTGGGAAGAAACACTACTTTTCCATCATGGCAACACGAATTAGAAGATCTACAAGTCACCCACTTAAAGTTTAAATCCAAACAATATATTTGATCTCTTTTCGCTGTTCCTTTATTTCACCGAGTACTAATTTCTGTTTGTTTGTGCTGATGCAATCTTTACTATAATTTTTTGAAATATTAAAATTTTAATACTTTCATTATCTCTAACCTGCTCTGCATATGTATCGCGCCAATATTTTTGAATTCTTTACGACGTTCTACTTTGTCATCCGCTCTTTGTCTTTTATTTCTGGCCCTGGGTGTGGTTAAATCTCTTGGCACAAAGTCTCGTCTCGTGGGACTTGAAAGAATGTCTCTGAAAAAGTCACATCTCGTCCCAGGCTAAAAAGTCTTGTCTCGTCCCAGGATTTTTTTATATAATAGAGAGAAATTCTAAGTATTCATACTAATTCAGTTTTACACTGATCATTTCATCCATCACTAGTAATTAGTTTTTGCTTCAACAAAATGTTGTGTTACTTGGATTATGCACCTCCACTTCCTTTCATGAGGACTCAATGTGCAACCCATGTCAAATTCAGTTATAGACTGTTCTATGCTACTGAGGTCTTCGCATTAAAATTCTCCTTGGAGTAGAATATCTAAACTTGCCTGTAATAGGGAGGAAACTGGTTGTTGTACTTCGTTATGAATGTGAAGCTGACATTTCCAATTGGGTTCTCAAGCAGGCCCAGGTTCTTTTAGGCATTAATGTTGCAGAGGTTTGTTCATTAAGTGTTATGGATACTGTCATTATTTGCCAGGCCATGAGGAGACACATGACTGTCTGTGAGTTACTGTTACAGTATCTTGTGAATAATATTGCCTAATCAGTTGAAGACAGCTTAGAACTGAAATGAAGGTCTTGCTTCATCATGGCAAAAAAAAAAATTGAGACAATACTATTTTCTGCTACAAAAAATACCTTATGAAATAAAGAAAGCTTACTTTTCATGCCCTTTGTTTCTCCTCATTTCAGTTTCCTGGTCCAAACTGCTTTAATTTGCCATGACATTAAGTGTATGCCCTGAATTCCATGAGGTGTCTGGAGCACCTCTGCATGTTGTTAGTGGAGGTGTTCGATGTCTTAGTAAACTGTTTGCAGCGCAGTTATAAGCAGCTGTAATTAATGCCCTCAGAGCATGAGCTAATTAATGTGAGGTGATTGCTTCGGCAGGTTTATACAAAGACAAAACATGTTCTACAGCAGTGCTTCCCAGACTCGGTCCTGGGGATCCATTGTGGCTGCAGATATTTGTTCCACCCAGCTTCTGTTTTTAATTGAACTCCTGGGCTAATTAAATGAACTGTTATTTCCCAAGTTCTGTGTTTTGGGAACAATATAGAAATTAGAAGTTTGGTAAAAAAAATATATTAAAATGTACTAAGCATTCATATGGGAATAATGTATTTTTTTTTCTTTTTAACAATATTTTCATCTTGATTTTCGTTCTACTTTTCCAGATGTTCTAATTGTTTAATCCCTTATTTACTAATTACGTAGTGGGTCTGACGCTAAAGTAGTTGCAGCCTTTGATTATTCAGTGTTGTTTGCCTGGGTGTCTGCTCTGTTCATTTTTAATTGTCATTAATAAGATACAACGAAGGGGGAAAACTGCACAGAGAAACATATAATGAAATCAACAAAAGAGAGTTAAGCATTTAAATCAAAAGCAAAAATAGAAATATTTCTAAATGTCTTATAAATGTAAAAATCATGCTGTTGTTCTTTTCTGAATGTAGAATAAAAAAAATAAAATGAGCTCAGTGTTTTCAGGTGTTGTCACTGATTAGGAATCTGGTTGGAGCAAAAACCTGCAGCCACAGTGGGTCCACAGGACTGAGTTTGGGAAACACTGTTTTAGAGCATACCAGTGCATTTTCAGGAATATTTTATTGGCTAACTAAAAGGATTACAATATGCAAGCTTTCGAGGCAACTTAGGCCCCTTCTTCAGGCCTGAAGAAGGGGCCTAAGTTGCCTTGAAAGCTTGCATATTGTAATCCTTTTAGTTAGCCAATAAAAGGTGTCATTTTGCTTGGCTTTTCTCTACATTGATAATGGCTAAAACGGTACAACACTTGACCCTAGTACTACAGGAATATTTTGAAATCAGAAGTTTCAACAAAAGCAGTTGTTGAGTTTAATCTGGCTTGTATAATTTCACAAACTGAGAACTGTCTATGAATATATCTTGTCAGGAATCTTTCAAAATTGATTGCCACTTTGTGGTCATTCTTTCAATATAAAGACAAAAAAAAGGGAAATTAAAAACATCTAATAAATAATTGTAACAGTAAATAAAAGCATGAAAATACTAGCATGTTCTTCATTTTATCAGCTGTCTGACTACCATAATGTTGCCAGATGTGATTATGGTAACAAAAAGCTGCAATACATCCTACAGATGAATTTTGATTATATGGCCAGCATGGTGGAACTTCAGGTGGTATTGTAGCCTCAATGTACTTGGATCTTGATTCATTTGCTTACTGGGGTGCCTTCTATATTAAGTTGCATATTCTTACATGGATATCATTTTTTGTTCAAATCTCTAAAGACCTTTAGATTGATTAACGAAAGCTGGGAAGGTGTGAATAGGTCATTTTGCTTTTTAGTGTACTGGCATACCATCCAGGGCTTTATCCTATCTAGCATTCATTTCTTATGAGACAGATTCTAGTGCCCTACAGTCCTAATCTGGAAAATATGGGGTAAGAAACAAACTAAATGGGAAAAAATAGTATATTTAGTGTTTACAGCTCATGGATATACTTACTATACTAGTTTAGTATAGTTTCTTCTAGATAATGAAAAAAACAAGTAAGTTTTTATAGTTAACATTTTTGCAGGATTCTTCTTCTTCTTAAGCTCTTCACACTTCATAGCTCTATATTGAACCACCCTGTTTCACTCTAGTCTGTTGTATACTTCCTCCCTTGATACTGCTTTCTTTATTACGTCCACCTTCACACACTCCATCCACTTTTTCTTTGGTTATCCTTTTTTCCTCCTGACACTTCCATACCCATGATTCTCCTCTCACATTATTTACGTCTCTTCTCATTAAATGCCCATACCACTTTAACCTTCTTTCCTTTATTTTATTTCTTTCTCCAACCTTATATTTAAATTTAAGAATAAGGGAAATATTTTAGTTTTAACTCCCTAAAGGAGTTCTTTTTTGTCTTATTTTGCAACCTAGAGTATTTTAAATAAACACTACAGTGCAGCACTTCTGCCTCACAGCTCTAGAGACCTAGGTTCAAATTCTAGTGGCATCCTCATACTATCTGGGCTGGTTTTCTGCATGTACTCTCTCATTCCGAAGATGTGTATGTTTGGTTGATTGGCAACTCCATAGTTATCCAGAGTAAGTAAAGGATTGTGTCCTTCAAATGATAGGCTGGATATATGCTTTTCTCAACCCTGTAAAATAAATTAACACATTTTCAAAAATGAATAGATTTAGCATGGCACAATTTTAACAGAGTCATAATTATATCATATAGTTGGCCAGTTAAATGACTTACTCAAGGTTACACAAATGGAGTAAATGGTAGAAATAACATATACAGAAATGTCTTGCCTTCAGTTCATTTCCATAAGCACAAGTAACTTCCTGTGTATCTTTGTAATTTGAAGCCCCCAACAATGGTTTTATCTAGAGATTCTTTTACTTTCTTCAGTTTGATACTTGTATGTTATCTTCATCTAAGGAGTGGCATTCCCAAGTTTATTTTTCAACATTCTTCAGGTGATTTGTTTAGGACCATCTTCATAAATATGTAATTTCTTTTCATAATCCAACCTTTGACTTGCCTATTTTGTATTATTACCATGAAACCTTTCCTAACATTAACACTTTCACTACTGAATTAGTTGTGTATTATAATAACTATTGATCTCATTGTCTGCACGCATATGTTTAAACCTGGTGTTTTTCATTTAGTCATAGTGCACCATAGTATATGAGTGAAGCATCCAAACTGTATGTGCTCAACAATATTCTGAACAGCTTATTGAATATAAAGAAGTGCTGTCATCTGTTAAATGTACCTTTTACTCCAATATCATTAGTGCTTGTCAGGCAAAATCTAAACCTTTTATAAGGTTTCTCTTTTCTGTTTCTATAGATTTGTTAATGTTCTTTCTTGTTTCTTATGGTATTTCCTTAATCTAAAGTAGATTTTTTTCAACATTTTCTCCAGTCAGTGATCTCTTGGTATCTGAGCTGATCTGAAAATCAGCTGGTGTCAGCTTGACCTCATTCCTACTATTTTAGTCAACGCTTTTTTACAACCTCTCATTCTGCTCTTAACTGCTGTTAATAATTCTGCTCTTTCCTATGTTATGGTTTCAGATTGTCTTAGAAGTACACACTGTTGCCTCAGTAATTACAAATGGTAGTAGTAAATACAATAATGTCAGCATCTGCCACCAGATTTCCACTTTTCACTTTCTCACTAAAGGTTTGAAGCATGCTGTGTACTTAGCACTATAACAGCTTTGATAAAATTCACATATATCAACTTTTTTAGCTACTGATTCTGGATTACTTAGTATTCTTCTCCTTCTGGATCTCAGTGCAGCATCTGACACCATTTTCCATGCACTACTTTTATAATGTCTTTCTTCTTTACATAATTCTGGCATTGAGTTTCATTACTTATTCACTCTTAACTAAGGCATTTCAGTTTATTCAGCAGGAGAACTGAAATTATCAACCTATCCTTGTTTCAGTGACCTGTACAATAACATTGAATTCTTTACTACATTTTGTCTCCCTCTTAGTTCAAATATGCATCAGGTATTTAGTTTCATTGTTAAACTGATGATAGTCAGCTTTATTCTGTGTGGCACATGAAAAATCTGCTCTCAAATCATGGAGTACATAATGACATGACCATCATAATGTTGACTTATAAGAACATCTTTCCATGTGATCTTACATTGTCAGTGACAACCTCTAGGGCACAGAATTCTGTATTTTGCGGGATCATTAACAATGGAGTGTTGTTCCATAAATCCACATCAGCTTGTATGAACATTACCACTTTAAAATCAAAATATGCCTTTCCATTCAATGTGCCAAGTCTTCTCTGCAGAATGCATACAGATAACAAAACTAACAAAACAAAACGTGCCAAGGGGCTTCCAGCTAACTTCGTCTGACTAACTAACTGTCTTCTGCTGCTGCTAAAACCTGGGCAGGACTCCTTACCATGTGTTAATGGAGTGGACAATCATCATTTAGGGACTGCAGACACTATATGAAAAGCAATCTACAATCTGCCTCATTTTTCAAATTTTTGCCCAGATGGACTGGACCACTGCTGTGACAGGTAAAATAACTTACCCTGGAGCTTTAATCAAACTTATTTCATACAGATCAGTGCAATGAGGCACTGGGAGTGGCACTGTGAGAATATGTTTCTGTTTTGTATTATGATAATAAGAATTACATATGAACACTTTAAAAATTATTTCTGCTTTTTTAGTCCTGCTCCTCCTGACTCACCAGTACAAGAAAACCCCCCATATATGATATTCAACTAATCTTGATGTCTAGTTATGCAAGATATCCAGTTTTTTGAGGGTCCCTCCCTGTCTTTGGCTTTCTAGACCCGAAAACCCCTCATTTTAGGTAATTCTGGGCCTTATTTTGTTCTGGAAACTACACCTTTATGTTAATGAGTAGGCCAATAGGTTTCCTTAGTGAAAATGATCACCAGGACTTGGAGTTATGCATGCCACATCACCAGACCCAAGGGATTTACCCCCTAATGGGATACATGGGGTCAAAGTTACTCCTTTTTATAAAACTTTGTTAAGATAAGCATCAGTAATATAGGCATGTATGGTCATTTTATGCTATTTTGAGGTTGTTGGTCATAAATATGATATATATTTTTTATATTTGGTTCTTTACTGGTTGTATTAGCCTTCTAAAGGCCATTCCCAGAAAATTAAAAATGATAAATTAAAAAAACATAAGCATATGGAGTGCTGTTTTAGACTATTTCAAGGTCAGTGATATGAATGTGGTATAAATTTTCATTTTTATCTATTACAGTTGAGAATAATTAGACTTTAAACATTTAAATTGAAACACATTTTAATATTTCAAATATTTGATACAACTGTTCTTGTTTATTATGTACTCTACCTCATTATTCTCATGAACACCCAAATTACAGATGTTTATGCTAAACTGAGACTTTTTTTTATTCATTTTCCTTTTTATGTTACCTAAGTATATAACTCAAATTAAAATCTTAGGACAGAATAAGCAGTTTATTGCTAAAATATTAGGTATGAGTGCCTTTCCAAAGGGTATTAGAGATAAATATCTTAGACAAGATAGTGTTTTGTACATACAGTACAGGCCAAAAGTTTGGACACACCTCCTCATTCAATGTGTTTTCTTTATTTTCATGACTGAAGGCATCAAAACTATGAATGAACACATGTGGAGTTATGTACTTAACAAAAAAAGGTGAAATAACTGAAAACATGTTTTATATTCTAGTTTCTTCAAAATAGCCACCCTTTGCTCTGATTACTGCTTTGCATACTCTTGGCATTCTCTCGATGAGCTTCAACAGGTAGTCACCTGAAATGGTTTTCACTTCACAGGTGTGCCTTATCAGGGTTATTTAGTGGAATTTCTTGCTTTATCAATGGGGTTGGGACCAGCAGTTGTGTTGTGCAGAAGTCTGGTTAGTTGGACAATCATTTATTTTTCAACAGGATAATGACCCCAAACACACCTCCAGGCTGTGTAAGGGCTATTTGACCAAGAAGGAGAGTGATGGAGTGCTGTAAATGGTCATGAAAATAAAGAAAACACATTGAATGAGGAGGTGTGTCCAAACTTTTGGCCTGTACTGTGTTTTCATGATTAAAGCTTTTAGGGAAATCTGCCCAGCACCACAGTAGCTAGCCAATGATCTGTATGTGACATCATGAGGTATGGAACATCATATGAGCTTTTTGGCATAAAGAATGGATTGCCTCAGCGTAAAAGAGAGACTTCATTCCATCAGAGTGAGAGAGAGAGAGAGACTCCATCCACATGGACATTGATGATAACCCACAACTTAAACACAGTTATTCCCTTTGATGTTACGCCTGTTTTTGTATTTCTACATACATTATTGATTAAGCTCTTTTACTTGAAAGAGTGTATTTTTATTACGACATCACATCCAGACTTTGCTGTTATTTAATATTTATTTATATTTCTACTGTTTATTTCATTTTGTTCACTTGTTATTATTCTGTCTTAATAAACACTTTACTATGCTATACTTTGTCTGCATATCTTGACTGACTGAAAAAATAAAGTAGATATAGGGCATCTTGTGTGGGGATATTGCCATTTTCTTTTTCACAGGGTTAGCAGGTTGAAGTGGAGATGCCTCCAGTAGAGGACATTACGGTAAGAATAATGCATTGTTAGTTGGTTGATAGGATCAACTTAAATGGATGATGTTATTCTTCGGTATATCAGCTTTTAGCATCTATGCTATATCTGGGGATGACCGTTTGTTGTTTAAGTTCTCATGTGGAGTTCTGAGGAGTGAAAGGCTGGGCAGGCATCAGTTATAATTAGTGCTTAGGTGGATAGGGTCTGTATGTGACTTAAGGTTAGGATAAGAGAGAAGGTCAGTCTGTAACAAATTTGGTAAGTCTGGAGTCCCACTAACCCCATGATAATACACCGTGTGTGAGGCTAATTGTTTGTGTAACACCCTGTATTTCTATTAAACCATCTGAAGCTTCCCCTCTTTCTCTCTTTGATTAGTTATCTCCATAGTAGTAAAAGTTAAATTACATACTTTATTAATTGGGAAGCTTAAAATTTTATTTACAAGCTAAAATGTATCCTACAAAATGTGGAAACATTACCATCTTAATAAATGATCTCAAATTAAAGACTTAGTGTTATTTTTGACAGTACTTTGTTCCATATTCATTTCAGATCCTGTGCTGTAATACTTTTAAGTCTTTGTCCCTCACTGTCCCACTGTGCAGCTTAGACACTAACTTATCCACACAATGTCAGCCTTTTATAATTCATTTCCGCTAACACTATCTTGTCTGCTTTGCTCATCTTCTTCTGGTCTACTTGTCATTTTATCATTTCCCCTTTAATCCCATTTAAGATTTCAGTATCACTGCACCTAAGCTCAAAAATTCAATTCTTTTTCAGTTTAAGTCTTCTGGATTTCACTTCACTTTTGAAAAAACAAAACCTCTTAAACCTTTATGAATTTTCCTTCTTTCTGTAATGATTCTTTTTTTTAACTGTATCTGATCTTGATTCTTGTTTTTAATTATCTGGTTCTGTTGTATTGCTAACATTTTATGTATTTTATGTTTTTAATCATATAATGTGTCCTTGAGGGCACTCAGAAGTACAGTCAAATGAAATAAATGATGATTTTAATAATGATGATAATGATAATAAGAAGAAGAACAACAACAATAATAATAATAATAATAGTTATTATTGTTATTATTATTATTATTATATACAGTTTTTATTTTGTAATTGTGTTAGTTTGCCACTGGCACAGACAACTCTTAAGCTAACCTGAATAGCGTGAAGTCTGTCCTATAAGCTGCCTAGGCCTTCTCCTAAATTCCCTTCTGACCAGCTAAACTAACACTACGGCCAAAAGAACTGTATTTTTAGTCTACAGAATTTACGTGGTTCATTTATTTCCTAAAGTGTAAGGGTGTTTTGATGGACTGGTATGTTAGGCAGGGATGGTTCTTGTGCTTGTGCCAAATCTTGCTGAGATGGCCTCCTCAAACTCTGTATTGGAATACGCAGGTTCAGAAAATGAATGAATGAACTTTGCTCATTCAGATGTATCCAGTTATTTTTCTTTCACACATTCAGGAATAGCCAGGCAGCTTTAAAACACTGTGTGAGACTTTAACTGTCTATCCATGTATTCCTTAATTCATCCATTTTTAAACCTACCTAATACATTTTATGGTCATAGGACTGGTGTATATCTATACAATGTTGGATGAAAGGCAGCAACCATTACTGGAAAGGGAAATTATGACTACCACAAATAAATAAAAAAAAGCATAAGTTTTACTTCTTGTTGCACTATTGTTACTTATAGAAACTAATTTTCTAATGGGATGCAGAGCATTGTGTTAAGACTACTTTCTGCCTTTGCTACTGACTATTATTGTGTCTAAAATGTGATCGCCTTTCATTTATTTCCCATTTACTTTAGAATTTAGCAATGGCTTTTCAGAATTCTTCAGACCCCTCAATAAGAAGGAGTCCATAAAAATATAAAGATGAGCTTCACAAAATAATGATTGAGCTGAATACTTACATTACATAGAGTGCACATAAAGCCTGTGTTAAGATAAAAGCATAGGGATTGTTGTGCTAATTTAAGGAGACAAATAAACCTCTTAAATGCTAAGGTCAAGTCTTTATGTTGGTTTTTTGCCAAAATACACCATGTGCCTGCAGCATTGTTTTTTGGTAATGGAGCAGGCTCGGAGTTTGTTTTGCTAGCTTTCATCATTATTCAATGTGCAGAGCACACGGATGCTGATATTCATGTTTTACAGCAGTACCGGCTACAAATCAAACATAAACTTTTAGAGTCTAAGAGGATCTGTGTGGGATACTTAAGTCTCATTACAATCCACTGCCTTTCAGTTTTATTCAGCTTTATTTGTTAGCTTAAACAATTCATGCCCTTTTACCAAAAAATGTAATATTTTAATGCCTTTCATTTATTAACTTGCATGAGCCACTCCTAAGATAAGGTTGCCAAATTTTCCTTCCTGTTTGAAACTGCAGCTCTACATATTATGCATGCATTAGGTATACTGTAAAGCATTGAAGAATTGCTTAACATAGTGTAGGTAGTGTTTAAAGCTGTGAAATGTAAACCACAAACTTGAAGGTATAATGCTGATCAAAGTGTAAACTAACCCACAAGCAAATGAAAATGAGAAAACAATGAATAAAATGAAGTATCTTCATATGCCAGTTCATCACTTGTAGGGAATGCTTGTAAACCTAAAGACAGAACTCTGAATCAATAAATCTAGCATAAGCATACCGATGTGTCTATTTACAGTTAAAATATAGGATCAGCTGCTTCTTTAACTACTGAAAGGCTTTTCCTTAATAGAATTCTTGAAACAGCCCCCTATTTTAATTTTAATTCTATTTTTAATGTATTATTTGCACTTCATGTTCACTTTGACTTTGACTTAAAAGCAGAGTTTCTTTTCACTTGTGACATGATAGATAAACTGAACTTCACCTCCATTTGTCCTTTTTTATACTACCCAGAAAAGGTGTTGCCAAAATGACCTTCTCCCTTCATTCTTCACCTCTCAAACCTGTGTTGGTGGAGCAAGGCTCTCTTTGCTCCTGGTTTCCTCCATGGGTGTGTCTGGTACAAGTATATGCACTTCCGTTGTCTTTCTGCAAGAAGAGGCTGGGCCCTGAAGTATTCAGAGTACTCAATTTCCTTTTCAGTCATCATGCAGAGACTGAGCAAGCTATGATAACGGTGAAAGAAATATGTAATTTGTTTGTAAGTTGTGAAATCTTCAAAAATCAGTTTCCTGCAGCTTAGGAAGGCCACAAAATAATAGTGTATTCTTAATACACAGCTTTAAGAAAAAAATACTTAATTCAGTCTTTTCAGGCAGAATTAGCTACTATATTGCTTAATTGTCAACACATTCAAATAATTTGTTTTCTACTGAACAGTTAATTCAAAGCACAGCAGCACTGATTATAATTAAAGGTAAGTAGATAAAGCTATAAAAACCTGAACATGGACACAAATAGATGAACATACACAGGCTTGGTCCACAATAGAAATAAAATCCTGCAGTATTTCTCTATATTCCCTGCTTTGTGCCCCAATAAATGCAAGTTATCGCCAATATACAAACAACCGAATTGTGCTTCACTCGATCAGAATATGAAACCAATGTAGGAAGCATTTTAAGATAGAAGAGCTTTTATCTGTAGCACCTCTGCATGAGAACCACCTTTTTCAACCCTCGCAAACATATGCAGTTTTTAATATCTGGAAAACATTTGGGATTAAATCATTTAGAGATCTGTACATAGACAACACCTTTGCATCCTATGAACAATTAACATTCCAAATTTAACTTTCTAGCAACACATTTCTTTCACTCTCTTCAAATTAGAAACTTTGTTAAACAGAACCTGCCAGATTTTCCTCATCTCCCACGTCCCTCTATGCTGGAAAAAATATTGCTCAGTTTCAAGGACTCAGACACCGTCTCGGCAATTTATAGAACCATTTTACAGTCCCTTCCTTTCAAAGATCCAAGAGGACACTGGGAAAAATATCTCTTACTCAATATCTCATAAAAGGAGTGGAAGATAGCAATGCAGAGAATTCACTTGAGCTCCATATGTGCAAAGCATACAATTATTCAACTCAAATTTATATATCGAGCACCTCTGTCTTGTTTAAAATTGTCCAAAATGTTTCCAGGTCAAGATCCAACCTGCCAACGCTGCAATCAAGTTCCAGCTTCACTGGGTCACATGTTTTGGGCCTGCACCAAATGAACATCATTCTAGACCAAAATTTTTAAATGCCTTTCAGACAGCATTGGTGTCACAATCCCTCCTAACCCATTAATAACTGTGTTTGGTGTACTTCCAGATGGGCTTAAAGTGGAGAAGGACAAACAAACCGTGATTGCCTTTACTACACTATTGGCATGTAGACTTATCTTGCTCAACTGGAAGAATCCTAACTCTCCTATTTTAAGTCAGTGGGTAACTGATATTTTATACTAACTGGAAAAAATAAAATTTTCACTTAGAGGTTCTGTGCAGAACTTTTTCAAAACAGGATCTAACCAATAACATTTTAGATTAAGCTCTTAAAGCACTGAGGATGCAGATTCTCTCCCCATTTCTTTTTCTTCTCCATTTATCTTTATCTGCTTATTAAACTCATCGATTTACTTATTATTACTAGCTTTAAGATTTACTCTGTTGGCCATGCTCTCTTTCTCAGGGGTGGGGGTTGATTTGTTTTCAATCCTATTTTTGTAAAAAATGATCTATTTGTATGGAATGATTACAATAAAATCAATAAAATTAAATAAATAAATAAATAAATAAATAAAGGTAAGTAGGTAATTTCAGGCTTCCCTGTGACTCTGCTCTAAAAAACAGGTTTAGAAAATGGATGTATGGATGGCTGAATGGATGCATAACAACAATATAGCATCACTTTTTAAATCACTCTATTGGCCGCCAGTGAAATTTAGCGCAGATTTTTCAACCCACCTTTTTACATATCATGCCATAATGGGTTTAGCCCGTTTACCTTAAAGAATTTATAACTCCTTTACTTCAGGTTGTAAACTACAGTCTCAAGAGTTAAGCCTGCTTCATATCAAAAGGATAAACAGAGCTAGTGTAGAAGACAGAGAGTTTAGTAATATGACATCCAAACTGTTCTTGCCATTTAAATTAACACTGATAACTAACTATTTCAACATATTATAATCTATAGCGATGCTGCAGAAGACATTCAGAATACATAAATATCAGGTGTAACTTAATTTTTAAGTGTAATGGTGGCGATTATTGTGATTGAATTCAAAACTGTGCTGAAAAGTCATGAGGCAGTTGTGTAATCTGTCATCCCCGCTGATTCCTAGTAAAGAAATCTGACACCTTCAAAGTGATGAGATTCAGCTACTGCGGTTGTTAAGTTTGACATATACTCTGAATATAAGTATTGCATGCTCACTGACAGCCAATTCATGTGTTGCCAGACAGAGCCAAAGGCTTTACTAATATTTTCCCGATACGGGGAGTTCAGCCACAATCTCAGCCTATCTTTCCATTCTGTGGTATCACTAGAGTTACAGGACATCAGACCAACAAGTTTGTCTTTTTCAGGATTCAAAACACCCAGTTTTTTCCTTGCAAATGCATTAAATACACTGTTCTTTTAGGGTGTGGGCTTATTGGTTGTCAGCTCTCACACATGCATGCACTTGCCCATTGAACCCAAGACACAGATTTTCAGAGCAAGTCCCAGGCGAGTTTGGGAGCTGACCATGATTGCCCCCCCTCACTAAGACTATGTAAACTAAGTCTACAACTAAAAGCTGTATAATGTAATGGGGGCATATGACACAGACTAAGTGTTAACTGCATTTTGCCTGAAGTAGCTAAAATGAGCTTTACTGCAAAAGCTCTTTAAAATTGGGACTTTAAAGACATTTTAATAACAAAATGATTACCAGAAATTATACTGTATAAAATGTTTAAAATGTGGAAGTTTAAAATGTTTGATGACGAAATAAGAGATAACTTGTCACACATTAGATCTAACATCAAAGGAATTTATAATACTCACCAGTCATATGTGAGTCACTAACTGTAGAGAATGTCTCATTACACAATTTCTTTTTTATGTAAACATGGATTTTTTTCTACTCACCTAAAAACTAGTTAAGTGTGCGAGTACACATAGGTATCGAGCAAAAATTTGAAAGATTCTGGAAAGTTGCCATTGAAAAAGGTTGGAAAGCACTGCTCTGGAGATTTTTTTTTTATCAAAGGTCCATAGAAATAATGTTTCCTGTACAAGTAGGCCTAAGTTGAATGTATCTTATCTTAGTTTAATATTATTTTGGCAGTTGTCTGGTCTTGTCTGGTATGCCTTCTGTGGGAGCTCCCCACGGAGCATTCCTGTATATGACTCAATATTTGTGAATGTAGATTTAAATGTATGCCATTACATGGTGTTTTGTGTTTCATTTCTAACAGTATAATGGGAAGTATACAATACAAAAATAAAATAATTCATTTCAATAGAATTGAGGTGACATGGTTGTGAAGTGTTTATATCTGTAACCTCATATTACATTGATTTTAACAACAACATTTATTTCTATAGCACATTTTCAGGCACAGGTTCAAAGTGCTTCACAAAATGACACATAAATAGGTACAAATTAATTTAAGGAAGAATAACAATGAATATGTAACAAAAAATAAATCAATACGGGTTAACATAACATAGATATATAATTATTACAAAAGTAGAGTTCCTATATATAATATTATGCTGTACATTCTTTCGGTATTCATGTGGGTTTTCTCCAGAGATTTCTGTTTATTTATTATAATAAAGATGTTCATGTTAGGTTAATTGACAGCTGTAGAATGCTCAAGTATTAATGATTGTGAATGTGTGTTTCTATATCTCAAGATGGAGTACACTCAGTATAGGGATGGTATCTTCCAACAAAAGCACTGTCTTCCTGAGAGATGGAAAGAAGTAATTTTGCAAATTTAGACTTACAAAAAATATTATAATTTATTCAACACTCAAATTTTTTATATTAAATTAAATAACAATGTACACAGTATTATTAAAACATTTCCAGGCTATCTTGTGCAAAAGCAGTTTTAGTGATATTGCTTCTCTTTTCAACTGTCTGTAATTAAGTCATGTGACTCATTCTCGTTTGTACACAGAAGTAATTACACTACTGTGAATGCTTCATTACACCGACTAAAGGCTTTCGCTTTCCATAAGCAGAAAGGCTCAAAGAGCATCTGTTTAGACACTTGAAAAAAAATCAGTAATTTATTAGACAATCATGGTGTATGTGAAATTAGTGAGCTGAACAGTTAAATAATCTTATGGAGATTTCATAAATGCACTAAAAAGTGGTGAATATTTTCCTTTTATATATTATAAGAGCATATATACCGTAAATTTGGAGTATTTCAAAAGCGTAAGTGATGAAATCAATGTAGTTAATTTATCTGTGATCTTTTTGAAATCCTGCAGTATTGCCTGAAACATTGTGCTGATTCAATAGTCTTCGCAGGAAGAATCACATGCTTACACAGTATGTCCTGTGACACCTTGAAACCCAAGGGTTTTACACACACATATATTAACCACAGCATATTCTGTGAAAATACTTGAAAGAATTACCCAGCACAAACAAAGTGACCACCAGGACCCTTGTTTACAGTATATTGGCGAAGGACAGCAAAAAATGTGAAAAAAATCCAATTCAATTTTATTAGCACTTCCATTTGCTAACCCAGAGCACTGGATGCATTAACATGGTGCATTCTGCTCATCCCATTTGAGGTTGTAAAGGCGTCAGAGCAGCACAGGACAAAAATCAGAAACTATCCCTAAATGGGGTGTTGATTCATTCCTGAGCATACTTACACATACATCCCAACTCTCTAGTATAGAACCAAGTTAAAGTTATTAATCAACACATCTGTGCATCATGGGAGGAAAGAAACATACATGCAGAAAAACCCATGCAGACAACAGGCAATCATGAAGATTCCATGCAGGCAGTGATTTGTTTTGTACTGCAATGCACAGTTGAAATAAAATGAAGTTAGCATGCAACAGCATGTGAAAACATAATCTTAAAGACAAAACACCATGTAATATTTACATAACATAAAATTTGGAGTGTACATAATTTTTGTTAAATTTAGATTGACAGACACTGTGAAACAACTAAAAATGCTACATAAAATTAAATCAGATAATAGACTATTCATAATCACTTTGAGAAAAATTACCTGACCTGATACAGTTAAGTTTGCTGATGATACAGCTGTGGTAGACTTGAAATCTAAGAACAATGAACAGTGTGGTGGGCGGCTGGGTCCCATGCCTGGCTGGGATGCCCCTTCTACACATCTGCCAGGGGGACAAGGGTGGGAAGCCCAGTATCTCCCCCTGGTTGCTAGATGGCAGCCTCCCTGGGTCCCCAGGGCTTCATGGGGGTTGGAGGTCTATGCAAGGGTGTGCTGCAACAGGAGCGGCTGGTCCTTTTTGAGCACTGGTTTCGCCTTACCCAGAAGTGCAGCCAGATGTCGGCAATCAACCACCTGGAGCACTTCCGGGTGCCTAATAAAAGGGAGCCAGTGACCACCACTCAGTGGCCAGAGTCAGGAGGTGGAGGATGAAGCTAGACGGGAGGAGTGGTGGTAAAAGAAGAGTGTTTGTTGTGATTTGTGCTTACTGGGACTGTGTTATGCCTGTGGGGTTCACGGGGAAGATGTGCCCCACAGGTGAAGAAAAATAAAAGTCTTTCTTGTGTTTTACACATATCTCAGTGTGAGTCTGTGTTGGGTCAGGCGCTATATAGTGCCTTTTATCACAACAGGTTGTGGTATATGGCTGGCCAGTCATCCCGGCCAATACCCCCAGGCCGCCAGATGGAGTCATCCCTGCAACGTGGAGAGGCCCTGAATTCCAGCAGGGCATCATGGACTATGGAGTTTTAATACAAAACCCTTCTGGATAACGTCTGGGCTGCCTGGGGACGCTGCCGGGAGACACAGAGACATTTGTTTTTCATACAGCCCGGAAGTACTTACAGGTCACAAGGACGGAAGAAATAAAGTGCTTCTGGGCTGACTAAGAAAAAAAGAGTTTTGATCTGACCCAGAAGTGATAAGGAGTCACATGGACTGTGGGTGAAGGAACATTTCCGGGTCAGGGACTATAATAGGACTAAGGGAACTCTCAGGCGGCGAGCTGAGCTGGGTGGAAGGGTGGCAACGCGTCTGGGAGTGGAGGATTGCGTTGTTATTGATTATTGGTATTTATTATATGAGTATTGTGGAGAGGAGGGTGCTTGTGCACTCTATTTGTCCAATTAAAGAAGATTATTTGACTTTTACCTGGTGTCTGATGTCTTGGACAAGGGTTCAAGGGAGCGATAGCGCACCCTATCTGTCACAAGGTATAGTTGGATGAGGTGGAAAGTCTGCCACACTGGTGTCAGGACTATAGCCTACTCCTGAATGTTAGCAAGAGAAAGAAGCTGGGTGAGGACTTTAGGAGAAAACAGTAGAGGCACTACCATCTCCACAGAATTTACAGTACCTAGATGGATGCCTCATTGAAGTAGGCACAACAACATTTTTACCACCTCAGATGCATCAGGGATTTCAAGCTACCAATTACTAAAGAACTTGTACACATCCACCATTGAAAGTATTCTAACAGGAATTATTGCTGTCTGGTTTGGGACTAGCACAGAACAGGATCGCAGTGCTCAGCAGAGAGTGGTGCGGTGAACTGAATGCATCACTGGGCGTACACTCCCTAATTTCGAGAACATCTACACTAAGCAATATCGGATCAAGGCAAAGAAAACTGTCAATGATTCCAGCCATTCCAACAACAGCCTCTTTTCTGTACAGTGATCAGATAAAGGCTACTGCTGTGTAAAGTCCAGCTCAGAGAGACTGAGGAGGAGCTTTTTCTAATAGTTTATCTGCATGTTAAATAAGGAAAGTGTCTAGAAATACATGATGCCCTACTGTTAACTCTCTCATTTTAAGTTATTTAAGTTATTAAATAATTATTTAATTATTATATACTACTATCACACAATTTAAATTCTATTAATGATTTTTGATATGTACTGTATAAAGACATGTATTATTGTTATAGTTATTACATTGTCCTTTTATTATTCTTCTTAAAGGCACAGTCATTGAAAATGAGCATCTAAGCATTTTGCTACTTGTTGTACTATATGTATAATTTGTATGTGACAAAAAAATTTTTACTTGATTTGCTCAACTTTTCAAAAATCTTTACCTCAAAAGATCAGTTTTTAGAGAGTAGTTTTTCTCATACACAAATAAGTCAAACAACTGAGGAAGTGTATAGTGAACACTAAATGGATTTGTACATAAATAAAAATAATACTTAAAGAGTTCAAATATTAGACTAGTTTTTCCATGAAGTGAAGGGCTGTCTACACATCTACTATGCTGATTACAACATTACTTGTTGTGACACTCTAGTGGACTACACGTTTAGAATCAATAAACTTAGAGTTTGTTTTTTAAGTTTGCACAAGATCTCATCAAAGACATACTGTATCTTATGATATACTGATGTAGTTAATAATTATATGGTGAATTTTATAATTTGATTGAAGTGTATACAATCCATACTGATAATGCATAAATCAGATTGTGAAATGCATACACTGTATACCAAAATGCATTCAACACATATTGAATACCTATGCTGTATACTGAAATGTGTGAGACTTACTGTATAGTGAAATTTATACTCTGTATCCTGAAGACATACACTGTATACTGAAATGTATCCTCAGTATCCTTAAACATAACATTGTACACTGAAGTAGATACACTATGCACTGAAACACCTACGGTATATGATATATTGAAAGACTTACATTCTACAATTAAATAATGTAAATGAATATTGAAATGCATGCTCAAACATACACAGTTTATGATTAAATAAAATAAACATAATTATGAGGAATAAGAAAGCCCACTTTTTTAGTTTCTCTGTTTTTATAATTGACATTTCCTTTAATTTATAAGCTTAACATCTATTATGTTCTTAACTGTAACTGAAAATGTTCAAAATCAGTTGTTCTTTCCTGTTCTGTGACACCAATGTAACATTATTGATTCTTCAAAGAAAAAAGAGGAAGGAGGGAGAGAGGGCTATTGCTTTGAGGTGGCATGCAAAAGTGACGTGGTAGGAAAGAACTTATTTGGCACCCTTTAGGTTTTATTTACCTGTGTCACACTACATTGTAATAATATAAAGTAATTCACTTAGTCTAATTTGACAGTGCAAAATTCTGAAAATGGGCACAATGACATCTTTTTTGATTTTTGCCTCTACACAGCTCTTGTTTACAGATCAGAGTTTCCATGTCGCTTTCAATGCACACATTAAGTTGCATGCCCTTCATCTATGGTCCAGTAATCTTGTTACTCCATACTGACAAAAAACAAGTACTGCATAAAATGAAACAAATCCAAACAGCTAAAACAACTGGTTACGATGTTCACAGTGATACTTATTGAGAGATGACGGAGGATGAAATAGAGCAAAGACTATGCTGTCACAGTAACTTAGTTGAAGCATTTCCTGGAAAGCATAAGTACAAATACTGAGCAAGGAACCAAAGAAGTCATCCTATGATATCAGATCCTCCTAAAGGAACTGCATAACATAATCTCCCATTTTCCTTAATGTATTCTTTTTTACACAAAGTTTTTTACAAGGGTAGCCAAGATGGGTGTTCAAGAACGACACCTGGATAGTCTCCATCCATTACCTAAACCAAATATCCAGATCAAGATGGAAGGGGGCATAAGTGTCTAGGCCAGCAGCACTGGGTTCAAAGCTGGAAACTACATATAGAGGAGGGCACATCCATTTAGCTTACTTACAGTATACTCAACCAATTTAAAGGTGTCACTTAACCAAATACACAAGTGCAATTGATGGATGGATGGATAATGGGGTGAGTGATGTTTCAAGTGAAACCCAGCTGAGCAGTGGCATTCCTAAGACATACCTTCAGCAATGGGAACTTCACCGTATGGTGGCACATGGCCAAATAAAAATAACAGTTTGAAAAGGGTTAAGATTGATTGATAGATTGATTAATTGATTTTTTGATTGATTTACCTCTTCACTTGGTCATGGAGAGTTATGTCAGTAGACCTGGAAAGGACCGGTTGACTAGAAATATGGACAGGGAGAGGTTGGTGGCATACGCTTTGGGATAGAAAGCTAGTTGCCCATGCTTTTAGTCAAAGCTTATTGACTCAACATAGTAGTGCAAGAAGAGTGGACCAGGATTATGTAAAAGTTTATTCTCCTTATATACATAGTGTGTTTATTAAGAAATAGGAGTTTATGTAATTTCTGTTCTAATGGCATTTTGATTTCTAGAAAATTATAGTGGTGGTAGTTATGATCATCATAATTGTTATTTGCATTACTCTTCACACCACACTTTAAATATATAAGGCTAGCATGGCCACTGATGTATGTGTCTTTTTTTGGCTGTATCTAGTTCTTTAATTTATAAAAATTACAATTCAAACACATTTTTTTTTTACCTATTTGTGAATCATCATTTGGACAGCAGTCTCGAGCCTGGATATTCGATGTTTGTACCTTGCCAATTGTGTCTTGCAAAATTTTCTCCTAGATTACAAGACTTTTTCTTATTTGAAATTCTTCGTTATTTGCCCTTTTTTCTATAAAATGCTTTGACACTAGATCGGAATCGTATCTGGGTTGATTTCGTTGACTTCCTGTCTGAAGTAATTTGTTCAACGAGTTTTCATATACCCTAATTCCCTGCATATGTTTTTTTTTTTTTTTTTTAGTTATAATCGATTTTCTACCCCAATCCAAAGAAACGTTAATTTATCAGTTTGTCCTGAAGTGGAGTAGTAGCTTGACCAAACTTGATTTCTACTTCTCGACCACTGCTGTTGGGATGGGTTTAGGACCCCGGCAATGAAAAAGGGGAGTTTAAAAAACACTGGATTATTTTGACGATTGAAAGATTTATTAATAGTTATATTTATATTTGTTTGGATATACTATGGTCATCCATGTCCATGTAAATCCATTCCAGTCATCAGTTTTTGCGAAAGTGAGTCTGGCTAGTAAAACTGTAAACAAACACAGATGAAGGATGGCCGAAGACATGGGTATTCCCATTAATATTCTGCTTATAGAGGTGGAGGCGGGAGCAGCTGCAGACTTCCAATGTGACTGACAAAAATTTAGCCTATGAGAGCTTTTCAAAGATGCCCGTTTTCGGAAGAGGCGGGCATAACGGTATCATAGATCCAATCAACGGTGTCCACTACAGCGCTCAGCCAATCAACCTTTAGATCGTTCTTGCGTGATCTCTCTATTCCTTTCCTTACACACATTGAAACGGAGGGGCTACAGGGAGTACCGTTTTAAAAGAAGAGGAAAGTCGAAGGAATTGTTATTTTTGCTTCATGTAGATCATTTGTGGAACTGTATTTTTAAAGTAGGCAATGGTAAGTAGTTGAATTAGAGTATATACCAAATTTAATTTAAAATCTGTCGCACTCTTGAATCTTCTGTTTGATTTTGACCTGAAGCAGTAGGAATGTAGCAAACGAGACTTTTATTTGATAAGGAACTCGCCGGCATTTCTGTAATGTTTGTTATTCTCTTAAATGAAGGGGTTGGTTTTTATTTTTTGGGTTAACTGTAAACTTTATGGCCTTGTGGTCATTTTAGTGCGACAATCGGGGAATCCCTTTGAAAAAACGCTGGAGAGAAGTAGTCATGGGATGCGAGCTTGTGTTAAGTCTGCGAGTTTCGTGCCTTTGCTATACGCGAGACACGTAGGCATGCTGTACATGACTAAAGTGGAGCTGAGTGTAAAAATGTTTGAGGTTCCATTATCCGTTGAAGAAAAGGTCGTGCAAGGCAACGAAACGTGCTGAATCAATTGAAACGCCAGACGGGCATACTGCAGTATTATCGCCGCCGCCAAACCCACCACCCCCCCTCATTTTGGAGCAGTGTAGAGAATAATAAAATGTTTTCGAGTTGAATTTAGACAGCCCTGCAGTTACAGAAGACAATCGATCACGCACGCTCTTTTTAAATTTGTTTTGAAAGAAGAAAAGAACGTTTTTAACCTATGATTTTATGAAGATTACAATGCGATATTTGAAGTTAAGTTTTTTTTTTTGTTTTTGTTCTTGTTTTAGATATATAGACAGGTGGGTTATACCACCCTGCCGTTCTTTTATTATATAATTTCCCAGTGTCTTGCTTGGCACAAATTAAGTAATCGTGAATCTCCAAAGTCAGTTGACATTATTTAGAATAGAGGCTCTCCTCAGTTTTCTTACTCGCATATTTTGGGGTTCACCTTGGCACCTCTGTATGTCTGATAATTTCAAAACGTGGAAATGGATATTTAACATATCCGGAATATATCTGCCTCTTTTTTTATCAAACAGGTTGCTTATGTAGCCCAGTTACATCTAGTAAAGCAATTGTTTTTGTCTTTAAAGATAAATCTGTATGTGAGTTTTACTGTTTATCAATCAATCAATAAATTGTAAACGGTGCGAACTCCTACATTTTACAAAGAAGGGCGTGGAGATTAAAAATACATAAGTTTAGAGAAGATCATACAACCTTAGACAACATAAAATTGGTTGTAAAGATGTTCGTTTCAAGTATATGGCAAGGTTATGCCTCGAGGAAAAGATTAGACAAGATCTTGATCAATAAAATTGTTAATATAGAAATAAGCTTAATGGGCGTAGTGATCGCTCATTCATCTTGTCTGTTTCTAGTATTTTTACTTCCTTTTTGCATTTTGAAAATCACATTACGCATTTTTAGTCATGTAGTCAGGCTTCATTGAACTTTTTGAACAGCTGGTGTGGTCCTTTTTATAAATGTCTAAAGAACTTTTCTTTCAGATAATCTGCCCAAACCTTGTTACACATTTCTCAAAACCTTACACGTTTTGGGTGTGTGTTCTGGTTTATATACAGCAAAGGAACATGTTTCACAAACAGAGCTCCACCATTCCCAGATTCTGGTAATAATAAAATCTTTTCTCATACACCTGCTTGATATGGTGAGAGAACAATTTTAATAAATGTGTGCATATTAAATTTATTCACAAACATTTTCCATTTTATAATTGAAAAATTAAATACTGCAACAATTAGTACTAAAAAATAAAAACCCAAAACAATATGTTTCGCAAGTACTGGTAAATACTGAGATCTTTCAAGATGCTTTTAAAGGAATAATCCACTCAGAAATTATATTTTTGTAGCTTGTATTATGGTGAGAAAAAAATAATAGATCCCAGTACAGTAGTGCTATAATGACAGAAGATGTGAAAAACATCCGGGTTATTCTCGCATTGCTTGTTGCATCATCAATATGTCACTTGTCAGTTATCCAGTTGAATGCTCAAAATATGCAAAAATACATGCATTGTAAACATTTTTTTTATAATTGACTTTATTATAATCATCCAACATTCCATACAAATAGATCAATTTTTACAAAAATAGGATTGAAAACAAATCAGCCACCACCCCTGAGAAAAAGAACATGGCCAGCAGAGTAAAACTTAAAGCTAGTAAAAATAAGTAAATAGATGAATTAATAAGTGAATAAAGATAAATGGAGAAGAAAAAGAAATGTGGAGAGAATCTGCTTCCTCAATGCTTTAAATGCTTATTCTCAAATGTTATTAATTAGATCCTGCCAGGTTTTGAAAAAGTTCTGCACAGTTCCTCTGAGTGAGAATTTGATTTTTTTTTTTTCCAAGTGCAAATAGTATATAACATTAGTTACCCATTTACTTAAAAGAGGAGAGTTGGATTCTTCCAGCTGAGCAAGATAAGTCTAAGTGCCAATAGTGTATTAAAGGCAATCAGTTTGTTTGTCCTTCTCCACTTTAAGCCCATCTGGAAGAACACCAAACACCGCTGTTAATGGGTTAGGAGGGATTGTGACACCAAGTCTGTCTGAAAGGCATTTAAAAATTTTGGTACAGAATGATGTTCATTTGGTGCAGGCCCAAACCATGTGACCCAGTGAAGCTGGAAGTTGATTGCAGCGTTCGCAGGTTGGATCTTGCCCTGGTAACATTTTGGACAATTTTAAACAAGACAGATGTGCTCGATATATAAATTTGAGTTGAATAATTGTATGCTTTGCACATATGGAGCTTGAGTAAATTCTCTGCATTGCTACTTTCCACTCCTTTTCTGATATGTTGAGTAAGATATCCTTTTCCCACTGTCCTCTTGGATTTTTGAAAGAGAGGGACTGTAAAATGGTCTTATATACTGCAGAAATGCTGTCTAAGTCCTTGAAACTGAGCAATATTTTTTCCAGCATAGAGGGAGGTGAGGAAAATTGGGTAGGTTCTGTTTTAGCAAAGTTTCTAATTTGAAGACAGTGAAAGAAATGTGTTGCATGAAAGTTAAATTTGGAATGTAATTGTTCATAGGATGCAAAGACGTTGTCTATGTACAGATCTGTAAGTGATTTAATCCCAAATGTTTTCCAGACATCATTAAAAACTGCATATTTGTGAGGGTTGAAAAAGGTGGTTCTCATGCAGAGGTGCTACAGATAAAAGCTCCTCTATCTTAAAATGCTTCCTACATTGGTTCCATATTCTGAGTGAAGCACAATTGGGTTGTTAGTATATTGGTGATAACTTGCATTTATTGGGGCACAAAGCAAGGAATATAAAGTACTACTGCAGGGTTTTATTTCTGTTGCGGAACAAGCCAGTGTATGTTCATCTGTTTGTGTCCATGTCCAGGTTTTGCTAAAACATTTTTAAACACATGCTTCCAGAAAAATCAGTTCACATCTCTTGAAAAATCTGCCTCTCTCCCTCATGCATTGGTCGAGAGACCTGTCTGCAAAACAGTGTTATGGGAATGCCTTTCATTGTTTGTTCTGTGCGTGTAACATTCTCGAATAAAAAACTGAAATGTATAATTCCCATTGTTATAAAGTAAATTTACCCTTGGGCTAAAACTGGCTGTTTTATTGTCAACAGCAGTAACTAATACCAGACACTTTTTATTTGATGACACTCCCACAACATTTTAAGAGGAATACAGGGTCATTCCGCATATTTGCACTGCTTCAGTTAATTGAGACTCTTTAGTTTTTGAGCATAAGCTATTTCAGTTTCTACCATAACATCTCAGTGTGGTTTAGGCCTGGATTTTCAATAAGTCACTGCAGAATAGGGCTGTCAAATTGGACAAAAAATTAAGTTTGAAATTAGAATTATTTTATTTATTGAAATATTTTTGTTAATATTTAAATTATTGAGAATAAAAAGTTACATGTATTTCAGTGTATTTGAAATGTGCTTAATACTGGGTGTATGTTTTCCCCATGTATTTTTATACTTTATAGTGGCAGCTGGAAGGAAAAAACAATTCCTCTAAGCTAGGGTTGGATGATGTATAGAATTCTCGAAGCTTTGCTGATTGACAATGTTTTCTTTGTGGCTGAGCCATCACCCTTTTAATGTTACATCACATAACGTTACCCTCACATCACAGTGAAAAATGAACAGCCGTTTTTGCAGTGTTGTGAGTTGAGGGAAGAAAGATGTTAAAGATAAAAATTCTTGGCATTTTGGTGCCGTTGGGGAAAAAAAAAAAAAAAAGATGGTATGTGAGACCTTTAAATATGTCGCATAATTATGACGGGGAATTTGCCACGTTTGTTTTGCCTATGCGAGAAATGGCTAAAGAAAAGCAACAAAAATACTTTCGCATGTTGTGTGGCAGCCATGACACATGCGCTTATGAGTGTGAAGTATAACCTGGCCCTAACACTGCTATTCAGCAGTCCCTGTAATTTTCAGTTTGACCACAGGGTATCCTCATTGTTAATAACCACACATTGTAAGAATGTACCATGCTTAATATAGAAAAGTACAAATGGAAGAATTGGTGGGTAAGAAAAAATCAGCCAATTTGGCAATACTTGGCTTCAAAGCAAGGTAGTGCGGTGAGTCAAAAGATTTAACTAAGGTTATTTGTTGACTAAGCAGGAAGGTGTTTATTGCGAAAGATTCACAAAGTAACTTTCATAATGTTTGGGGGTGAAGACACATTTTTTTTTCCTTGATTTACCCCTCTGCTCCACAGTTTAAAATTAAAAACAGTTTAAATGTGATTAAAGTGTACATTGCAGACTTCAATTTACTTAAGTAAAAGTACAAATAAACAAGCAAAAAAAGGTACTGTTGACTTTTCTACTTAAGTAAAAGTAAGAAAGTACTTGTTTGAAGTACTAAAGTAAAAGCACTTGTCAAATGTATTCCCTGATTCAACAGTATAATATGGCATTTGTTGTGACTCCTGAATGTATATTGTGCTAAATACATATAAAATGTTTTCAGATTCAGATTTCATTTAAGAATGATGCAGATTGTGCTACTGACAAAGCCTCATTTTCTTCTGGAAAAATACGTTAAATATTTAATTTTTTTCAACAGAAAACATGTTGTTATGGTAAAAGAAACTTGAAACATGTAAATACCAAAATGTCATCATGAAATACAATAGATCAGGTATGTCTAGTGTACTCTGCTGTACTGATGCAGATTTAGTGCATGGCCTTTATGTGACATGCTTTGAGATACTCCCCAACTCACAGCCGTTGTTGCAACTGATAGATAGATAGATACTTAGGGACAACAGAAGAGTGTTTCTTTGCACGCTTTTCTCATAATATTTTTTATGTTGCTTGAACATAAAAGGGTAGAATGAAAGTACCTAATATGCATGAATGACATTCTCCTTGTACCACAGTGCAAGGCTTAGTGACTTCTGTATTTCCCCTGACACAAACGACCGTTTCTGTGTTGTGAACAGTGGTTAGGGGAATAACATTTTTTTTTTTTTGTCATTTCAGTTTGTTCTAAAACTGGTTTTACAGCTTCTCGTTTACACATAGTTGTTTTTTTTTTTTTTTTTTGGTCAAAGTCTCCACTTCACACATGAATATAAATGAGTTATCTTAGTGTGGCAAAGCACATAGGAATATTCTTCATTTTTTGCAGCATAATGTTACTTTGTCCACTACAAGCAGCAGAATGCTGTCATGAGAGTTGTCTGAGCCTGTGATGGGCATAATGCCATGAAGGTCAAAGTAAATGGTGTGTTTTTTTTTTTTTTTTTTTTAATTGCTTTACAGACGCGGCAAATGTGTACACCTCATTGTTTTAGGCATTATGGATCAAGTCAGTAGCCACGTAAGATGGAGACTAATTGTGTGTCATTGAATGATGGCTAACATAGCTAAATGTGCGTTTTTGACACTGAAAAGGATTTTTAAAGTGGGAATTTAAAGTGTTATAACAATAAAAGTAAAATCAGAATTATGACAGTTTTCTATTTATGGATTAACGAGAATATCTTGGCTAAATGAGAACATCTTTACATAAAACAGTGAAGGATCTTAGGTTTTAAGAGTGAATCGAACAGGATCAAATGAAGAATGATATGTTTAGTGTACTAGAGAAGTGTTTATAAATCTGCTGTAAATATGAAGAACTGTCACAAACTATATTGTGAATAACTGGGGGTTTAAGTTTTACCAATAAGTTTTACCAAAGTAAATATTTAGCTAACCATTCAAAATTACAGCTGATAATGGAAATTATGTGCAAAAATAGGTCTGCACAATTTTATAGCACTGCATCGATTTGTCAGTGATTTAAATTTTCAGAGAAAACTGGCAAAAGACTCGATCGGTGATCAGTAAATTGGCTGACCACAAAAGCTGATCTTTTTATCCCCTGTTTTATGGTTATTTAGTTGCAGTGCTCCCTTAGGTAATAAATTAGTTGTTGTTGTGTTGTGTGTGTGTGTGTGGTGTGTTTTTTTTTTTTTTTTTGCAGCTAACTTCCTGCAGCACATACTGGAATATTGGCCTTTATGTGAAATAGGGATGCACCGATATGGGAATTCTGGGACGATTCAGATAATGTCTATGTATTTATCTGCTTATTCCGATGCCAATATGCACATTTATAAGATACAAAGAAAAATGGGACTTGATGTGTTTGGATGAGAATTACAAAGAAATGTAATTTCATTTATTTGCATTTGTATAACAATATTGCATACCATGTTCTGTCATTAAAAACAAATGACATCTGCCACATTTGGCTAGCAACCTGTTGGTAATATAGGAAATAGTTTTGCAGACTGTTGCTTTAAATAACACTTCTCTCTCAATTTGATGGAACAAATTCAAAATTAATTGGAAAAAATGAAAATTGAAAAAGGGTTAAATGATGCAATGACAATAGAATAAGCCAAACCACTTAAGAATCACAACTTTTGCATATTATTTACAATCATTAAAATAAGTGGCTTCTGCTTAACCACATTTAGCTGGCTATCTGATGCTTGGTTTTACAGGCTGCAGTATTAAATACTACAGAATTTTTTCTTTCTTTTTGATGGAATAAATCTAACCAAAACTGAAAGAATGAAATTTAAAAAAATGGAAATGCATACAGTGGTACATAAATAGATAGCAATAAACTTTTACTGGAGGTGCATCATTCTATTCTATTTTTTTAGCATGATGGGAAGGTGTTTCTTAATGAACAAGAGCATCTCTGCCTTGTCACGGGAAATTCTGTTTCTCTTTTTGTTGATTACATTAGAAGCCAAGCTGATTAATCTCTTGCTGTCCATGCTAGTACATGGGACTGACAGGAACTTGTGCGCTTCTTTGGCAAAGGTAGGAAAATGACTCCAGTTGTTGTTCCAGTATTTCAGTGGATTTTAATTCCTTGGGATTAGTGTTTGTAACAGAAATCCCTGCACCTGATGAATAGCATGCATACTTAAACAGCATTATATTCAGTGACATCTTTCATATCTAAAAGAGAGACCACATTTTGGCTCTTAACTGGGCTGTCAGATTAAGATTAGAATCTTTATATTAAAAATAAGTATGTGATATTTAAACATTAAATGTCTGTACAGTATTTGCTGTTTTTTGAAGTATTTTTACTTTTTCGCTGTAAATCATGAAGTGCTTATGAGTAACTCATTATTGCTTAAGAGACTTGAATGAAAACAGTGGCTTTAATGAATGTGATTGACTCACAAAAAGCAACGCAAAGAGAAATAAGTAGGGCCCTATGGAATCCGTTTTATTTTTCCACAAATTCTGTTTTATTTTATGTTTTTTCAGCTTTCACCGTTTTAATTTTCTTTGATTTGGATTATTGGGTTTTTATGTGTGTGTGTTTTTTTTTTTTTTTTTTTTTTTTTTTTTAAAATGTAATTAGCAACAGTTACAACAAAACAAACAATAATAAAGTGGTACTTTACATTCCTTTTAATGAAACATCACACTAGCACAATAGAACCTTCTTTTGCAGTTCCATTCATCAGATAGGAGCTCAGATATTTCATGATGGTGTATGCTGAGACTGCAGTAGGACAATGAGTGCCCTCCAGAATTGTAAGAGCTGTTACTAGTTTGTTGATGCATCCTTCAGAAATGAAGGTTAACTTCATTTTTAGGGTCTAAGATATTTGTTGCAACCTGAGCTGGTGTGTTCTTGGCCAGAAAGAACTTTTTGTAGAGGTGAATATGTTCAGCGAGGTACCCTACTGATTCGAACTAGCTATTCCACCTGGTGTTTCCTGCCTCGGGGTTTCCTGGCAGGCTTCTTGAAGAAGGCAGACTTTACCCACATCACTAGTAATGCAGCCTCACTAAAGTATTTATAGTGCTGCCAGTTCTCTCCCACCAAACTGAAGACATGACGCAAGCAGGCTGAATGTACACTGTTAGGCATAACCCCTTTTAAAACTTCCTGGTATGCTTTCAGACAGTATGATGCATTGTCTGTAACCACTGCTAAAATTTCATTAAGATTCAGCTGGTTGTTACCTGTGAAAAGGTAGAAAAGTTGCAGCTCTCCATAAAGATAACATCTGCCAAAAAATACTGGTCTTCAGTATGTGTAATTTTAATTATGTAAATTATTTAAAATGATTCTTAAACCTTAAATGTTTACAGATTGAAAACATGCATTATTACATCTGTAGCTTTATATCTTAAATTAATTAGAAAGCAAAAGCAAACTAATCTGCAAGATGCTAAATCTGGGAATTAAACAGGAAAAAAAGAAAGAGAGACCCGCTTTTAAGGGCTCGTTGCGCATCTGAGGAGAAGCCTGCTCTTCTGCCCAGGTTTGTAGTTGGCGAGTGTGTAACAGAAGAGTCAAATGTGGACTTTGTGTGTCTCATCACAGTGAGGCAAAACATTTATTAAATCCA
The DNA here is from genome assembly GCA_026402145.1 of Polypterus bichir lapradei. NCBI lineage: Eukaryota > Metazoa > Chordata > Cladistia > Polypteriformes > Polypteridae > Polypterus > Polypterus bichir. The sequence goes on along the minus strand of JANRMT010062831.1, from coordinate 22,713,200 downwards.
GAAACATTGTTGTTAATTTTTAAAGGAACCTGTTAACAACCAGTGACGTTCACTAATAACATTTTTTTCTACGGGAAAGACTGTTAATACGGGTAAAATATAATTTCATGTACAATTAGAACTGTATGCATAAAAGAATTACCATATAGCCAAATGTTTACTTGCCTATCACTATGTTGAGAACTTTGTGGTCTCGGCTATCTGTGGTTTCATCAACTAGAACATAAATTTTACTGCCACGAATCTTTCAAAGAAAGACGTGTTGTTCAAAACCATGGGACAAATGAGTTTGACTGCTCTCATTTTCTGGCAGCGCGCCTTCTTGTTTACAGTGCTTAATAAAGAAAGGGCACACCTTCGGCATTTTGTCATCTGAATGACCACAAAGTCCTCCACAAACTGGCGTCTTGCATCTGATGATTTTTTTGTTTCCTCTATTGTTACCTAAAAGGGAACACCTTTTGATCTTAATTTCTCCTTGCTCTTGAGATGGGTTTTAGATGTGATTTCTTAGTTTTTTCGACGTAGTTAGGGTATCTGATACTGCTCACTGTCTCGTGCAGCTAGCTTATTCATGTGCCTTTAACGAGAAAACATACAATAAACACGCGCACAAACAGATAAAGGCACAACTGAATTTCTGTGAAGAATTGCGTTTGCTTGAAAAACAGCAAACTAGAAAATAGTATATGAATGATAGAACTACAGATTATTCAATCATTTAATTTATTGGAAAGTTTTGTAACAATCATCCCTTCAGTCTCTAAATTCAGTACATTTCCATTTTTAAATCTAGAATGATTCATTCCGTGATGCTGTTTGTTTTCCGCATCACAGAAATCATAGGGCCCTAAATAAGGCACGCACTGGCACTTTCTAACTACAGTGCTCATAAGAAAAACAAACAAAATTGTGATTGCTTGCTCAAAGTAAATGCAGAGTCCTTTTGTTTTTTACAAATGAAACAAATGTATTAAATGTTGCTTTGTTGTGGTCTAAGTATTTTCTGTGTGTTTATAATCATTTAGCAGATGGTATTTTTCAAAGTAACATTCAAAAATTTGTAAAATTAGTTTAAGTGTTTATGTACGAAACTACTAAGATAACATGTACTGAACAAGGAAAGGATACTCGGAGAGATGCAGAAAGTAGACAGGAAAAAAAGGAGATAAGATGCAAGGTGAAGAGAGAGGTGGCAAAGACTAAAGAATAAGCATATGATGAGTTGTATGAGAGTTTTGACACTAAGGAGGGAGAAAAGGACCTGTACCAATTGGCTAGACTGAAGGAATGAGCTGGGAAAGATGTGCAGCAGGTTAAAGTGATAAAGATGGAAACGTACTCACAAGCGAGGAGAGTGTGTTGAGCAGATGGAAAGAATACTTTCAGAGACTGATGAATGAAGAAAATGAGAGAGAGAGGGAAAGCTGGATGATGAGGACATAGACATATATAGATAGACGCCACATTCACTGTGTTGCCCAGTCGACACGATACGTAGCGCGTCTGCCATATTGCGAGTGGCAAAAGTGTCATTTAAACTAATACAGGTAGACGTGGAAATCGGGTTTTCTAATGAAAGAACAATAACGTTTAAAACTGTATCCTCTCATAGTGCGCCTCAACTCTGGAATTCTCTTCCCTCTCATACGTTAGCTCGATTCAATAACACATTTTAAGACTACCCACAAAACCTATCTTTTCAGACTGGCATACCAATTGTGAATTTTGCACTGTTACTGCCAGTTATCTTTGTTTGTTTGCTAATTATTGCTTTTTGATTTATTATTCTCTTGTTGTTTACTTTTATTGTAAGGTGACCTTGTGCTAAGAAAGGCGCCTATTAAATAAAATGTATTATTATTATTATTATTACTAATTATTGAGACGAAAACTTGACCAATGTCTGAAAGTCAAAATAGTAAGAACTGCAACTGGCAGTCTGGTCTGTCTTTTAACAGTGAAATGATACACTCAATGACAAAAATAAACAATTTTATTGTATACAAATTGGCTTAATTTCTGAAAACATTTCACTCATTCCCCTCTCTCTCTCTCTCACACAATGTAGTAAATTAAATATATGCAGGATAGGATCTAAAATCCTTGAAACAGAAGTGTCTTACCTAGCTTTTTCCGTGTGTTGCCACACTGTAATTTGAGAGTATTCGGTCTGGCAATATGGTGCAGCCTTAGTTTGTGGAAGACAAACACAACTAAAGACATTAGCATAAAATGATGGTTGTCAATTTCAAACTGTGTTTCCTCAATGGACTCCTTGAGAAAAAACACATCATCTGAACCAGTCTCAGCCCGAACAAACTGATTGATCAAAGATACACTGACAGCTTGCCCTAATGTCGACTGTCGGATAACACGCTCAGCTACTTTGACCACCTTGACTGTACTCTCAGAAGGAATCATCAAACCTCCTTTGTTTTTTAATGTGAGCAAGTAGTAGCTTTGATTATATGATGCCGGTATAGCATCTGTTACCAAACTAGCACACATCGCAGGACAGCTTTCTCAAAACGCAGTCTAAGGGCTACCTCCCACTGCTTCCTGAGGTGGATTTCTTTGGTAAACCTTCAAAGTTTGAGAAATGTTAACCGCTAACAACATCTACATAGTTAGTGACTAAATACGTTCAGCCAAAAGGTTGTTTGGAGGCTCACTTGAGCACACAAATGCATAGCTTTGCTATCTTAGCCTGGTGTAGCTGAAGTTAAGATTATAAAATGGGTTTTTCTAATGGCCAAATATAACCAAAACAATTGTTCAGCCTTACCTATGAAATGTAATCCCCTGGGATCTGGTTTGGAGCGTACAGAGTTTTGTACAATCCCAAGCAGCACATGTGTGAGGCATCTTCATCCATTACTTCACTCCACAGCAGTGCCACTCGCAATATGGCGGCGATGTTGCTGGTCATGCGACATCTAGTAATTCTGTGTCTATGGATGAGGAGATAGTGAATCAGGAAGTGCAACGGATTAGAGGCAAAGAGGAAGTAAGGACAGCAATGAAGAGGTTGAAAAATAGGAAAACTGTTGGTCCAGATGACATACTTGTGAAACCCTGGATATCTTTATGAGATGGCGGTGGTGGAGTTTTTAACCATATTGTTTAATACAATCTTGGAAAGTGAGAGGATACCTGAGGAGTATAGAAGAAGTGTACTGGTACTAGTGCTGGGAGGTATACCGTTTCATACCGAAAACCATTTTTTATTTTTGTTATGATATGGATTTATCTTATACCGCAATACCGGTTTAAATAGTTTAAACAATGTTCGGAACGTGGCGCAGCGGGAAACTGTTTAAGGAGGGACCTGCTACACTGCTAAACACACATGCAACGGAGTACATGTGTTAGTGGAGGTATTGCGCGGTGAAAATGGACAGAGAACATTCCGAAACTGAAGCTGTAGCAGACGATAAAGTTAAACATGATGACACAGAAGAACTTTTGCTGAAAAAAGGAGCCGTGTCTGTTTTCTGGAGATATTTTGGTTTTAAAAGGTTGGATATGGACCAAACAACTATTTGCTGCAAATGCTGTCGAGCTAAAGTTGTTATCAGAGGCGGCATCACAAGCAATTTGCTGCACCACCTTAGCCACAAACATGCTTTGGAGTACCATGAATGTATGGAACTAAGATTGGCACCCTCCACATCCTCAGGTAAAACTGAAAAAGCTAGAGGACACTTGAGTCAGACGTCACTTGTAGACGCGTTTGCTAAAGGTACTAGATATGACAAAAAAAGCAAGCGGTGGATCGAGATAACCAACGCCATTACAAATCCATATAGCTAACGTGTCAGTGGACAGAGATTGTTAACATTAACAGAAAGTGTTGATTTACAAAAAATATTTACTATTTATTCCTTTTCCAAGACATGTTCAGTGCAATACAACTTTTGACAAGCACCTCTGGATATTTTGCTAAGTCTAAATGCCTCTTTGGATGGTTGAAAATATTAAAAATTAAAAATATCAAAATTATAGTTTGTTGTTTGTAAAATTATGTTCAATAAAAAGGTTCTATATTTTGACTGCAGCTGTTATTAAGTGTGATTCCTTCTCTTCATTAGTGCCACCCCCTTGAAAACTATCACTTTATGGGGCCATGCAAACCTGTATTGATACTTGTACGCACATTAAAATGTTTTTTTGTACAATGTACAATTCTCATGACAGTAGAATAGGTTATTCTTAGCCAGTCTATGGCAGTAATTGCAGTGAAAAATGTGGTTAGCATCCACTTATGCATAGAATACCGTGAAACTGGTATAATTTTGAAAAATACCGTGATATAGAATTTTGGTAATCCTGCCCAGCACTAACGGGTACCGATTTTTAAGAGTATGGCAGATGTACAGAACTGTAGTAAGTACAGAGGGATAAAATTGATGAGACACAGCATGAAGGTATGGGAAAGAGTAGTGGAAGATAGGTTAAGAAGGGAGGTGATGATTAGTGAGCAGCAGTATGGTATCATGCCAGGAAGGAACACTACAGATGCGATGTTTGCTCTGAGGGTGTTGATAGATAAGTATAGAGAAGGCTAGAAGGAGTTACATTGTATATTTGCAGACTTGGAGAAAGCATGCAACAGGGTACCTAAAGGGAAGTTATGGTACTCTGTTAGGGAGTGGCAGAGGAGTATGTAAGCGTGGTACATTATATGATATGTATGAGGGAAATGTGACAATGGTGAGGTCTGAAGTAGGAATGACGGATACATTCAAGGAAGAGGTGGGATTACATCAGGCATCAGGTCTGAGTCCTTTTTTTATTTATAAAGATGATGGACAGGTTGACAGAGATTAGACAGGAGTCCCCATGTACTATAATGTTTGTGAATGACATTGTCATCTGTAGTGAGAATAGGGAGCAGGTTGAGGAGACCCTGGAGAGGTGGAGATATACTAAACAGAGGAGAGGAATGAAGGTTAGTAGGAACAAGACGGAATACGTGTGTGTGTGTGTGTGTGTGTGTGTGTGTGTGTGTGTGAATGAGAGTGAGGTCAGAGGAATGGTGAGGTTGCAAGGAGTAGTGCGGACAAAGGTGGAGGAGTTTAAATGCTTGGGATCAACAGTACAGAGTAACAGGGAGTGTGGAAGAGAGGTGAAGAAGAGAGTGCAGGCAGGATGGAGAAGGGAAGGTCTACAAGAGACAGTGGGTTGGAGACAGTGGCAATGACCAAAAAACAGGAGACAGAATTGAAGTTGGCAGAGTTAAAGATGTTAAGATTTGCATTGGGTGTGACAAGAATGGACAGGATTAGAAAAGAGAAATTTAGAGGGTCATCTCAGGTTGGATGGTTGGAAGACAAAGAGAGACGAAATTACTTTGGTTTGGACTTGTGCAGAGGAGAGATGCTGGGCATATTGGGAGAATAAGGATGGAGCTACCAGGTAAGAGGAAGGCCTAAAAAATGGTTTATGGATGTGGTGAGAAAGAACATGAAGGTGGTAGGTGTAATAGAGGTAGATGCAGAGGACAGGAAGATATGTAAAAAGATGATCCACTGTGGTGATCCCTAACAGGAGCAGCCAAAAGAAGGAGAAGAAGACAGTATACCTATGCAGGTGGTGTAATTGTAGTGCCACTACCTCACAATAAGGAAATCATAGGTTCGCGTCCTGGGTCCTCCCTGCGTAGAGTTTGTAATGCTCTTTGAGTAGTGAGTAAATATATAAATGTAAAGAATTACTATTATATGTGATGATTTGTCAATTTCAAATTTTATATGTTATGTTTTTTCGCCAAATAGCAAAACATGTAGCACTAGGACTCTCTGCCTCTGTATAGTTTCACAGTACCTAAAACTTGATCCAAACACAACATATGTGTACTGCCACCTTTTTACTTACAAAAAAGGCACTGCTAATAATACAGGTGGTGATTTAAAATTAACCCATATTCCCTCAGTGCGCAGTAGATCTTGTATTCATGTGTGTTAGTTATGGTTATCACTGATAGTTGATATTTTAGTTCTTTTTTATTCTGTTAAATGCACTCTGTGATATGCTTGGATCATATATGATGAAAATATTTATTTTTATTTCAAAACGTAAACAAATGTTATTGCTAATATTGTGCACTATATATGATGATTTGCACTTTGAAATGTGCTTGGGTCAAATATGATCAAAATGTTACCTTTTTTTTCCACTTTTGAAATTAAAAAAAAAATAAATAAATAAAATTGGTACTACCTCAAATTGTTTGGTTATAACTTTATTTTTTTATGCACTTTTTGATGTGCCTGTGTCAGACGTGACCAACCTTAAAAGGGAAGCAATGAATAACATTGCTTGTTTTCTGCAATACCGTAGATCCCGGAATACAAGCCGACCCGGTATATTAGCCGATCCCCTTCTCTACCGACTAAATTACATGTATTTGCCGATGACCGGTATTTAAGCCGACCCCCTTCTCCAAGCAAAATTTTCTAAATTTCCTTAAAAGTGTCTCTTCGGGTATATTTATAATGTTTATCGGCGAGAATTTGAGACTGCCGGCATTTTTGATGGAAACTAGGAAGTGATTGCGGAGAAGTTTGGTAAATTGGAACCTTTGTGTTGAAACTATATACGCAAATACGGTACATCGGCGGGTGGATTTCCGGAGACTTGTTATAAATTTGATTAACTTAAATACGCAATACAGTGGACCCTTGACTTACGAACTTAATTCGTTCGCAAAGGCTAACCCATAATGCGTTCCAAACCTTCCACTACAACACTTACTTAACCTTTTCATAATAAAAAACACCAATATTTTTTCTAATGTACTAACCAAAAAGTTATAAAAAGTGCCTAGCCTACTTCGATTAGGCTAGGAGCATGGCGGCGCGCAGCGGCTCAGGGCTCTCCTTTTCAGTGCACTTTTTTGTTTTTTTTGTACTTTTTTTTTGTCCTTGTTTGTGCACGATCGGTTCGGCGAACATCCGCTACACCATTCAGAACCTTATAGACATCGGTGTCCAGAGCCAGACATCTGTTTTGAGTGTTTTTCATCACACGCACAACATCCCAGACAACATAGCGAGACCAGCGGGCTCTCCGTGGTTTGTTGTCGGGTCTAGGAGACGACACAGACGGAGGAGGGAAAGAAAGCAGAAGCGGGGCCGCAGATACGGCGTTATGCTAAGGCTAAAAAACAACCATACAAGCCCTATACAGAACTTTTTTCTGCTTTTAATCTCATTGTAGATGCGTATAGTGACAGTAAAAGGCATTCTATTCTAGAAACAATTTCATACTGTACTCACCATTTAATTTGACATCTTTGGGCTGCAGGAAGGGAGGAGGAGGAGGAGATATTTCCACACAATGTCCATCTTCGTTTCGAAATTACATCCACAAACACATGTATCTGGGCTCCGACTGACGCAATGTCGCTACTAACACTCTCGGTTGTTTGTTTACAATCGCGCAAGCGGATACACGTGACCGCATCTGTTTCGTAACGCAAGATGTGGATCGTGAATCAAAATAAATTTTATTTTAAACTTCCTGATTAATTTATTATAAATTTTATTAATAAAATCAACAACTAAAACACTTTTTTGAATAAATTCTTTATTTAATTTAAAGTACCGGCATGCAAAGTTACTTCTTCATCTGAAAGATGGCTCTGTGGTTTCGTCATTATTTACTTCCGTATTCATCGGCAAAACCGGCATTGCGCTGGAAATCTGGAATCTGAAATGATACTCGTTGTATAAACCGAACCCCAAACTCCAAGCCAAAAATCTAGGACGAAATTCTCGGCTTGTATTCCGGGATCTACGGTATATTTGTTTGTGTAGGTTTAAAACGTATTACCTACTTCTTACTGGCTGCTGAAAATGTCTAGCCCAGCTAAGTTTCTTGGTTTGAAAATCTGGCCCACCTGAATTTGTAATTGAATACCCATGTCCAACAGTGAAATCGTTCCCACTCCAATAAAATTCCCCCAGTTTAATATAACATTGGGTTTCTCATAAGCCCTTTCATAAGTCCTTTCTGACTGTTATTTATACTGTTTTCATAAAAGTATTTTTCTAATTCATGGTTTATTGTAGTTTATATGTCCATGATATAGTATGAAAATGTTTAGTCTATAATTACCAGTCTATGGTTTCTTTTAGGTTTGATCATTTTTACAACTTTCTAGTTGTTGGGTGGTACTTCCATTTCAAGTGATTATTTTATAAACCTTTATTAGGAAGGTTTAAAAAATGTTTTAATTTTTTTCACTTCAGTGGGTAAAATTTACTTCGGTATTTTATTATCCTTTATAAAGTATTGAGCAACTGAAGCATATGTGACTCTTCTGTTTTAAACCAGTAAACATAGTGTTTGTTGAAGCATTCCATTTATTATTTATTTAGCTTTATTAAATGCTAAATGAAGACGCCGAAAAAGCAGTTTTTATGTGGTTCAGTGATGCTTGTTCAAGAAACATTCCTATTAATGTGCCGCTCATTCAAGAAAATGTGAGGTTTTTAAACTCTCTTGGTACCTCTCCCAACTGGACAACATGCCGAAGAGCATCCTGAAGTAAGATCACCGTGTCTGTGGAAGACTGTTTATCTGTTGCTGGGGCAACAGCAGGCTCACAGCTCTGATGCGGTTCAGCACTGAAGCAAACAGAAAAGCTCTCGATGGGTGATGCAGAGAACATTGTAAATGCAGGGAACAGTATTACTTGGCCACTAACCTGGTCACAACTCTGTGTGACTGCTATGTCTGTTTATAGGAGAGTGGCAGATTCCGCGACAATAAATGGCCGTGTTGTTCCTGTTTCAAGCTAAATAAAAGCTGGTTTTGCTAAAGTACTGAGACTCCTCCTCATGTTTTGGGGTGTAAGACAAGGACTTATAGCGCACCCACGATCTTTTAGGATTCGCTTTTGTGGCGCTTCACTGCAGCGCTGTGAGCCTGCTGTTGCCCTGACCCGGCAACGGACAACCTTCCACAGACGCGGCAATCACGCTTCAGGACGCACTTCAGCGTGATGTTCCTGTTGGGTGGGGGGGATCCCAAAAGAGTTCAGAAACCTCACAATGTGAAGAAGAAAAGGATGATTCTGCTTGTGATTGTTAACTGTGCTTCCCACAACATGCTTCTGCATTTATATAGTGTTTGTGTTGAATTCCTTCCACTCAATTGCACAGCAGTGCTTCAGCCTTCGGGTTTGGGCATCATTTGCATTCTGAAAGTGTATTATTGCAAGGAAGTGCTAAGAAAAAATTCTCGTCAGCATAACTTGTAGACAGGAGAAGATTAAAATTAACGTGAAAGAAGCTATTGAAATGATTGCAAACGCCTGGACGCAAGTTAAAGAAAGTACTATAGCAACAAATGCAGAATCTCATTACAACCAATTCTTCATTATAACGAAATATTTTTTAGGTCCTTGGCAGTTCTTTGTAACGCAATTTTACCTGTGTTAGTATAGTAGTAGACTTGTGCATACATGTACTTATGCCCTGTGGGGGAATGTATATTTAATATGTCCAGAACACATGTACTAGTAAGGCACTATTTATACAGAGAAGCAACTTTGCTAAAATGTTAACTGCATTTAGCCTGAGTGAATGATTTGAGATGTTGCTGTTGCAGATAATAATTCTTTACATTTATATAGCTATTTTCTCACTACTTCAAAGCATTACCATGCA
>JANRMT010062831.1:22598329-22688520 GCA_026402145.1 Polypterus bichir lapradei | reverse complement strand
GCACTAAATTACAAACGCCAGCGGCAGCCTGTCTATGAACTTAATTTAAAGTTTAGGTTTACACTGTGCTTTGTTTCCGTAGTAGCATCACTCATGAATATGGTTGTATGTCACTCGCACGCTTCTTATTGTTTCGCTGCCTTCTCAATTATATAATGCATGTTTTCTTCAGTGCTTTTTGGAGGTCTTCCTGGTTTTCTATGTACTGCGTGATTACGTGGGAGGCGTGATGATGTCACACGAAACTCCGCCCCCACGGCTTTCGCGCTCATCTCCATTACAGTAAATGGAGAAAAACAGCTTCCAGTTATGACCATTACGCGTAGAATTTCGAAATGAAACCTGCTTAACTTTTGTAAGTGAGCTGTAAGTAATGAGCCTGCCAAATTTCAGCCTTCTACCTACACGGGAAGTTGGAGAATTAGTGATGAGTGAGTGAGTGAGTCAGTCAGTCAGTCAGTGAGGGCTTTGCCTTTTATTAGTATAGATAATAAAACTGCAACTTACATTTATAATGCTATTTGTGGTATAGCCCTACGGAATCGTATTAGGGCCACAATGAAGAAAAAAAATACGGACACAGGGAAGAAAAAAAAAACTATATGTCGAGAATAAAGACGACATTTTGACTTTATTCTCATGGTTTATTTTATAATTAAAGTAGAATTTCGTAAACTAAACTTCATCCTAAAATCAATGTTTAATTTACTAGATTTTCTCAAACCCCATCATAAATTAATATAGCACATTAAATGCTTTGTGTTAAATGTTCCCTGACCCTGTTGTTAATCACTACGCGCTTCTTAAACTGACTTCCTCTACACTAAGAGGAGCCGCAGGCAGCGATCACCGCACATAATACATTCACTTCATGATATTCCTGCTCTCTGAAAATTTAGAAAAGATGTATATGGTATAAATATAGTAGATGTTTATTTTAGCAGTAGTGCAATTAACGATTAAAACCTATAAGTGCATGTATGTTTACATTTAATCAATGTTTAATTGCCAGTATCAATTAATTAAATTAATTAATTAATTGAGTGTGTGTGTATATGAGAAATGGTGATTTTTTTTTTTTTTTACCAGATTTGTTTCAGATGGGTACAATATAGAAAAAAATAATATGAAAGCTTGTAACTATGAAACTATGTATATGGCGTATGTATTATGGATTCATATTATATATAAATAAAATTTCATTTAAATACTTTAATACATTATTTTAGTATTTCTGTGGTCACTGAACAATAAGCCTACAGAAGTTTGAGTAGTTTGATTAGAAAATAACTCATAACGCGTGCGTAGAATTCACACTAAAACATGGCGTAAAGACAAAAGCGTAAATGTGCGTACGCACAATAAAATCCAGATGCATAAATCTGTGTTTGCCAAATTCCACGTTCTTCCACTCCATAAATCCCAGTCAGCGTGAAAAGTACAGAGAAAAGAAAAAAAAAATGGGGACACAGTGAGAAAAAAACTCGATGTCAAGTTTAATCTCAAAATTTCCACTTTAATCACGTAGTTTATTTTGTTATTAATGTAGAATGTCATAAACCTCATCTTTAAATTGTTTAATTTACTAGCTTCTCAAATACCATCGTAATTATAGTAGCACGTTAAATGCTTTGTTGTGTATGTGTACTTCTATGTGGTCTATGTGTGTGAATCACTACGTGCTTCTTAAATGGGCTTTCTCTTCCTCTGACAGGACACAGAATCCATTACATTCGTGATATTACAGCTCCCTAAATAATTAAAATACTGAGATGTATACTTTATCATTTTCATAATGATAGGAGTTAAAGCATGTTATTAAACATGGGAACACTGTGGCGCAGCGATAGTGACGAGCTGGCGCCCTGTCCAGAGACTGCCTCACGCAAGACCTTCGATGAAATAATTTATTGCAGCAGTACTGTCTCTTTCAAACATACTAACTCCCAATTTCTGTCCTTCCTTTTCTTTCTACAAGTAACCAATTGCCACACAATCAGCTTTGTAATCGATGTTAAGCCATGTGTAAGCTTAGAACGGTGATTCTTTAAAACATTTAAGGAACATTGAAATATCTTTGTAGTACATGTTTAATTATTCTATCCTTCCAGGGTCACGCCAGCCCCATCAAGAATACGGCGTGAGGCAGGAACAATCCCTGAACGGGCACCAGCTCCTTGCTAGCACTGTGACACTGTGTCCTCGCATGTTTAATTATTAACAATATAGATTATGTAAATGATGTTAACATTTTCTCTGTATAATGTAATAAACATTTTGCTGCATTTCATCTCAAAATGATATCGTCATATGTAAATACGTGCTTTATAAAGTGGCGCAGGTTGTGAAATATTATAACTGTATCGCAAGTTTACAGTGAGGTAATTGTACTAATAAGTAAAAACAGTTCTACAAGGAGCATTCATAGTTCTTGGGATGAAACTGTTTTCTTAAACGCGATGTCCCTACAGGAAAGGCTTTGAAAGAATGCAAACATATCTTCCTCTTCAAAGGAGTGCCTGTCAGGAGCAAAGAATGTCAGAGAGAGAGAAAAGCAAACAATCAAAAATCAATAGGGCTGTTTGGGCTTTTAAGTATGCGAAGCACCGACCGACAAAGCAGCTACAAGGAAGGGAGCAATGTGAAGGTACTCTTTCAGCATTTTTTTTAGAGGAGCGTCCGTATCCTCTAGGCCAGTTTGCGAACAGCCCCTCTGCTCACACCCCCTCCGTCAAGAGCAGAGAATGTCAGAGAGAGTGAGAGAGACAGAGAAAAGCAAACAATCAAAAATTAATACGTGCTGTTCGGGCTTTTAAGTATGCGAAGCACCGGACGGGAAGCATATCATATATAATTGAGGAGTTTTATTTAATATGTAATACGTGCTCTGGTTGGGTAGCTTCTCAGCCATCCGCCAATAGCGTCCCTTGTATGAAATCACCTGGGCAAACAAACTGCGGAAGCATGCACCATAAATTAAAACACCGGTTGTCTACAGACATCCGTGAACCAGCGAAAAATCTGTGATATATATTTAGATATGCTTACATATAAAATCCGCGATGGAGTGAAGCCGCGAAAGTCGAAGCGCGATATAGCGAGGGATCACTGTAATTCTCTTTCCGATCAGATTGCACACTCGGATACAGTGGGATAAATTGTCTGAGTGGTGCATTGAGAGGAACAGCACTAGAGCATCTATGGTATTTGGAATAGTTTAGCAATTCCGTGGACCATTATATTGTTACAGGTTAATTACAATCAGATGCCATAAACTAATAAACAATATGCGGTTAATTTCAGTGTACAGTATATGATAATGCTGCGTCTGGGATGTGGATCTAAAAAAGCAAGGGAAACCACACTGTAACAAAAGCACTGCTTTGATGCTGGGTGCTGCCAGTTTGCAAAACCAAGCAGGGAACTTGCGTACGCCAAGCATTTAGCTAACGTGAAAATGTGCGTGGCTTTACGCCAGGTTTACATTTTATACATCGCAATGTGAGCGTGGACTGTTTATACATGAGGCCCCTGGTGCTTTGTATCTCAAACCATTGCTCATTGTTACCATTAGTAATAACTTCATTAGGATGATTTCACAGAATCGTTGGACTCTGTATTTGTGCGTATTCCAGTGAATTCTCTATCACACCAGACTAGGCTACGTCAGTTTTTGCTGATAGTATCAGTACAGTCTTAAGTATATGAAAACAGAAAAGAGTCGGTAATTTCAATAATATGCCGGACTGTGTTAAACAATATATTAATAAGTTGGTCCACCCACCCGCCATCTTACTTTACCCAGCAGAATTAATAAGAGTCCTTTTTCTGTTGGAACTGAGGACCAAAATGTACTTTTTGCTTGTTTGACATCAGTGTTCGACTTTTTAACAATAAAAAAATGAGTATAGTCTTGGCCGTTTTTACCAACTTCAGAATGTATCGAAATATATATATATATATATACACTAGCAAAATACCCGCGCTTCACAGCGGAGAAGTAGTGTGTTAAAGAAGTTATGAAAAAGAAAAGGAAACATTTTAAAAATAACGTAACATGATTGTCAATGTAATTGTTTTGTGACTGTTATGAGTGTTGCTGTCATCAAGGATTTGATTATCAATATTTCTTTCAATCAGGTTCGTATTTGGAGGATGTGTTGTGTTCAAGTTACATTCAGTGTTTGTCTAGCCTATCCCTGACCATCTCATCTTCGTTGTCAACCGTTGTAAAGATAACAGGTTTCATTCATCGAAGTGATCACTACCCAAATCAGTACTTGCTTATTTAATGTTAGTTAAGACCCGGCACTTAAGTTTCTCTCGCACTTTCGCTGAGTTTGTGCCAATCACTAGTCTATCCCTGACCATCTCATCTTCGTTTGCATAAGCACAGTCCTTCACCCGCGAATATTTAGTGGCAGCGTGTCTATTGGATTGCTGCTGACGGACGGCCTTATATGGGCAGGCATTCAATTATGTGGGAGGCGTGATGATGGGGGACGCAACTCCACCTCTCACGGCGACCGAGCTGCAGGCTATGGCCGTATATATGTACGTAAGTAGGTTCCAGTTATGACCGTTATGCGTAGAATTTCAAAATGAAACCTGCTTAACTTTTCTAAGTAAGCTGTAAGGAATGAGCCTGCCAAATGTCAGCCTTCTACCTACACGGGAAGTTGGAGAATTAGTGATGAGTCAGTCAGTCAGTGCTTTGCCTTTTATTAGTATAGATATATTTCAGTACATTCATAAGTTGGTAAAAATGACCAAGACTATAATCGTAGTAATCACATATAATCACAGTAGTTACTGAATATTACTTACTGTGTGTGATGACAGTATTATTAACTGCCTTTAGTTTTACCAGCCCAGAATTTACAAATTCTCGATGTAACAAGCTTGTTGTGAAATACTTGTCTTTTTGTACCTTCTGTCTTTCACTACCTATTAAGTCACTCCTGTTGGACTAGGCCTTAGCTTTTATGGAGCACAAAGGATTTCTGCTGACATATAGGGGCCCTGTCAGGGGACCTACACAAAATGAGACAGTTTAACAGCTTGCATGTTTGCCTAGCAGCAGCAACACATATAGTTCCAGCTCAGCCAAATTTTCATTTTAGCACAATCTTTAAATAAATCGTAATTGATTTGACTTTGATGAGAAATCCGTTTGGAGACCTTGTTTTTACAACAATGTTGTTCACAACAGAAATAGAATTCAGATGTGCTGTATCTCTACTGTTATTTATGTATGTATGTATGAGAGGTCACTAAAAAGGTTTTCCTTGAGGCCTTTTTGCTAAGATGTGAGTAGTTTTATTTATTTATTTCTCTCTTTTTAGGTATGCAAGTTTGTATTTCTGCTGTGCCATTGAAGATCAAGACAATGAGCTAATAACCCTTGAAATTATACATCGCTACGTAGAACTGTTGGATAAATATTTTGGCAGCGTAAGTTATATTTCTTTACTTGTTAGACTGTTATGTACTGTATAACATTTAGCCTTTTGACATTTAATGAGCTACGGTTTATTTTATTCACTGCTGTTAATAGTTGAGTAGTTAAGTTGAGCATAAAGTACAGTTATCCCTTGTGATTCATGGGAGTTAGGGTTGCAGGACCCCTGCAAATGCAAAAATTCATAAATGTGTTTTGGGTCCCCCACCTTGCTTTCAGTGCTGTATGGTTTACCACAACCCATATCAATAACATACAGTTGATTGTTTAACTAATTCTGGACAGTACAATTAATACAGTGCATCCGGAAAGTATTCACAGCGCATCACTTTTTCCACATTTTGTTACGTTACAGCCTTATTCCAAAATGGATTAAATTCATTTTTTTCCTCAGAATTTTACACACAACACCCCATAATGACAACTTGAAGAAAGTTTACTTAAGAGTTTTGCAAATTTATTAAAAATAAAAAAATTGAGAAAACATGTACTTAAGTATTCACAGCCTTTGCCATGAAGCTCAAAATTGAGCTCGGGTGCATCCTGTTTCCCCTGATCATCCTTGAGATGGTTCTGCAGCTTAATAGGAGTCCACCTGTGGTAAATTCAGTTGATTGGACATGATTTGGAAAGGCACACACCTGTCTATATAAGGTCCCACAGTTGACAATTCATGTCAGAGCATGAAGTCAAAGGAATTGTCTGTAGACCTCTGAGACAGGATTGTCTTGAGGCACAAATCTGGGGAAGGTTACAGAAAAATTTCTGCTGCTTTGAAGGTCCCAATAAGCACAGTGGCCTCCATCATTTGTAAGTGAAAGAAGTTTGAAACCACCAGGACTCTTTTTAGAGCTGGCCGGCCATCTAAAGTGAGCAATTGGGGGAGAAGGGCCTTAGTCAGGGAGGTGACCAAGAACCCGATGGTCACTCTGTCAGAGGTCCTCTGTTGAGAGAGGAGAACCTTCTAGAAGGACAACCATCTCTGCAGCAATCCACCAATCAGGCCTGTATGGTAGAGTGGCCAGACGGAAGCCATTCCTTAGTAAAAGGCACATGGCAGCCCACCTGGAGTTTGCCAAAAGGCACCTGAAGAACTCTCAGACCATGAGAAACAAAATTCTCTGGTCTGATGAGATAAAGCTTGAACTCTTTGGTGTGAATGCCGGGCGTCACATTTGGAGGAAACCAGGCATCGCTCATCACCAGGCCAATATCATCCCTACAGTGAAGCATGGTGGTGGCAGCATCATGCTGTGGGGATGTTTTTCAGCAGCAGGAACTGGGAGACTAGTCAGGATAAAGGGAAAGATGACTGCAGCAATGTACAGAGACATCCTGGATGAAAACCTGCTTCAGAGCGCTCTTGACCTCAGACTTGAGCGACGGTTCATCTTTCAGCAGGACAACGACCCTAAGCACACAGCCAAGATATCAAAGGAGTGGCTTCAGGACAACTCTGAATGTCCTTGAGTGGCCCAGCCAGAGCCCAGACTTGAATCCGATTGAACATCTCTGGAGAGATCTTAAAATGGCTGTGTACCGACACTTCCCATCCAACCTGATAGAGCTTAAGAGGTGCTGCAAAGAGGAATGGACGAAACTGGCCAAGGATAGGTGTGCCAAGCTTGTGGCATCATATTCAAAAAGACTTGGGGCTGTAATTGCTGCCAAAGGTGCATCGACAAAGTATTGAGCAAAGGCTGTGAATACTTATGTACATGTGATTTCTCAGTTTTTTATTTTTAATAAATTTGCAAAAACCTCAAGTTAACTTTTTTCACATTGTCATTATGGGATGTGTTGTGTAGAATTCTGAGGAAAAAAATTAATTTAATCCATTTTGGAATAAGGCTGAAACATAACAAAATGTGGAAGTGATGCGCTGTGAATACTTTCTGGATGCACTGTAAATATAACACCAAAAAAGTAAAACAATGTAATCACTGTACCATGTACTGCAACAATAACATCATAACATAACAATAATAAGGTCTTCGCACCTGGTTATTTAGCTGCAGCATTGGCTTCACAAAGTTCCTGCATTTTTTTTTCACCTTCATATACCTTACTGTCAACTCATTAAAGCAATACTCCATCCAAAAACTATTTATTTAAATGATACTTAGATACTTTTATTTGTCCCCAGGGTGAAATTTGGTAATTTCCTAGTTACCCCATGTAGTTTTCAGTGGTGGCTGAGAGAAAAAAAATTGTTTCATGATTTTATGGAGAACATATATCTTGAATATTAAAAGGCAGTGACTAATTCTGGAGTCCAGAATCTTGACAATGCCAAACAATGTGAAAAAGGTCCAGGGTGGGTGGGGGGAAAATCACATAACTGTTTTTGCATAATCCACAATTCCGTTAACTATAGGTCATACATACAAAATGTGTGCTAAAATATAGTAAACAGTTGCTGCCTTGAAAGGGGCTTTTCATAATAAACAGGAAAGATGTCATTCCCACAAAGCCTTCCGTTTTGACTTGAAGATCTGCCTCTTCCCCTTATTCATAGGTTGAGAGCCTAGTATTTAATTCAAACACACAGCATTGAGGGAATGACTCCTGTTTACTTTGCAAAATTATCATTTGATTTTTGATTATTTGATCACTTAATTATTGATGACAAACCAGTGAACAGGTGGATCCATGAATTGTAAATGTACGATTTTCAAAAGCCGATTTTACTGTAAAACATGAGAGCTTTTATGTGCAGCTCTGCAGGAGTGCAGCCTCGTCCTGTTAAGCTTTTCAAATGTTTTTTTTCCTTTGGATGTCTTGTATTTTATGGAATTTACACACCACCATACTTTTTTGAATTTTGCAAGGTTTTAATTATTTGTTTCATCAATATTTTCTTCTAAATAAATATTCATTATATTTAATCACCATTTTCTTTATGAAAGCTTTCTTCTATTGCCAATCATTTGCCTTTTAGGTATGTGAACTGGATATAATCTTTAACTTTGAGAAGGCCTATTTCATCCTCGATGAGTTTCTTTTAGGAGGAGAAGCACAGGAGACTTCAAAGAAAAATGTCCTTAAAGCAATCGAGCAGGCAGATCTTTTGCAGGAGGTAAGAGTGTGGGTTATTTCACTTCTGCACTTCAGGTATTTAATCAGAGTTGAAAACAGCCTATCATTTGTGAGTTTACTGTTACCCTGGTAGCCATTTCATTTACTCCTGTAACTGTAGAACAACTTGCTAATGTTTTTGTTGCTTTCCTTGCCTTTTGTCCTCTGTTTCTTTTTAATTCCTCCTTTGATACAGTCTAAGTGCCTCATGTGTTGAGTAGTTCTTAGTGGAGACAGAAATATATAAGCTGTCATATCATGAGATGGTATCAGGTACTTGAAAATCGTATGCATGTATATAAATATCTTTGCACGTCATCATTTTTAGGGAGAGACCATTATTTTAAAAATAATATCAACATTTCATAATTATTATAACAGTGTACAGTAATAAGAAATAAGCTGTATATGCAACATATATCTGCATGAGTTTATTAATGTATACACAAGGAAAGAGAAAATAACAGGTTTGCTTTAAACATCAATTGACAACGCTTACTTCTAAGACAGACATGTAGCTTCTTTTAATACCGGAGTATGGTTTGTGATTAATAACAGAATTGATGAAAGATTGTACAATGTACAGCCAGAAAATGCCATCCATGTAAGATCTGAAGCCATTCGAGATGACTTGTTGTGAACAATGGGGAGAGATTCAAGTTTTTTATGAAATTAATTAAAATCTTTACTGACACTATTGTTTTTTTTTTTTTTTTTTTTTTTTAAACATTCTTCAAAAAGCATGATAATGAAAGCAAGTGCACTTACGGGCAACTTCTTTGGAGCCATTCACACCTGAGCATTGTAAATTTCCAGCATTTCTTTAGCACTTTTTACAAGCTTTATTATCAATGAAAAATTAATTATTTTAGTCTCTTCTTAGATTTTTAGATGTGTTTTTTAAGAATTTATCAAGTATTTTTCCATTATTTTCAAAGAAGTGTTTGTGGTAGGTCATGCTTTTGGTGACTGTGTTCATCAGGGTATTTGTGTGAGTAAGAATGATAGGTGGGTGTAGCATTTCATAGAAAAGAGTATAGCAATTTAAACAGTTACATGTTGGCACTTACCTCGAGCAGGGTGTCAAAGCTCTGGTAGGAGTAGCGGTAAGCAGCTAAGGGCTGGAGGTGCAAGTTAGCATTAAGACGGGAGGTTCATGGTGTGCAACACAAGTCGACCCGGCTGCAACAGACATGCTGGTACTTATCTGTGGGTAGAAGAGCGAAAGTGTGCCATTTCGTTTACAAATAAAAACCGGACCCAGAGAGATTGAGTTGTGATTATTTACCAGAGAATGATCGGGGTGGGTATGGCAGTGTGGTGCATGGTTGTGAATACATGTGCCGAGATAGGGCAGTTAATTTTGTAAGCTTGCTTCCAGATTGCAGCTGGTAGAACAGATTAAGGGAGTGTGCATGGCGATTGGTGGAAGTCAGGCAAGCAGTCTGTCAGGATTGGTAGCATAAATCCAGAGGTTTTATAAAAAAGGTAAGACTGTCATCATGGAGGGGGGCAGTAAGCCAGATTGAAGGCAAGCTTCAAAAGTGTCTGTTGTATTGGGAGAGTGCATAGTAAATTCTGTAATAGCTGGGATGAGCGCTTGGAGTGGGGAATAAATGTTGTGAACTGGACCTCATTTGATTTGTTTTTTTTTGTTTTTTTTTTTTTTTTTTTTTGTGTTGTAAACCATCACTACCCTGAAGAGACCTGGGACGAGAGTAACAGGGCAAAGGAGTGGTGTGTAGGTGTGAATTCTGAGTGTCTTAAGGAGTACCTTTTCTGAATAGCCTAGATAATGAGAGAAGGGGGAATAAGCCTGGAGTAACAATGTTTTTGTTAATTTGTTTTTATTTTTTATTTTATCAACTGTATAAATATGGACTTTGCAGTGGTCGCAGTTTATTTCACTGATGAATTTAAAAGACCCTAAAACTGATATTTTCATATCACTTACTTTTTTTAATAAAGAACTGTCTGTTTATTTATTTAACATTATGTTCGTGTTTCACTCACTCACCCTGGTTTAGACTCGGGTATGTCTTCTTTATACTTTGCACAGGAGCTATTGGAAGGTTTGGGGTGAGCACAGAGCATCACAGTGTTTTACATTGAAAATATGGTTAATGTTATTTTGTAGGGTGTTGTCATGTTGTGAGGTGAGTTGTGTTTCAAGGATTACTTCTATGACTTTAGTGCTTTTAATCCTGGCAAACACAGTACTGAAGAGCAGGTGTAGTCAGCTTCATAAGCACAGATAGACTCGCACTTTCCTGCAGAAGTCGAGAGGATAATTCTGGAGACTCTATGAAGTCGGGCAGTATCCTGAAAAATTCCAAGATTACACACAGGTGTCATAAGTACATAAGTAGTGATATATGGAAACAGTTTTTTTTTTTTTTTTTTTCGCCCACAATTCTCGGGGCAACAACATATAAGTATGTGATTTGGTCATCAGCTAATGAGGTAGGGGTTATCATGCACGGCAGTAATCAACTCAACAGAACTGAACATACATTGTTTTCATATACTTTTAATTCTGTTTGTTCTGAGAGGTACATTTAAGTTATTTGCTAATAATATTTTTAAAACATTGTTAGGTGGTGCAACACTCAGTGTTCACCCAGGGCTTGGACTAGGGAAGGGAGAAAGGGAATGGATGTTGTTTATTTCATGAAGGACTAAACATGTCCTTAATACTTTTCAATTAATAAAATATATTTTCATTATTAAAATAGTTAATACTTCGTTAAACACACTCACAAATACCAATTAATCCAGAAATGCAATGGCAAAAAGAACGTGAACACCATATAATTGGAGTTGTAAGGCAGGAATGCCAGGTCTGCCTATATGTTAAAACATCTGTACTAAATTTTAACCTGATTAAAACTAAATGTATACTAATATTTGTTGAATTTTTGTCACTTGATTGTAATTTCAGATATGTGATTGCTTGACCTTTCCCTCAGTAGCTGACACTAGATGACTGAAGCATATGCATTTATTCTTTTCATTTTAAATAGCTGCTTCACTCCTGTGACTCCTGTAAAAACTTATTTTTTTTAAACCGTTTTATGAGCGTTACCATTAATGTCAGTGGAAACAAGCGTTGGGCTGAAAACTCATCTGCTGTATGCAGAACTTTTTCAAACCTTGTAAAACACCTGTCACCCTGACAGTGTTGTCTAAGAAATACTTACCATACAATTTCTGAAACTCTTTATTGATACTGGTAAAGGTTTTACCAATGTTTACAAATAACTTGCAGTCAGACACTGTCCACTCTTTTAAACAGTCATAATTGGGACACATACTTCAAATGTAGTATTTTCTAAATAATTTTAAACATAGTTACCATCATCCTGTAATCATTCAAATTCTCACGATTATCTTATTTTTGAATCTGCCATTTGTGTGCTTATTAAATATATCACACATAATAAATATATATATATATATATATATATATATATATATATATATATATATACACACATTTTTAACTTTTATAGCTTTAATATTTCTAAAGGCTTGTAGAACTTTTGGTGTGTGCTTAGGGTACTTGTGTAACATGGAGAGTCATTTTACACTGATGAAGAATTGGATGACTTGTGGCATATTTTTATCATATATTGTTCTAAACGTGAACAAAAAATAAAAGGTGTTTATAAAGTGAGTGAATGGCCCCAATGAAAGGAAGTCATTGTCATGTTAGTTTCCTCTTACCACATCACAACAGTGACTTAAAATGAAATGCGTGTAGTCTTGACCATCAGTTTATTTGTGCAGCTAACTTCAGGTGCGTTTTGTCTACATGAAAAATGTTGTATTCTAATTTCATACTTTTAAACGCCTTGTAAGGTAAGTATTTGTACTGGTCAGTACCACTATACAACTTCTTGACTATATTAGTCTCTAATTTATAATTACCCAGCTATTTTTGCTCTCAAAATTTCGTTAAACATGAGGTACAGCTTGAGGAAAATTGTTAAAATGTAGCTTGACATCCTGTTTGCTCCACAAATGAGAAGAAAAGTTGAACTCTACATATGAAACATGAAAAGAGACGGATGTATTTGATTCTAAATGTCTTATATTGTACGTAGGCTTCTCACCCTTGTTTAAGAGTGCCAACAAAGGTCCTTATCAGTGCTAAACTGTTTAATATAGGGAAATATGATCATGTTTGTCTGATAGAGAAAGACAAAAATAATCTACCTTAAGAAATAACAGATTATACTTTTCAATTATTTATTTAGGTAGATCGCATTGTCTTGCTGAATATGGGATATAGAGCCATTGAGAAATGCTCAGTTATCCCCAAGATTTGTTAGGTTATTGTGAAAGGATCTTAAGGTGTCACCTTCCACTTTCAAGGTCATGGTGCTTGAGGCAACTGTCAAAATTGATTTGCATAAATCTACACAAAGTCGGGACATGAAGAACACATTTTCATATATTCATATATGTTAAATGTTACAACACTGTTTAGAAGGTGTTCATTGTCACTGAGCAGCATATATGAAAGGAAAGACTTATATTCCCATTTCTTAGAATTAATGAATGTTTGAATCTTAAGTTTTTGCCAAGATTTATAAAGGGAAAACTTTAGTACTTTTTCATAAGGCTGAGGTAAAGTACATTTATTTGCTTGGCAGATGCTTTTATCCAAAGCATCTTACAAAAGAGCTAAACATAATTGAGTAACATTAGGTTAGGGACTGTTTGCTAAGCAAAGTGTAGTAGGACAGGTAACAAAATTTGATTGTAAATGTATTAGTTATTACAACTTTTCATTTGTGCCAAACATAGATTAGCAAATCGATAAAGCAATTTAATTTAACAAATCAACCAGCAGTATGAAAGATCACAGAGCAAAGTTTTGTTTTGTTTTTTTCGTTGCTTTTTAAATACATTGAGGGAGCAGCAGTTCAAACGGAGGTGAACAGTTCGTTCCACCAAGTAGGAACTACAAAGGAAGAGTCTGGATTGAGATTTAATACCACACAGAGGTGGCATCACCAGATGCTGTTCCATGGCAGACATGAGTGAGCGAGAAGAAGCATAGCACCTCAACTGTTTCTCCATATACACAGGTACTTACCCATTGATTACTCTGTAGGGAAGCATCAGGGATTTGAACTTGATGCATACTGCTACAGGGAGTAAATGTAGTGACCTGAAAAGAGGAGTGACATGTGCCCGTCTCAGTTGGTTACATACAAGATGGGCCGTTGCATTCTGGACCATCTACATTTGTCTGATAGCACATGTGGGTACTTCTGCCAGGAGTGAGTTGCAGTAGTCCAGACGCATCAAGACCAAAGCCTGGACCTGAAGTTGTGCTGCATATTCTGTCAGATAAAGGCTGATCTTATAGATGTTTTACAATGTGAACCTGCATGAATGAGAAACGGCAGAAGTGTGGTCAGAAAAAGATAGCTGCTCATCAGTCACCACCCCAAGGTTGCACACTGATTTCGCAGGTGTTTGTACAGCTTGGCTCACTGTCACTGAGATGGAGAATTAAACAAACCGGCTAGCCGGGATCACAAGAAGCTTGATTTTTGCCAGGATGAGCTGTAGATGGTGGTTCAGGTTGAGACACCAGTAAGACATGCAGAGACTCTAGCTGATAGTGTTATTTTTCAGGAGGGAACAATAGGTACAGCTGTGTATCATCAGCATAGCACTGATAAGAGAACCCATAGGACTGGATGGTAGAGCCCAGGAAGGTGGTGTACAGAGAGAAATGTAGAGGGCCCAGCACTGATCATTGGGGCTTCCCTGTGCATTTCTGATGTGCCTTTGACAACTCCCCTTTGCTAGGACACACTTCAAGACTTGCCCGTGATATAGGACACAAACCACCTAAGAGCAGTCCAAATGATGCCAGGGCCAGAGAGGGTGCCAAGAAGGATGTTGTAGTTGACTGTGTTGAAGGCAGAGGAGAGGTCTAGAACGACCAGGTATGTTGGTAGCTCTAGCAAATTGTAGCTGGTTGACCACAGTCAGTAGAACCATGTCAGTCAAGTAGTTCCTCTTGAAGCCAGATCGGTTGGTATTAAGCAATCCATTCTGAACAAGGAAGGAAGAGACACATAACTTTGTACTTCATATTATAAGATTAGTACTGGAAAAAATAACTGAGCAAAAGAAATAACACTGATTTGAACATGCATGTTTAGTGTAATGATTTTTAAATGATGTACAATATGTGTGTGTATTTGCCTAAAGTGGCATAAAATGTAAAGAACAAATGAATGTGAAGTTAACCACACCTTCTAAGTGAAATCTATCCATCTAACTGCTTATTTCAATATAATCTTACAGTGACCTTGAACATATCCCAGAAACCAGTATGGGTACCCAGTGTATTTCATAGTATGTCCAGGCAGGCATTCCTCTTCACACTCACTCATACCAGATAAGTTTAAATTTTCCGGTCAGTCTAGCATATATTGGAGGGACCAAAGTGCCTAGAATTGACTCTTGCAGACACTGACTTGGCCTCAGTTCAATTCCTTATCCTTGGAACATTAACCTAGGAGCATAAACCACCATGCCACACTTCTGCTAAAAAACTGAAGTGTGTTTCATAATATAAGTTTTTGTGGGGTCTAGTGTGTCCTGTATCAGAAGGTTTTGGTGTTCATTTTGCTTGTCATGTTATTGAGACAAACATTACTGGGGTATGTTTTGTTATGAAGCTGTTACTTTTAGAAACTCGTACACCATGCTTATTTTATGAATTTTCTTGTTGGTTACCAGCAAGTAACAGATTGCTTGCTTGCTTTCCTACATTCCAGTTTCACACTTTGTACTTGATTTTACAGTTACATATCCAAAACCAGCAATGAAGAACATATTAACAGATTTATTGAGAACAAGAACTGACCATTAAAATACATACCAAGACATGATTAACAGTAATATGGATACATTTGAAAAATGCCTTCAAAGGTTATATTTTTGAAAATCCCAGGTCTAGTGTGATAGTGTAGGTGGGGATAATGATGAATTTTAAAAATGCAGATATATATTTCTCATTTGATTATGGTATGACTTCATTGTTTTCATGAAACCTTTGCTTTCATATCTTGGCTGGGGAGATAGTAGTTTCCTGATTTCTCTGCATCAGATGATGGGTACGGTGCCATGTAATGCTCAGATATTTTCCCTTATATATTTACATCCTACAGATGTTTTGCAGCTAAAGTAAATTGCTTCAACTTGTAAAGTTTAAACAGTTTGCACAGGTTTCCCAGCTTTTTTGATTACCTAAAAACTTTGTCTGTCTTAAAGCAGAGTTGTAACAAATGAGACAGAGCATCTATTTTCTGTAACCTATTAGTTGTTCCCTGAAGACGGCCCATTTGTAATATTCTGAAATTTCCTTTTTTCATTTTTTTGCTAACCTAAACTTTAAGATTATGGTAATTTATTTTTCACCTTTTTAGGTCATTCATTGCATTTCAACTAATTAAATTTGAAGAAAAACTGGAAAAACAGAGGTGTTCTAAAGCTTTTGACTGGTAGTGTATGTGTGAGAGATTGATAAATAATTTGAAGTTAATTTGAATTTTTGAGTTTTTTCTTTGCCACCTCACCAAGAAAAAAAAGTATCCCCTCACCTTAACATTTTGTTTATGTAAGGTGACTGCTAGCTAAAATGGATGAAAGTCAATTTGATCATACCTCACAACAGATTTATTCTGACTGCCATTCATCAGAGAGAATTGCATGATGTCTGTTGAATCACAAGAACACAATTAGAAAACATCAGACTTGGAACAGGGGTCTTACTATTAACATCAGAAGAAAAATTAACATAAGTTAAATATTTGTAATTGAGAATTAGACAGCAAACAATATGGTCAAATCAAATTTGTGTTAATATTTTACTACTGTGCATTAGAAAAAAAAACCTTATACAAGCTGACTTTGAAGATACATTGCATGTTCTAGTAATTCAAAAAATTTCTGATTGTGCCATGAATTATACTTAATTAAAAATTATTTTAATTATTATTCATTAAATATTTTTTCACCCAGAAGTTCAGCACACTAGGAGCAGAAATACTCACTGTATTTACTTGTATTATTCACTTTATTAATTGTATTATGTGTGTGTATATCTGTATAGTTATATACACAGAGAGAGAGAGAGAGAGAGAGGAAAAAAAATGTGTGCTTAATATGTTAAAAATTTCTGCAGTTACATTTTTAAAGGAAAATACTAAATGCATTAATTTGATCCGGTCAATTTGACTGCACTTCATACTTAATGAAACAGTACCTAATGAATCCAAGTCTGTTAATATCACTTGATAGTTTGCTGTGTTGTTTGCTTGATAATGAGTTTTATCCACAATCCCCAGTAGACACACCACTGGTCCCTTGTAATATGGGATTTCCTGTATTGGAGCATAAAGTACAGAATACCGTATTGAATAAGTAAGGGACACTGTTTGACATGTATTTTCATACACATCATTTCATATATATACGCTAATTCTTCAAAGTGAAGAGAATAACATGAGAACAATTAAAATCAAACCCATTATCCAAGCGGAGAGAATGAATTTTTATTTTCATGTTGTGCTGATTTTCCAGATGGACAAGCACTCTTTGCGATTATGTTGTGTTCACATGTTGATGATTTAAAAAAAGCTGCATCACACAGTATAGTGAAACATCCACAACATGACGCTACACACAGTGGTGTCTGCTAATGAACATTCACCCTTGAAATATAAGAGGCTGTCAAGGTATAGGTCTGAGTGTGAGACAAAATGTCAGTGGGTCAGCCCTGGCAGCAAATACATTTGCTGTAGAGATTTTTCTTTTGCCCATGGAGGGATAACTAATGTAACTAGTCAGTAGTCAGTGCAAATTCATCATGCTAATATTTCTATTCATTTGAGCTGAAGCTTAAGATAATTAGACTTATTTTATAATTCACAAATGAAACCGTATACAACAGTGTGCAATTTAAAACATCTAAATAAATAACCCTATCAGTTACATATTCCGAAATTGTTTTCAGTCTTTTATTTGCTATTTACCTTATGTATTGGTTTTTCCCAATTATTATACCAATCCCTAATACATACTGTAAAACTACAATAACTGAAATGCAATAAATCCCCTACATGTGAACCTTCAAGTTACAACCTTTCAAAGATGTGAACATGCATGTCCAATAAATTAAAAATTATTTCAATAAGTGAAAAATTAAAAATTGTACCGTAACTTCAAATTTTGAGGCAGTGCGCACGTTAGGTAGCTTGTCTGCTGGTAGGCAGAGTGTAAAACAAACTATTATGGCTTACATTCTCAGTCACATACGTGTATCCTCTACAAGTGGTTGTGCTTTTGGCAGTATGTCTGTTTACGTTAAGTTAACATGCTTTATTACAAGCCGAAGAAGTACGGAATTAAACATAAAAGCAGTGGTGATGCACTGCTAAAAAGCGGCAGGTGATAACAATGGAAACGAAAGTGAAAATAATTGCAGCGAGGTGAAAAGATGGTTGCTTGTTCATATAACATGAACCATTCAGCCATCAGCACAATTCTAAATAAGGACAAGATCACGTAACCTATTTTTGCTACATATGCCAGCTCGCTAGCCGTAAGTGAGTCTACAACAACAACAACAACAACAACATTTATTTATATAGCACATTTTCATACAAACAGTAGCTCAAAGTGCTTTACATAATAAAGAATAGAAAAATAAAAGAAACAATAAGAAAACAAAATATATCAACATTAATTAACATCGAATAAGAGTAAGGTCCAATGGCCAGGGGGGACAGAAAAAACAAAAAAAAAAACTCCAGAAGGCTGGAGAAAAAAAAATAAAATCTGTAGGGATTCCAGACCATGAGACCGCCCAGTCCCCTCTGGGCATTCTACCTAACATAAATGAAACAGTCCTCTTTGGATTTAGGGTTCTCACGGAAAGGCTTGATGATGATGGTCACGTAGAATTCTGCCTTTTAATCCATCCATCATTGTTGGAGCATCATGAAGCTTTGAGTAGGTGGAGGTGGCGCAGGCCACAACAACAACAACAACAACAACAACATTTATTTATATAGCACATTTTCATACAAACAGTAGCTCAAAGTGCTTTACATAATAAAGAATAGAAAAATAAAAGACACAATAAGAAAACAAAATATATCAACATTAATTAACATCGAATAAGAGTAAGGTCCAATGGCCAGGGGGGACAGAAAAAACAAAAAAAAAACTCCAGAAGGCTGGAGAAAAAAAAATAAAATCTGTAGGGATTCCAGACCATGAGACCGCCCAGTCCCCTCTGGGCATTCTACCTAACATAAATGAAACAGTCCTCTTTGGATTTAGGGTTCTCACGGAAGGGCTTGATGATGATGGTCACGTAGAATTCTGCCTTTTAATCCATCCATCATTGTTGGAGCATCATGAAGCTTTGAGTAGGTGGAGGTGGCGCAGGCCACCACCACAAAGAAACCGGGAAAAAAAAAAAACAAGAAAAGAGAGTAGGGGTCAGTACGGATTTTAGAGCCACCCTGAATAGTTATTATGAGGAAATTGAACATATAGAGTATCAGGATTAAGTTAAATTAAGTTAAATTGAAGTTATAGAAAGGCCATGTTAAAGTAATGTGTTTTCAGCAGTGTTTTAAAGTGCTCTACTGTATTAGCCTGGCGAATTCCTATTGGCAGGCTATTCCAGATTTTAGGTGCATAGCAGCAGAAGGCCGCCTCACCACTTTTAAGTTTTGTTCTTGGAATTCTAAGGAGACACTCATTTGAGGATCTGAGGTTACGATTTGGAATATAGGGTGTCAGACATTCCGATATATAAGATGGGGCGAGATTATTTAAGGCTTTATAAACCATAAGCAGAATTTTAAAGTCAATCCTGAATGACACAGGTAACCAGTGTAGTGACATCAAAACTGGAGAAATGTGTTCGGATTTTCTTTTCCTAGTTAGGATTCTAGCAGCTGCATTCTGCACTAGTTGCAAACTACAGTATTTATGTCTTTCTTGGGTAGTCCTGAGAGGAGTGCGTTACAGTAATCTAGTCGACTGAAAACAAACGCGTGAACTAATTTCTCAGCATCTTTCAGTGATATAAGAGGTCTAACTTTACTTATGTTTCTTAAGTGGAAAAAATGCTGTCCTAGTGATCTGATTAATATGCGATTTAAAATTCAGATTACAGTCAACAATTACCCCTAAGCTTTTTACCTCCGTCTTGACTTTTAATCCTAATGTATCCAGTTTATTTCTAATAGCCTCATTGTATCCATTATTGCTAATCACTAAGATTTCAGTTTTCTCTTTATTTAACTTGAGAAAGTTACTATTCATCCATTCTGAGATACAAGTCAGACATTGTGTTAGTGAATCAATAGAATCGGGGTCATCAGGTGCTATTGATAAATACAGCTGTGTGTCATCAGCATAGCTGTGGTAGCTCACGTTGTGCCCTGAGATAATCTGATCTAACGGAAGCATGTAGATTGAGAATAACAGCGGACCCAGGATAGAGCCTTGTGGAACACCATATCGGATATCATGTGTCTTTGAGTTGTAATTACCACAACTAACAAAAAATTTTCTCCCTGTCAGGTAGGATTCAAACCAATTTAAGACACTGCCAGAGTGGCCCACCCATTGACTAAGGCAATTTCTAAGAATATTATGATCAATAGTGTCAAATGCAGCAGGATGAGAACAGATATATGGCCTCTGTCTGCGTTCACTCGCAAATCATTTACTACTTTAACGAGTGCAGTTTCTGTGCTGTGATTTGTTCTAAAACCCGACTGAAATTTATCAAGAATAGCATGTTTATTTAGGTGGTCATTTAACTGCATAATGACTGCTTTCTCCAGAACTTTGCTTAAGAGAGGCAGGTTAGAGATGGGTCTAAAATTTTCAAGAGCCGAGGGGTCAAGATTATGTTTCTTAAGAAGGGGTTTAACTACAGCAGTCTTAAGAGAGTCTGGGAAGACCCCCGTATCTAATGACGAATTTACTATGTCAAGAATATTGTCAATTAGCACGCCCGATACTACTTTGAAAAGCCTTGTTGGTATTGGGTCAAGGACGCAGGTGGAGGATTTTAATTGAGATATTATTTTTTGTAAATCAGGTAAATCTATCCTAGTGAAAGAGTTTAATTTGTTTATAACAGAATGCTGGGGTTTAGGAGGATCCTTAGTGTTGGAGGGATATACTATGTTATTTCTAATATCATTAATTTTTTGATTGAAAAATACAGCGATAGCCTCACAGGTTTTACTGGAAGTACTTAGGAGGCATTCCTTTGAGTTACCTGGGTTTAGTAGGTGATCAATTGTAGAAAATAAGACTCTGGGATTACTAGCATTGTTATTTATAATCTTGGAGAAATAACAGCGTCTCTCAAGACGGACAGTGTTATTGTATTCAGTTATTTTGACTTTTAATATTTCATAGTGGATAGTTAGTTTAGTCTTCCTCCATTTACGCTCAGCTCTGCGGCATGTTCTCTTTAAATCCAACACTCTTTGGGTCTTCCATGGTATAACAATGCTAGAAGATTTTTTCACTGTCTTTTCAGGTGCAACTATGTCAACAGCAGCTCTCACTTTAGTATTAAATCTTTCCACCTTACTATTTACATTATCCTCGCTATTATAGTTGGCACTATAAACGGACTGATTGCTTAGAATGTTTGTAAGTTTTAAAGCTGCTGCTGAGTCAAAGAAGCGTTTTTTAACAATATGCTTCTCATGAGTGTTTTTTATCATTATTTCTATATTAAAAAGTAGAAGAAAATGGTCTGATAGACCAATATCAATGATCTGCTTTACCTCAACTTTCAGTCCTTTAGTAATCACTAAGTCTAACGTATGACCTTCTTTATGTGTAGGCTGATTTACGAGCTGCCTCAAATCAAAAGAATCCAGGAGGTTCATAAATTATTTTACTTTTAGATCACACTGATTATCTATATGAAAATTAGTCGCCAACTATTAGGAGTGTGTCATAGTTAGTAATTAAAATTGACATTAAGTCAGAGAATTCCTCAAAAAAAGACGCGTTGAATTTTGGAGGTCTATACACGGATAATACTAGAACTTGAGAATCTCCTTGGATAACAACGGCGAGATACTCAAAGGACTTGAACTTACCAAAACTGACATCTTTACATTTTAATCGGCTCGAGTAAATGTTAGCCAATCCGCCTCCCTTTTTCCCCCTGGCGGTCTGCACGAGTAAAACTGTAATCCGGAGGCGCAGATTCGATTAAAACAGCCGCGCCGTCTGAGTTAAGCCACGTTTCACTTAGTGCAATAAAATCTATTTTTTTTTATCACTAATAAGATCGTTGATAAAAAACGTTTTGTTAGTTAAAGCTCTAACGTTTAATAGTGCCATATTTAATGTTTCGGAGGTGCAGAGATGAATACTATGTGCGTTATTGATATTTGGAATAGGAACTAAATTATTTTTATTAGCGCCGCTCTGTGTGTATTTTTTGTTTAATCTGTGATCTGTTTTAATAGTTTTGATACATTGTTCCTCTAAAATAGTAATTTTAATTAGATTGGAGTTTATGCCATATTTCCTAGATTTTCTACGTGCATTGAGATTGCTTATTACAGTTTTAATGTTGTGCACTTTAACAGAAGATTCTATTAAACACTTATCATGTCCTAGCACAACAGTATCATTTCGGAAGGGGTTAAGAGCAGAGATAGATAGTCAAGATAAACGAATTACCTTCGATATGTTTTCGGAGAGGACCCGGGCGCCGAAACTGTTCGGATGCAAGCCATCACTCTTGAAGAAACGCGGCCTTTCCAAAAAGAGATCTACTGAGATCAGCTGACTGAAAAAAAAATGGGGGGCAGAGCTTGGTTGGTTGTTGTCAAAAAATACACTCTAAATCAATACAAAAATAATGTATGTAATGTAAGTAAATGACACGTAGGTCACAAACTTTCACCCATTAAGAAGGTGTAGCCAACGTTTGGAGTATGTCAGTATGATCTGTAGTTTATTTCATTATATCTGATTTACTCATATGAGCAGAAACCAGACACATTTAGAAAAGCCAGCTGACAGAAAAGACGTGCGAGACAAGTTGGCTAATGGGGTGTGGGAGATCTATGACACAAACAACTGGTAGGTGGCACGGCAAGATAGTTGCCCAATTTGGTGCATGGCAAATTTTATGTTTGAATTCCATGGGGCAGCAAAACCTTGTAATTCAGCTGAGAGAGAGAGATTGCTAGAGAGATGGACTCAGAACATTTCAAGGACACACAAGCAGGCTGTTTTAAAAGTGCTGATGTCTGCTTGACCAATATGTTTAAAACCACAGTCTGTCATAAATGGTGAGAACAGGTGAAGGTGTTATTTGGGTACAGACAAGCCTGTCTGGTAGCTGACCATACCTGACAACAATTCTATGAAAACATAAATATGCAAGTAGTTATAATGACGAGGACCCAGCCCAATGTCAGAAGTGTCCCTATGCTGTCTGTCATTCCACTGGATAGGGCTGTCAGCATTTCCCTACTTGAAGAACTGGCTGTGATGACTGTGTTGTCCCTTGGCTTCTCTCTGGACTGAGTGTGTTTGTATACATGGATTATACGGTTATATTATGGAAATGGAAGTTATTATTTAAAGCAGGGTTGTCCAGCTCCGGTCCTGGTGGGCCACAGTGGCTGCAGGTTTTCATTCTAACTACCTTCTTAATTAGTGAGCAGCTTTTGCTGCTGACTAACTTGTTTTGCCTTAGGTTTAATTGACATGACTCGGACCCCTTAGTTGTTTCTTTTTCCTTAATGAGCAGACAAACAATAATGAGACACAAAACAAGCCGCCACATGAGCAGCTAATCTGAAAATAAAGAAAGGCGAAGGTCTCTGTCATGTTGGTCTGCTCAGGTCAACAAAACATCTTGATGGGAAAAAACAGAAAATCAACAGTCTGTTGTGGCAGAATGAGAGTCGCAACAAGTCATGATATTCAATAATGGCTTTAATTAACAGCAAGAATTGGCTTCTCATTAAGAAATTGGTTGGAGTGAAATTGGCTGGAGTTTGATGTTCCAATTTATCTGATCCTCTGTTGGCTCATTTCACATCTCATTTCAGTTTGGCTGCCATTTAATGAAGAAACTAATTAATTCAGAGGACTGAATCCTTAAAATCAGGGCTTTTGAAATGAAGGGAAAACAAGGTAATTAGCAAAAACTCGTAACTAATTAGGAAAAGGGTTAGAATGAAAACCTGCAGCCACTGTGGCCTACCAGGACAAGAGTTGGACGCCCCTGATTTAAAGCAAGTTAAATACATATATGAGTATCTCTTTTTGCATCATGGTTCTCTTGTCTGATTATTTTTCCGCCATGGTGGCAAAAGGGATGGGTATTGGCTGTAGTCTGTTCTCAATCAAGAAATGACATGTCCCACGGGGGAGAGAGTGCCCCCTGCTGGATACAGAAGATCAGTCATTTCAAAAGTTATCCAAATGTGAGCTGTCTATTCAGCACTCTCAGAAACACCAGCATGCATGCTGTCGTTATCTTGCAGTTGCTTCCTTCTCAGATTAAAAAAATAGACAGACTTTATGCACAAGTGAGAAAAACAACGAATGAACACACAGCCAAGTCAGTGGCGAGCCTCTGAATTTGTAGTTGCACCGGTGGTGAACAAGTAAGCCCTGCCCACATTAACAGAGTTTCAGCGGACAGCCCAATTGGGGGGGTTGTCAGGAGCTGAAAAATCTCACAGTAAAAATATTAACATTTAAAAGCAATTTAATTTGTACTGTACGTACAAATAACATGTTTTCGTTAAGAGACAAAGAGAGGGAGGTATGTTAGGTCTGCATATGTAGGATTGTTTGCTAGTGGTAAGCATGTCTACAGTACCAAGATCAGCTGATGGAAACAATGGGAATAAAAAATAACTTTCAGTTGTTTGCTGTTAAAATGCAATAGAAATTTATAACAAAAATACAAATATTAACTTTCAAAGGCACTTTCATATGTACAAATAAGCTGTACATGTACATGTTTTCTATAGGAATTGAAGGTTGGTGGTTGCACTGTGTTCGTTGGGTGCCTAGGATAACTTTGCTGGACTTGTGAACAAATTTGACTTGCAAACTCTGTCTCAGAGCGGAACTCATTTGTATGTACAAGACTTACTGTAATCTAATATGCACAGGCAAGTGATTATTAACATTGTTTCTTTTTCTTATAAACTATTTACCGTTATTTCTGCTTATTAGAAAAATATTAATATGCTTGAAGGAAATATGATAAATTGGGATGAATATGCAATGACCTTTCATTAAAAATGTAATCATACAATTAAATGTAATAACATATTTAATTGAACAACAGCCCTTTATAATATTTAAATGGAAGCGAAGGTCTGTGATACGGTTTGCTTATTTGTACCTGGAAATCCACAAAGGAAGAAAATGAATCACATTCTGTATCTTAAAATAGTTTTTTATTCCAAAGCTTTTAACTCCTATCATCAGGAGTCGTCAGATGAAATGTTTAGACATACACAAATCCAAGGCAATATACAGGTATAGCAAACAAGGAGGCAAGGGTAGGTGGATTTGTTGGGGGATTAATAATGTGGGTTTTGGAGGGGTGTTGGTCATAAAGTCTTATTTGATATGTGCATTTTCTTCTTTTCAAGCCTGTATATACTGGGTTATGTTAATGGTCTTTTCATTGATTAGACTTAATTCAGTCAGTTCTGTGGCACTTTTAGTATTAGCCTTGAATTTTACTTGCACTGAGTCTGGTTGAGGTTGTATGTGTGTAGTTTAGAAGGAAGGACTCCAGGTTTCTGACTGCATTGCGATGTTCCTGTATACATGTTGTGTTTTTGATGTTTATCCCATATGGTATGCTGTAAACTGTGTTCTGTGTCTCTGCTGCCGATCTGCTTTTAGCATTAAAAAGGACTGTGTGCAGAGTGTTTGTAGGCTTGTGCACTACTTTGATGTCTGAACTGGAAAGGACTCTAACCTGATTGCCACACACTTCCTTATCAACACTGGGTATCAGAAGGTACAGCATGTATCTTTTTGAGATCAGGCATCAAAATATGTTCTTGTGAGACTTTTAACAACTATACACTAGAACTTAAACATGTATTTAACCAAATTGTTGTGAAACAAGTAAGATGGTCTGAATTGATTTAATTGTTTGGTCTTTTTTTTTACTGGCAGCACAACCTCTGTGCAGATGCTAACTGATGATATGACTTCTTATGATTGACCATTGTACTGGTTGAACTGTGGAAATAAAGTCCAGCATGGAAAATCTTCCAGTGCTGTTTCTTTCTGTCTCAAAGTTCTTCCATACTTGACTCTTCTTTTTTTGTAGCCATTACAACACGAATAGAATGCCCAGATGGTAATTTTAGCATCTGTGCAAATTCCTAAAAATTATATATGTGTGTGTGTTTGTATGTATATGTAATATGTGTTTACCCTCCAAACCCCACCTTATTATTCCACACTCTCCCCCCCCCCTTACATCCACCTACCCCCCCTTCCTCATTTGTTGTATATTGCCTTTGATTACTGTATGTCTAATCATTTTCCTCTGATGATGACTCCAGGTAGAGGTTGAAAGCTTAGGAATAAAAAACTATTTTAAGATACATGACATTTTCTCCCTTGGTGAATTTCTAGCTACAAATATGCAAACTGTATCACAGACTATCTGTCTATCAATGTGTGTATACGTATGTATAATAGAAAAAGGATAATGTCCAAAAAATCGTATTGACATGAAATGACAGTCTTCAACTTATAGGTTTTGCCTGCTCATAGCTTTCTTCAGTTATGCAGATTTTCATTACAAAAAAGCTGGAAGAGCACTGACAAATATTAAATTGTGATCAATGACAGATATTCAATGTAATGTTGGCAGTCTTCTGAGATATCGACATAAGAGCACACAGTGCTTTTTTCAGTAACCAAGGAGTCATTATGACAATAACAAGAAAAAGCCCCTTTTTGTTAAAGTATGTCTTACTAGAACAGCAAGTGCATGTACCCACAGGAAACTTAATTGCAAATTGCTTAAGTGGAAAAGAAATTGGTTCTCAAGCAATGCAATAGACAGGTTAACAGATGATTTATTTTTTTAATAAATTTCAGATGTCGTTAACAGATTTATACTTTATTACTGGCAAGTCAAAACAAATAAACACTAAAAAGGTGGTATGGATGAGCGCCTTCTAGTGATGGCCCTATATAAGCCTCATTTCATGAAGATGAAAATATTGTGGTGTTCATCAATTGATGTTTAAACCTTAAGTGGTTTTTAATTAAAGCAGCAATCCAGTGTAGGATATTTATACATTGGGGAAACTACTTTGGGCGGCATGGTGGCGCAGTGGGTAGCACTGCTGCCTTGCAGTTAGGAGACCTGGGTTCACTTCCCGGGTCCTCCCTGTGTGGAGTTTGTATGTTCTCCCCTTGTCTGCATGGGTTTCCTCCGGGTACTCCGGTTTCCTCCCACAGTGCAAAGACATTCAGGATAGGTGGATTGGCGATTTTAAATTGTCCCTACTGTGTGTGTGTGTGTGTGTGCCCTGCAGTGGGCTGGCGCCCTGCCCGGGGTTTGTTTCCTGCCTTGCACCCTGTGTTGTATGGGATTGGCTCCAGCAGACCCCCGTGACCCTGTAGTTAGGATGTAGCGGGTTGGCTAATGGATGGATGGATGGAAACTACTTTGTAAACACTGTATACAAATAGCTTTACTTTTACCCAGTTATAAGGAATAGTACAATTTCCCATATGTTCATAATATGTTTGCATGATTAACTACTGTTACAGTAGGGGCAGACATTTTAAGATGGTTTAAAAATTTGTCGGGCAAATGTGTCCTTTAACACTCAATTACTTCATAACAAAAATGTACTCAGTATAAGATGACTAGAGAAGACACTATGGTATTACCCTTACTGACTAGGGTGATGTCACCCACACACAATAATAATGCATTTTAGAATTTAAGTATGTTACATTAATTACGGTCATTTTTTAGTGTGCTTCCTACTGTCTGAAATGTAGTAACTCTGGAGGAAAAAGAACACTGAAAGGAATGCATATGCTATGTAAGTGCCTGTATATACTTAAGCAGTAATCGGGCAATGCATTACCAATGTACACAAATATAGTAAACAGTACAATCAAAGCAGAGTTGTTAGAAGCCAGAAGCATGGCCATTTACATGCTTGGAGAGGAAAGGGCTTGTTGTTTCTGAAAGAAGAAAACCCCCCATCATCAGTTTGTCAGTGTTGTAAGCTAGCTGGTCTCTGCATAGGCAGCTTCCACTATTCTTTGTCTTGGTTGCTGACATTGGAAGAACCACAGAGATTTAAACAGGATAGTCTTGTGAGGCCAACAAGCATACAAAGGCTAGATATTTTTTTTTTTTTTCCTAATCATTCACTTTTTTGGTAACTATGCAGAATTAAAATTATTGTGCCTTTATTTGAAGTCAACAGCTTGACTTAAAAGCTCTTAAAAATCGCACTTTGCTTGGTATG
Source organism: Polypterus bichir lapradei (assembly GCA_026402145.1). Classification (NCBI taxonomy): domain Eukaryota; kingdom Metazoa; phylum Chordata; class Cladistia; order Polypteriformes; family Polypteridae; genus Polypterus; species Polypterus bichir. The sequence continues at coordinate 22,660,377 of JANRMT010062831.1, read as the reverse complement.
CTTGAATATTAAGGTAATATACCCAATTAAGAGTCAGATGTTTATGCATATTTTTTCTTTTTCTCATAGTTTATTTGGCATACACCATTTCCATATCTGGAATTGATGGAATAATGCAAGAATGTATTTAAATAATTAATGTAAACTTATTTTTATTTTTAAAATTATTTAAAAATGTAGCACTTATTACATGTACTTAAAATTTTAGTCAATCTTGAGGTGGAGTGGTGGCACTGAGGCTAGGTATCTGCATTGGCAATCGGAAAGTTGCCAGTTCGAATCCCGTAAATGCCAAAAGGGACTCTGCTCTGTTAGGCCCTAAAGCAAGGCCCTTAACCTGCAATTGCTGAGCACTTTGAGTAGTGAGAAAAGCACTATATAAATGCAAAGAATTATCTCATCCACAGTAATTTTTCAGTTTTAGTCTACATAGAATATATGCAGAAATATAAATTGCATGAGAAATCTAGGTTATCGTTTCTTTAAATAAATATTTTGTTCACTTTTTACAATTCTAATATACAAAGGCCTCATCATATAAACATTATGATAAATACAATGTGCAATAAGAGTGATTGCAGAAGTTCAGCACACTGCTTTAATTGTCTTTATTTCTGTGTGAAAGATGATTCACAGCCTTTCATCCGCTTAAGAAAAAGGTTTTTTTTTTTCTCATTTATTGTAGCAGTTGATTAAGAACATTTTAGCTTTTCAGCATATCTGAATAGAAAAATCAGTAGAACTGTATAATGAGCTCAAAACTATATTTCTGCCCAACATTTTGTTCTCAATTCTGCCAAATACATTTTGTTTACAGTTGTGCTAATTCTTAAAATCATTAGAATGTATCTGCTTGTGTTAAAGTTTATTACAATGGCAATATTCAAGTGCCCTAAGGGTCACCTGGTGTCAAATGGAGATTTAAAAAAAATGTAGTAAATTATTTAAAACAATGACTGAAATGACTGTGATGTAATATATTACAATTTTAATTTCCAAATTTATTTGATGTCCTAGTATTTGATTTTTCTGTCCTGCCCTTCTACCCCACCCAGTCCACAATCAAAGTGAGCTTTATGTGCATATTGCATTATTATTAATAATAGTTGTAGATATAACATTTAATATTCTTGTCTCCTGTCACTTTATATAGCCTCTTTTCTTGTTTATGCCATCATTAATGAGGAAAAGATTCTAAGATTGTCTAACAATAAAGAATTGATTTTACTACTGACCGACATGGACAATAGAAGTATAGATTTGTACAGTTAAGGGTAAATACATTTTATTTTAAAAAGTTTAAATAATGGTTATTTCCTGGTTTGCATTTTACTAAACTTTCAGCTGCTTTTCATTTTTTGAGGAAAGGAAACTTCACTCATATTAATGTTAAAACTACTGCAGTGTTCCAATGCCCACTTCCTCACTAAAGTGTCTACATGCTTTACAGGAACAGAAATAAAGTGCATACTCGCCTGGATACACCCAGAAAGCATTCCATCATTTTCTCATGTTCTGTAATGTAATGTACTGTTGTTTACTTTTACAGTTGTTTACTATTGGAAGATCTGATGAAAGGTGCCAGGTTAGGTAAAGATAAATATGAGCACTTAGTTTCCAAGTGGCCTGTAAAGCAGAAAAGTTTTCAGCAGTGTGTGTATTTAAGCCAGAACATTCCCATCTAAAAGTATCACCAGTAGTACAGTGTGAGTATGCATTGTTTTACAGTATGTATGAAATCGGTCATATTCATGCTAAAATTACAATTGGCTGTGCCCTTTATAATTTATTCTAAATTTTACTGCTGTTTTCAAAATAATATTAGAAATGTCTGGTGTTTCACCAAACATCTTTATTAAAAAAAATGTATATGCCCTGTTAAGTTTGTCAAATGTAATGTTTGGCAGTAAACAAACATCATGTCATATTTAACAGAAATCAACTCCGTTTCATTAATGTACTGAAATAATTTCAGAGACTATAAAGAGACTATATCATATAGGATTCTAATTAGGGATGCTCTAATCAGGTTTGTTTTAGGGCCAATACCGATCACTAATTTCATGTAACTGAATTAGTTGATTCTGCTACCGATTTTTAGATTTTTTTTTTTTCTTTATCACTTTAAAAAACATTTTATACTAAGCTCCTGCATAACCACATGTGTAGAAGCCTTATGTAGTATATTAAAGTGTTAACTTTATTTTTACAATTAAACTGTAGACTACAGGTGTTACCTGTTTAGTTTTATTAACAACATTAAATTTTTTCTTCATTTATATTCTTGAATAATAGCGCATTTGTTTTGTTATACGTGTACCTTTTGTGAAAGTGTTTATTTGATATTTGGACCTCAGTCTTCACATATTACACTTCATGTCAAAATTTTGTCGTTAGTAGTATAACATGAAAAAAGTTTATTTTAGGTATACGTTCAAAATTTCTTGCATTTCCTGTTATCCTACACTTAAACAGATCATTGTAGACACAGAACACACGTGGAATGCATGTGTTCCAAGTAACAATATATTATGTACCCTATACAACTTCAGGCACCTCACACCTAGATAAATAAGATTTGAGCTGGGAGAACTTTTTGTTGAGCTTGCTGGTGCGAAGGAATTTATGGTGGCCAGGGAGTTTATGCGTAGGCTTCTAGTGGATTCTAGTGTTAAGTCTTTTGTAGTGAAAATTGGCTAATTTAGATTTCAATTGGAGTATCACTAAGCAATGATAAGAGTTGTGTATGATGCTGATAATAAGGGTTCTAATGCATCATTCTTTAAATTAATAAAGCAAGCCTAATAGGTCTTAATTGTTACAAGAGTTAGGTGGAGGAATTTTTTTTGGAAGAGTTATTCGGACAAGGCTAGTATCAATACATTAGAATTCAGCAATCAAAAACTGAAGGAAATGCCAACTTACAGTTCTGTCCAGACTGGGTCAAAACCAAAAGTCAAGAAGCTTCAAGAAGAAATTGCCAGACAAACCGATTTTGTCAAACAAACAAAAAGTTAACTCATTTTATGATTAAAACTTTTATAAATTTAGTGTTTTTTTTTTTTTCTTTTCACTTTTTTAGCTTTTGTTTTTTCATGAAGTTTCCATTATGTTTGGATAAAGCCGCCATGTACATGTGCACAAATTTTTGGAAAAGATGGTATCTTGCGAGTTTGTTTACACTTGATTGAGTGCACTGTATTGACATGGCTAAAATAACTGTAAACTCTGCCACTGCTAACTAAGATCGCATATAAAATTTAATTTCATCTAGCTCCTTCTTCTAAAAGCACATGCATCTCCAGTTTTCCAATTGAGTTTTTCTGTGCGCCGCAGCTATGTCCTGTATTTATGATAGAAACTGGCTGCTCATAACTACCCAACAACAAAAAATATAAAAAGGTGAAATGTTGAATTTCCATAGAGAACTGACATTTTTAGCATGATGTGACAATCTCGTGAAGAAAATGGTTCCTTGACTTCACATTTGCCGCTGCACTTATTTTCTTATTTTATAACAATGCACAAGAGTCAGGGCTGGCTACCTTTCCACAGCTTACTTGACATCTGCCACAAGTTGATTGTTGTATGTGCATCAAAATGCATTTGCATTTCCAACTTTGAATGTGGCCTTTGTGATCAGTCGCCAGCATGTTTATACCAGTGGTTTTTTTTTTTTTTTCTCCATGATGCAGGTTAATTCAAATGTAATTGGTTGCACTTTACTATAGCCACAGATTCTTACATATGTCCAGACTGCTGCTCTTACTCGATATTATGTGCCAGTGCACTCAACAGTTGATTTTGGTCCTGTGGCTGCTGGTTGCTTTCTGCTGCAATGTCTCAGAATAGAAAAGTTGATAAAGAAGGAAGATAGGTTCAAGAGGAAGAAAATATATTAGTGCTGTGAAATGTTCTCCGGTGCCAAACCAGTATGATTTTGATCAGTTCATTCCAAATATAGATCAGTCGCTGTCCTTAGAGGAACTGCTTGCTGTTGCCACACTGGATGGAATTTGTGTGACTGTTGCCAGGCACCTGGCTCTGAAACTGCTCATTTAAATGGTGCAGTGCCAGCTCATAATGTTGGTGATTAGTTGCTGAAGCCATTTTCAAGCTGATGCATCTTGTCAACACCATTACAATATGATTGTGATGAGCACAGAAGCACGTGTGTCTTACTCGTAAATGAAATGTATTGCTTGTTGGCCATATAAAGGGTTGTTGTTAGCTCTAAATAAAATTAAGTTTTGACATCTCCATTCTAAATGTATGATATTGGTACGTTAAAGTGACAATTATGAAAAGCTTCTATGATTTCTGTCTGTGGAGAGAAGTTTGATTAATTTATTTTGGACATTATAGAGGTATGGTAACCAAGAGCTGCTAACTCTTTTATTTGTGTGCCTGTTCTCTTTTTTTTTGCATTGAGAAATATTACCATTCATCTCAGGGCTGTATTATTCCCTTATTGTAGGAAATTGATGATAATATGTAAAACTAATGCAGAAAACATACTATTGTCTACTTTTTTGTTGGTGCTTAGTTAGATGGTCCCTGACCTTCATCAAAACTAGTTAGCCTAAGTGGCAGTAATGTTTCACATTGTCCTGGACTAGAAACACAGTGTACTTTAGCCCTAAAAGCATGCCCCAATATATGCACTAAAATGAATTCATTTTTAATTCAGTCTTAACCACAAGAGTTGACATTGAATCAAGCCACAACATTCTCAGACATTTTCACCTTTTTTAATAAACAAACAAAAATAACAAATAATTGCTGATGTTTAAATCCTGCACTCACCAGTAGTTTGTAGAGTGATCTTATCTGGCAGTGTCTCCTAAAGAAATTCACAGAGGTAAATCTGTTTATTAAAATGTGACTGTGTTTTTGTCATTTTAAGAATTTTCATATTCTAAATTTGTTTAATGAACGATTTCCTAGATGTAGTGCCCTTCTTTAGTGCTAATACATTTTTGTGCTTTTTCTTCTTCGCAGTTTCTGGTAGACATAAGCATTTGGAGAGAGTTATAACCAGTCCAAGACGCAATAAAATAACCTTTTAACATTTTTGTAGCACGAGATGTGGCAAAATGTTATCTAATAAATACAAAGAATAGGTTGTTTGTTCACTCTGTCTTTCTTAACTGAAAAATTATAGTTATAATATCAATATAGAAATAATATAAATATTGGAAATATATGAATTGAAATACAGTAATCCCTCCTCCATCGCGGGAGTTGCGTTCCAGACCCCCCCCGCGATAGGTGAAAATCCGCGAAGTAGAAACCATATGTTTGTTTGGTTATTTTTATATATTTTAAGCCCTTATAAACTCTCCCGCACTGTTTATAAATATTCCCCGCAGCGTTATACAGCATAATCCCTTTGTATTCTCTTAGATATTAGGTAAGATTCATTGAAATTATGTATTTAAACACACACTGTTTATATACAGTAAAACCTAAATATTATTTTAAAGATATCGAGCGTCTCCGATATCACATATGTTACAGCCATTACGATAGACAGGCCACCAGCAATAAATATGTACAATGCAAAAAAATAGTATAAAGTAAATGTGTGTACAGTGACACTAAACGTACATACATGTACTAAGCACTGTAAGAAGAAAATTAATTATGGTTACTCACCAACAATGACACGATGACTTGTCCGATAACAATGAGTTTAATTTTACTGCACAACAAAGGAGAGCGTTACAGCCCTTGTAAAGGAGCCACTTCAGGCGATTGTGTAGCACTGCCGTTGTTCTTCTTCTGGCAGTCTTCAATCCAAATCCCTAAAGCAGATTCCATCCAGACTACTGCCTTATTACATCCACTTACAACTCGTTTTGCATCCTGGTTAAAAGGACGCTGCAGCCGTAGATCTTATATTCCTTTCCTACTTTTTAAATAAAAAGAATCGTAGCCTTCAACAAATCCAAAACGTTTACCTTTTCGGCAATCGTTAACATCTTCTTCTTGCGCTTGGGCACGGCACCTGAAGCAGTAGCAGATTGTTTTGGAGCCATAATGAAGGGCTTGACTATGCACAAAGATAAACACTAAAGAGCACAACTCTTTACACAGCGAAGCACGTTGATGCTGAATGAGCGAGATGAGACTTCCTGGTTAACACTGCATAGCTCCTGCGTGCTCTGATTGGTTAGCTTCTCAGTCAGGAGAACTTAACTGCGTGCTCTGATTGGTTAGCTTCTCAGCCATCCGCCAATAGCGTCCCTTGTATGAAATCAACTGGGCAAACCAACTGAGGAAGCATATACAGGAAGTAAAAAGACACATTGTCCGCAGAACCCGCGAAGCAGCGAAAAATCCGCGTTATATATTTAGTTATGCTTTCATATAAAATCCGCGATAGAGTGAAGCCGCGAAAGTCGAAGCGCGATACAGCGAGGGATTACTGTATTTGTCAGATTCCAAAACATCCAACATCATTTTTTGTTTTACCACATTAAATTGGTAAAGTAATAGATTTTATGAGTATGTTTGTGCTGTATATGGTGTTTGGCATTGACCTTCTTTACTTATTTCAAGGCATTATCGGAGCTGTAGGTGCACCATTTAAATTTGAATACAAAGACTGTTGCTGTGATGGGTATCCAGAGGTAACATTGTAAAGGAATGGGGAATGTAAATTATTTTAGATATCTAAAGAGCAAATAAAAATTTTGTATGCTAGTGAACACACCACAGTAACTTGCATCACGCTAATTCTGAGTGTCTAGTACCTTAATACACTTGTATGTGAGATTTAAACTAGAGTACTCAGAAAACAAAATTACACAGAGGGAATCTGTAAACTGCAGGCAAACCATTAGCAGGCTAAAATTTAAATCCTACCTCATTAAGCTATGAAAAAACAGCCAGTAACCACTGGCTAAGTTTACACTCCAAATCTTAAATGTAATTTACATCGTGTTCTTCTTTATTCCATTTTACTTAGACGTGGAAAATAACATAGTCTGAAATACTTCCGGCTAGTTGGCTTAACTAAATGTTGGAGAGACTTCAGTTGTTTAAAAGTACACCATGGCAGATCATATTTTATTATACTGTTAACTCTTTCTCTGTTTGAAACAGTGTACTTTTATACAAAGAATTCAGGGGAGCAGCTGTCCATGACATACACCCTTTGTTTGTGTTACTGAATGTCACCTGGCTTCATTTTTTTTTTTTTTTTAAATAACACAAAATTTTTTAAATATGTGCTAGTTCTAGGGGAAATAATATCTTTATAAAACTACCAATAAGTGTTCTTGTTAGTTGCTGTTCAGAATTCAAATATGAAACACAGTTATTTAAGAATTTAATAACCTTGTACGTTGCTTTTACAAAAATAAGGCAATAAAATTGCACCAGAATGCAATGAATAATGCAGGTTTCAAAACAATTTTAATACCATATGAGTACAAGGTTAGATGGTATGATTTCGCATTAGGTAGTTTTTCCACCAAACAGTTTTCCTGTGTGTTGATTATATGCTTTACATGACTTAATACATTACAGGTCTACAGTATGTAACAACAAAAAAACAAAATCTTTATTTGCTTGGTTTTGTATTTGTAGAGCCAAAATGAAGACTGGGGAGGTTTATCTTCTGATGATATCTTATAATTGAAAATGAGTCTGAGACTTTGTCCTCTCAGATGCCCTCCCAACTGTGGGTAAATACTGATCTCGTCAGATAGCATGAGGAAAGGGGTGCTATGCTAATTGCACGTAGTTCTGATTGAAATATTGCTTGAACAGATGTTTGGACTTGACCGAAAAAAGCTTTAATTGAAGTGTCTGGGTCTAACCCATTGCATGTTGATATTTGGAAATTGCCTGGGTGGCTTTATTTTTCTTTTTAATACATGTTTTAACACTAATAACATAATAACATCTATTTGTTTGTGACTCATTTCTGACTTACTTACATTTTACATGGGAATTTTTTTTTTTTTTGATATTAGTCTTATAACCATTTTCAAATTATATATCACAATCTGTGCATGTTATTTTTTTGTTTTCTTTTCTGTCTGTCTGGTGTGATTTAAAGGTGTTATGTTCTAGTCTAATAACAATATGCTTTACATTGAAGTATTAAGGTTTTCAATTCATAATATTATAATAAAGCTATTTTTTTAGTTTACAGTAATGAAAGACATTCGTAATGATTATAAATTATTTTTTTATTATTAGAAATAAGGTGGTACTTGATGAATTAGTGGAATAGGTACTGTAGCATGAAAAAAGAAGCAACTTCCCTACTTACATTTTTCTAAATTGAAAGTCTAAGTAAATGTTTTTTTGTCAGTCTTTCTAGTGCAAAGCTATTTTTCCTGCCTTTGATTTACTGTAAATAGGTAGGTTCTCATTAAATAACAAACCTAAACATATGTTTTAAGCACAAAATTATATGCTTATTTTATTTGTAAGAAACCGTAGAATATTGTGAAGTGTTATAGAATTGGAAATGGTCAGTTTATAATGATGGTGAACTACTTTAGTTAAATAAGTAAAACTAACAAATAGAATTGTTTGTTATACAGTCTTAAAAATACTAATGATGAAACAATCACAAATACTGCATCAAGACACTCAATGTACCACTAATTACAAAGAAATTTGAATACACATGTAAAATATTTCAAAAAGTAAAAATGTATAAATATATTGATTTTATATTTAAAATAGTTTTTGCAGTCAGTATGTCTGATGCTTTTACTTAGTTCTCAGTATAAAACCGTTGCCAGATAAATAAGTTAGGTAATAATTAAAAAACCTCTTTAGTAAACCAAAGAATAAAACCTTCACTATCATATATGTTGTAATTGGTCTTTTCCCTTAAAATTCTTGGTTATGTACTAGTGTACTAAAAACACTGAACTATTAATTGCTGAAGGTAGATGATCATTGTTTTAATTCTGTATTGCAGGGTACTTTCAGTTCCCAAGTGCTAAAATGGAAAGTATATTAGTGAAGCTGAAAATATTTGATCAAATTTCATACTTAAAGAAAATACCTTGCACATCTCTCAGTCAGCATAGCGGGCCTAATTATTTTACCCTTTATTTGTATTTAAAATGCTCTCATTGCATATGTACATATTGAGACAGTACTTCAGAATAAGATCAAATTTTATTTAATCTTAATAACATATATTTCTTTTACCCATAACCTCTTGCTGAAGCTAGTTGTTCATGCACACTTTTTCATTGATATCTTCTGGGATTTTCCTTGCAGCTTTTCCACAGTGTTGGTTCTGTAGAAACAAAAAAACATAGTCTACCTTTTGTTAATTAACTCTCCCTGCCACTTATTATGAAGAATATGTCTCCTTTTACTTTAATTTTAAAATTTCTAAAAGAAACTCCTTCCATTTTAAGTCTGGCCAGTACTCAGACGGAAGATATCTCTCTATTATAAAAAAAATCCTGGAGAGAAAGATGGGAGACGAGACTTGATCTTCACATTAAGATCACAGAAGACACCTAAAAGACCTGTGAGACAAAAGAGATTGGCCATGGAGCGTTTTGCAGGGACCTTAAACATGAGACTTTGTGCCAAGATATTGACCTAGGACCGTCTCGCGATGACGCAGAACATGAGATTCTTGTAAGACATGCCCTACTTACAACCAATATCAAATAAGACCATGGGCAGCAAAACACTCAGTCGTGTAGAGGCTTTGAGCACACACAGATCCAGGGCTTTCAGCGCATATAAAACGTATAAGGACAGTACGTTATAAATGAAACGTCGACGACTAAGCAAAGAAGAAAGCAGCGCAGAGAAGAGACACAAAAGCGTTGGAGAGAAAAAAGAGCAAAAAAGAAAAAGAATAATATAGGTGCAAATTCAGAAAATAAGGAAAGTAATTATCATTCCTGAACAAGTGAAATTGAAAAAAGCACGTCCAATCGGGCTCAGAATTAAGACAGAGAGTAAAAGACAAAGTAGAACTTCATGAAGACGTTCACAAACGTTGGCGCTATACACATGCAGAGCAGGTTAGAGATTATGAAAGCAGTGGAATTCGAAAGGCTCAAAAAAAAAAAAAAAAAGTTGGTGCGATACACATGTGGAGAAAGTTAAAGAATATGAAAGTAGGAAAATTAGAAAGTATAAAAAAAAGAAAGTAAAGGTCGCAGTAGCGCAAACAAACGGAAATTATTACTCAAAAAAGGGAAAATAATCACCACCGACCAGATGTCATTGGGGGAAAAAAAAGTGGCACAAAGCGAGGGCAGAAATAAAAGACAGAGTAGAAAACAAAGTAAAACGTCATATAGAGGTTAAAAAACAAGGGGGCCAAACACATGCAGAGAGATAATGAAAACTGGAATTCAAAAGACTCAAAAAAAAAAAACATAGGTGCGAAACACATGCAGAGCAAGATATAGAATATGAAAGCACAAAAAAAAATGACAGTGTAAAAACAAAGAAAGTAAACATCGCATTAACGCAAAAAAGAGAAATTATTGCTCAGAGACATAACGAAAAGGCGAATAGAGATCAAACATATGGACATAGGTGATATGTCAGAAGTATGTAAATATTGTAAGTCTTTGAAGTTTAAGTTAGAGAATTTCAAAAATGGGGTTTACTTCACATGCATTTATTGGTTACTATGCAAAAAAAATTATTAACTGCTGATGATGTAGATCGTTTTGTCTGTGCTGAAATTCCAAACAGAGAAACCTATCCTGAATTATGGTACAAAGTCATTAAACTCATGTCTCACTGACCTCATTAAAAAGATTCAGCATATTGGGACTCGAAATATTCCAAAAATTGTTTTTACTGAAGTTCTGAAATAAAAGTGAAACTAATGAAATTCAAAGAAAAAAAAAATCTTAAAAGTGTGTATCCGGAAAAACAAACATGGGGGTTGGCGAGCGAAGCCCCTTAATTATATTAAAATCTAGAGACTTTCACTGGACCTAATTATAGCATTTGCAGTTTAAACTCAAAACATATAAATTTATTCACACCTTCATCAATTGCTTCATCATTTCAAACAACACCACATATTTTCACACGTTATCTTTAACCAAACATATTCTCAGACTCTATCAAACCTTATTTAATACACTTCAGTCACAGAGATCGTTCATATGCTGCAAAACATAACAGTTAAACTATCTTTAACACTTAAACTTACTCAAATTTTATTATTATTATTATTTAGTTTATACATATTTAAAGAACTTACACACTCTTTTGCCTCTCATGTTTACATTTATTTCACTTCACGCAGAGAATAAACAAGTCTGCACCATTATTTCCTGTTGCTTGGCAGCAGTGCTAACCACTGCGTCACCTTACAACCCTTAAGTTACCTACTGACTCATGTAAAGCATTTAAAAAAAATATCCATGACACATATATGAACCTTTAAAATTTAGAACCTATTTAAGTCAGCTGACACACACACACTCGCACACTAGTATTGTCTATGATTAATACATATTCTGCACTTTCCAAAAGCATCATAAACACATACCAGGACTATGATAATTAGCACAATGAGAGAAGTTGCAAAATCAACCGGAATGTTCAGGCAAATTATAGAAAAAAAACGAATGTAAATCCGTTAAGTAGTTCTCTCGTGAAAAGCAGACAGACATATACAACCGACTCAAAAGAAGGCTGGTGTGTGAGTGTGAATGGCTCCACCCAGCTCCTTACTCCTGAGGTACCGCCTCCCCTCGACTTGCAGCCTCTCTGTTCGATTCGTGCTTATTAATCATTGCCGTAAGCAAAACTATATGATACTTGATGTGATGAGAGAAGTTGCAAAATCAACCGGAATGTTTGAGCAAATTATAGAAAAAAACCAGATCTAAATCCGTTAAGGAGTTCTCTCATGAAAAGCAGACAGACATTGGATTTTATATATATATATATATATATATATATATATTAATCACGTAACATGTTTCCTCAACATTTTTCCTTAAATAACAACTAAAGCAGCATACCAATTTCCCAGGTACAGTATTATTAGAATTAAAGTTCTCTTCATTTTCCCAATCTGTGTAAAATGCTAAAAAGAGCATACAAACACTACCCACGTTAAAAGAAATGGAAAGACAAAACAGTCTCTAGAGAAGAACGAGTTAGCTGCCATTACCTTTTATATTCCGCCCTCACTCACTTTGTTGATTAGTAAAAACAAACATCTGATTGCTTCTGTTGATGTAACCTCCAATTGCTACTTTGAGTACCAACAAAGTGCAGAACCACAGTGCCTGGTCTGCCACAGAGAGAACACAAATCATAAACATAAGGTTAAAAGAAAACACATAAACCGTACCATCTATACCAATGATATAAATATTAACCTTTTTAATCTAAGTCCTGTGTTTTTTTTTTTTTTACTTAGAAAAACTGTAGAAACACAAAGAGGACATACAATCTTATCTCCTGTAAACCTGCATTCTCTCTGGGCTCCTGTATTTATTGTCCATCAGTAACAGAGATCTGGCCTTTATACTTTTTTTTTTTTTTTTAAACTATATCTGCACTTCTCCTTTGAGTGACCTGTTCATTATGCCCTCCTAATTGAATGCTTCATGGATGTTATTTGCACCAAACTAGCCTTCCACCTTGGCAAGGTGCGAATCTGTTCCACAGTGATTAGCTCAATATTACCTTACAACTATGAACATATGACTCAAGTAACCCACTGGAACAGTATTAAACAGGAATTTTGCCTCAATTCATCCTTTCTCTAGTTTTACTTTTTTACAGACTTAATTACAATAATCCCTCAGTTCTGTACTATAACTGTTCTTTCTGCCCTTTTTAGTTCTACAAGAGAAGCTTCTTGCTACATCTCCTTTGGCAGGGTGAAATCCCTATGAAACTGACAATTTAATAGCAGAAATGCTTACCTTTAAGGGGCGTTTGTTTCGTTTGTGTCATTTCTCAGGGTCTTGCCCTGTTTTCTGGAGACTCAAGCTTCTTCTTTCTCCTGGCTGGCTCGACAAATTGTTATGGAAAAAACTTTCCTCTATTTTCAAAGAAGGCGGTCATGGAGTCCAGCTAAAAATGCAGAACTTTTCTATATTTGCACAAAGATATGCAAAAATGTCTCGATCCATGGAGTGAGCAATCAATAGTACAATTCATTTGCTTTTGGTTTTCTATTGCCAGTACCTCATCAGATACATCATGTCATCTAACTCTTAATATGCAGAGCTTTATTATTTGATCCAATCAACTAGTGCCACCAGTGTTTTCTGATTCCTTTCAACTCTCCCATTTACCTGAATGTTGCTTCTTAAATAGGGGTGATCTGCGGACTCTTATTGATCTTAGCACTGCTTCATAAGAGGGGTGTTTGGCCTTTCCCATTCATTTATCTCATTCTAACCGTGGAAAAATCTAGCTAGTGGTTTCTCTGGGGTGTGGCAGACCTCGCATGTATGTACAGTAAATAATATAATAAATAACTAACAATTCCATAATAACTCAGATGCATGATCAATTGAAATGTTAACCCTAATTTCTATAAATATCTCAATCAGCAGATACAGCTGAATAGTTATTGAATGTGCTTCTAAAATCTACATTAAGCAGATTTTGAGCTTGCAGTTGGTGTTCATAGATATTTTATAACATGACTAAGAGGGCATTCTCAACATCTGTTGCTGCTCAATAAGTGTACAACTTAGGATTTAAAAGGATGAAATCTCTAAAAGAAGGTGCTTTTTGTTTCGAAAAAGTTTTCATTGGTATCAAAGTTAGAAGAGCTGGACCATTGCTTTAGGTCGATTGTATTTGTTTAGAGTATTTGTGAGAGACTGCTCTGTTTTCTACAATTAATCATTATAGTAGTAGGTTTTTAGAAATATATTCACTAACTGTTCAGAATGTGCTTATGATGTTTTGCAACAGATTCTTTGGCTTTGCCATGCTTTATTCCTTTACACTGTAATCTGACAACACCAACAGTTATTTCAGTTTTATATGGCAGATGGAATATCTTTTTACTGTGTTTATAAATATTGTCTTTAGCAAAAGAAAATAATTGGTGTAATTGCTGCATTAGAAATAATTGAGATTGTTAGCAAAAAGTAATTCATTGTCAAATTATGCATTGTTTCTTGCACTTATAACCAAAGAGAAATTTTGGGTGGAAATAAAATTATTTGCATTATTATTAGACTACAGTTCTGCTTTATATTCGTAAAACCCCTAAATTTTATTGTTTGAGAAAATTTTGGCCTTTTTCATGGAATGACTGAATTGCCAAACTAATGTATTCAAAAAGGCAAGTAATTTGTTCTCCAAATGTGCATATTTTTAGTTTTTACCTGATTTGATTACTCCACATATGCTGGATCATATTGTTCTCTTAGCTCCTGGACCTGATTGGGCCTGTGGCTAATAAGTACTGTACCATTGGCAATAAATTACAACGTAGCAATGTCAAATTGTTATTCCAATCTATTCAGTGACATATTGCAGAAAGGCTGTTTGATCATGTAGAGTGTACAGATTTATGTCACTCTTTATCAACTTGACTTTTTCTGGACTTTTGCCCTCTGCTTTTTTAGAGTTTGTGTAGCAACGTTAGTAGCCCAGTAGTCAGCAGTTAGAGTGTATCACCTTAAATTCCTGTTACATTGTATGGCATTTCCAACAATTTTCAGTCATTTACTTTATTTATATACATGGACTTTGTTATTTATATAATCTTAGTGCACTCCCATTACCTCCAATTCACATAGTTTGACAGCCGTACCAGTTTGTGACTGATCCCAAAAGAATCAAAGAGGATTTATTTCATTTTTCATTTTAATGGGCTGTCAGCATATGTAAGTGCTTGTAATATGTTACATAAGGTCCAATCTTTAGGTCCTCATTCTCTTCTCCCTAACTATACTAATTACTGTTTTATCAATTGTTAGCTATCTGCCTGTAGTTTTCTATCTTCAAAATTAACTGTTCCAGCTACATGAAAAGTGTATTTTAGTGGAGCCCCAGTGAGTGAAAATTTAGAATCATAGATAAGAGTGTTTTAATAAGCCGTAATCAGAGTCTTTGAAAATCACTACTGTAGGTTTCAAAAGTAACATAACTTTTTTTAACATCATTTAATCCATTTCTGGATCATGAGGGTATTGGTGGCTATCTGTGCATCTTCAGGAGCAAGGTAGAAGCATTCTTTGTCCAGGGCACCAGTCCATTACAGTAAAACACAACTGCAACTCGGATCCCCTTTTTATATGCTGCTGATCAGTATTAATCCTGCCATAAATGTGTACCACATATTTCCCAGTAGTTTATAGATGGCAGTTTTTACTGTGATACAGGGAATTGCATTTATATCAGGTGATCCTCATAGTATTCATCCATTTGTCCTTTTTCTGAAACCACTTTTTCAAAGTTTCGCTATGGCCATCCTGGCAGAATTGGTTGACAGGCAAGAAGTAACTTTGCAAAAGATGTTTTTTGTAGCAAGGTGTGTTTATACACCTATCCACTGTTACTTATGCTGGGCAAGTTTAGGATTGTAGGTTAACTTAACCTATATGTATTTGAGATGCAAAGGGAAAATTGGAGCACCCAGATTTAAAAATCCCAGGAAGACGTCACAGAACCTGTACTGACACATCCCAGGCCAGATCTGGACTCGGGACTCTATAGCTATGAGACAGAAGTACTAACTACTGTCCCACTATGGTGTCCTATTTGAGACTTTTCTGGAAATGTAAGGTGCTGTAATGTTGAAAGATGCAGCACATTATGACATTATTGGAAAGGTCTTGAATGTTAATGGTAACGTGAAATTAAGCTGTGGCTATAAAACTGAAAATCTGATAACCCAAAAACTGGGGATGTTTCACAATAACAGGACTGGGTTTCAAATTCTGATTTAATGGAGTAGGTAGAAAACGGTGCTAACTACAGTTCTGTTCACGTTGTCTTATATCTTTAAAGGTATACTTGGTTTAGGAATCCATATATGGAATTTAGAGAATAAATGTTCCTTTGTAAAATTAGGTTATGTTTGAATAAAAGATAAGAGCTAATAAATGATTTTGGCAAATCTGAAGAAATAATTGAATTTCAGTACAGTACAATTAAAGGAGAAGGTCACTCTCTTTTACATGCAGATTTAAAATAACACATGATCAGAAACTGATAATCAAAAGTATTTAACTTAGATAAAGTTAACATAATACTTCCCTTTAAACCCTTTATGGTTCTTTTGGAAGCTGTGAATAGAAAATATCTTCTAAAAGTGTAAAACTCAATATTGCACTGTAGGAACAAAGTTTTCTTTCATTAAAAATTGTAGATATTCAATTCAAAAGGATTATAGTATGCACAGGAAAGAGCGTGAAGTGTTTTGTATGTAATGTTAGATGGGTTTTGAAACTTAATGGTTCCTTATAGGAACAACATTTAGTTTAAACATATTAGCTTATTAAAATGCATCACTCTGTATAAACAACTTATATAAACATTGATATCCACATAGACTTTTCAAATTGAGGAACTTGATTTTAAATTCAACAGCATTGTCTGCAAAATATATATTCATGAGCCTATTGTAAAAAAAATGGTTTTAGTTAAAAATATTGTTCTTTTTGAGCAATAAAAGAATTAATCTTGTCTTCATAAATCGGTTCCACATTATCTGTGTTACAACCTCTTCTCTGCAGTACTTGATTTGTTAGACAGTAGGGATAAGACTACGGTATTTTTGTGGAATGGATACAGTCAAAATTAGTCTGGCCCATCACTAGATATTTGTTAAACAAATTTATGAGTGAACTAGCTAAGACTGATTTAAATCTAAGTAATCAAAGTAGACCTTGGCATTAATGTTTACAGTGCTCCATGCAATACATATGTCTCAGTTTTAAGCCATTTGGTATGAGATTCGTAAAAGCAGTGTTAATGTTGTGATCTGGCATCTTTTGGATTGTCAGAGACATAGCACTTGGATAGACACAAAGAGAGACACACAGACACGTATCCTTTTATCATGATTTTGTAAGCAGTGCATATTGAGTTGAATTGTGTTGGAAAAATGGTCAGCCAAATGTATAAAGGTGAATAAAAAAATCTGCTCAACATTTCCATGTTAAACAAAAATCTTCTTACCGGCAATTGTTGAATTACTTTGCCCTTCTGGTGTAGCAAAGAAGTACATATCTCTGAGTTTGTTGGAGTTCACAATATGTGGGTGCCCCTCACTTGTAACTGCATGTTTGTGTATCTTCATCCCCCCCCTCTTGTTCGAAAGTAATGTCAGCTACTGTTCTAACATGTGGTATTCTTGTTTTTTTTATTAGCTTTCATATGTTTTAATTTGGATATACAGTTTCTAGTATGACTTCAACAGAAGCCTCAGTTTTAAACCAAAACATAATACAGTGTGTATATAGATGTGTACACAATACTTGGACTAAATTTAGTCTATTTATAGTGGATATTAAATTGTAAACACTCTTTTCACCTTCAGTATAGTTATAATTATACATTTATATGAAAAGGAAATGAGCATTTTAATGGAAATATTCTTTCAGTGCCTTGGTTTAGTAAGGATGCACTCCTTTTGTAATGAAATGTCTTACTATGTTCAGTAAACATAGCACTTAACCTGCCTTGGAGAGTGTATGAGTCGTCTTCATTTTTCAAAAAATTTTTTGTCATCATTTGCTTTTTTTTTTTTTTTTTTTTAAAAACAAATACACACACACAAATAGAAAATTTTGTATATATTACACAATGTTTCTTGTTTTATGTTACATTCTGCATATATATATATATATATTTATCTATACTTGTAATTCTAATGTGTCTTGCTGAACTCATTAGTTATAGTGTTCATAATAAGAATAAATACAACTTAATTAAAAGGCCTAGTAACAATTAAATAATCAAAAAATGGCTAATATTTTTAAAAAGTAGCTTGAACATCTGTGCTAGTAGTTCAAACAGTAGGACATTCTATTGAAATATTGAGTCTTCACCCTTGATTTAAAGACTGAGGTAAATGGAGTCTCTTTAATATTGACCCTAAACCAGATATTATTCTTTTAAAGGGCCCACTCTTAAATGTTCTCAAACATACACAAACTCCACATGGACAACTGTCAGAGGCACAATTGGAGTACAGGGTGAACAGCACTAAGCAACAGGTGGCTTAGGAGGCATTAGAAAATCCTAAATCTCAAAGAAAAAATACCTAATGGGTTTCCACTTGAATTACTGTGTTATAGATGCAAAGTAGTAGTTTTGTAGGATAATGTTTTTGGCATTAGCATAACCTGTTTTTAAATGTACAGATTTATTGCATTCTTTAGGGATTTTTCAGACACCTGGGTAGTCATATGAGAATCTAATATATTTGTAATGTACTGGAAACTGTCCCAACCTGTTTTATGAAATTTTACAAGCACTGGTGCTAAAAGCACACTTCCTCCACAGTTGACTTGCATTTAGAAATGACTGATGTGGAAGTAGTATTGCAGTATAGATTACTGGCTGAAATGTGGAAGAAATCAAATACATTAATAAAATTATGAAACCTCACCAATCTCTGTTTGCATTAGATTGTGCTGTATTAATGTCGTTCTCATATCACATATATAACATGGTTTGCTTTTCAGAACTGTCTAATAGGTTTAAGTTTTACTTTATCCTCACATTGTCAATAAGCACTTGTGTATTTCTTTTCTGTAGCCACGCCATGAGTATTTTAATGTCCCTGTGTACTAAATGGCTCTGATGCTCATCCTGCATGCTGAAATTCCACGGCACTTTCCACAGCTGCTTTCCTGTTGGCACAGCATTGTCTTGGCAAAAAACATCCATTTCAAGTCATACTTCGTATGTTGTCACTTGTTGATCTTCAGTATTTTATTTTGGTCCTTTGCTATCATGTTGATAGTCTTTTTTTTTTTTTTTTTTTTTTTTTTTTTAGTGCTTTAAATTGTGGTACATCATGTATGTGTTTTCTATTTAACTTGTTTTTAGTTGCTCTTTATATTATAAAGTATGTGTAAATACAGTGTATATGTAGTATAATGCATTATTCTGTTTCTACAGTTTAATTTGTAATTGTACTAAAACGTTAATGCATTGCTTCCTTAATTATATGTTAATAATTAAAAGCAGTGGTAGTATTTGAAATAATCTACCAGCCCAGCACTGTTAAAGGTTATTTGATGTCTGCGTAGGCTCTTAAGTTTTGATACATCAGTAGAATGCATTTTTTTGGAAAATACTAGTGTTCATATAAGATTCAAAGTTTAGACTCCTTTATATGAATTTCTCATTACCTTATTTGGGATTATCGTCTTCTGTGGCTTCAATATGCACATATGAATGCTGTTGGTATAATTAAGATTTCCACTTATCTATTTAAATGGAAGGTTTTCTTCCTTCGATTTAAACTGTATAGAGGGAGAAAAAAAAACATTCTGAAATATATATAAAATATAAAAGTCTATTAAAATATGCTTTATGCATTATCTGCATGTTATACATTCAGGAGTGTAACACATTCTGCATTTTTCATGTTCAGAATTCTTATTTTTAACATATAAATTGACTACATTTCAGCACTTTGCTGTTTTTACCCTAGTTGTTGGGTTCATACTGGATTTCTATGTTTCTGCCTATAATACTTGATCTCCCTTCTGAATAAAGTATAGCATGTTAACTTTTCTGTGTTCTGTGGTTCACTTTTTGCTTTCATGAGCAACTGCTTCTGGGTCCCTACCAAGTAAATAAAACAAATTCATTGTTGATATACTTAATATTAGAGTAACAGATACTTTATATACAGTAGCCCTTTTACCGCGTTAAATCCTTTCTAGTAATGGTAGTTTCTGAGGTTGTTTTGAATGAAAATATTATTGATTTTGTTTTAATGTTTATTTCTGTGTGCACAAACTAAGCGGCAAATACATATATTGCAACAATTGAGTTCTCTGTGGTGCCTAAAGTGCTTCTGTTGTAATACTTGCACCCTTAAACTTACAAGGGAGGGGTAAGGAATGTATGGTTAATGTCAGTGTTCAGGTAGGCATATATAAAACCTGCAGCACAGCAGAACTATGTTCAGTCATTACACAGCTAAAGAGCTCTTCCTTATGCAGACAGGACTTAATAGAATAACATCATCCTTAGAGGCTTGTCTCTCACACAGCCTGCCGAGGCATTTTGCTCACAACAGCAAGGCTTTTTATAGTCATGGAAAAGCTTTTCATCTGCATGTTTAAAGCTGGAAATTCAGAAACTGAAAATTTCTGGTACTTTGCAGTTATCTCTTCATTTTTCTAATTGTTTATTTGATAACCTTTTCTAGCAGCCTCTATCCTCCTTAAGGATGAGGACTACAACACCATTTTTAGCAAGGACCACAGGGGCTGGAGGAGAGCTGCACTAATTAGCCTCTCCAGGTGAATCACACAACGTCAAAGGTGACCACTGTTTGTTAACACTGTATTCGAGTATGCAAGTATGTATTCAGAAATATGTGTATGTATGTGATATAATTAATGAGAACCTGCACAACCCTGGGATTTCAGCTGGTTACCCGTTGTTGGAAATTCATGAAATTGCCAGTCCTGTTACCGGAACACACCCTCCAGACTAATGTTCCATTTTGACTCTTTCTTATTCCTTGAGATATCTAACCTGACCCCACTGTTTTCCACTTTGCAAGGTTCCTGATTAAAGTTCTGGGCTCATTATAAAGTTGGTGTGCAAGCAGAGAATGCTCAGTGGTTAGAGTTCTTGTCCTTAGTATGGTGGTTGTTATGGATAAAACAGACAGCCTTGTTCACTTTTAGGTGTAGGTTTTCCTCTTTTTTTTTTTTTTTTTTTTAATACAAGAAACCTTTGAAGTATAGAAATTAATTTACTTCTGATTTTTCTGCTGAAATGTTTGAGACTTTTAAAACCACTCAACTTTAAAAATGTCAGACTTTCCTTTACCAGGTCCTAAGTCTTAGTCATTTTACTGCCAGCATGGAATTTAGAGAGCTTCTGATTAAAAAGTCTGATTCAAGTCGTCTTAGCCTCTGACTGCACAATGTGAGTGCAAATTAAGCTGGCTTCCCCAGCTGAGAAACCAATGTTGTACCACAATGAAATAAGCACCAACGATGATCAATTTTGTTTTTTTTTTTTTTTTTTTTTGCCGTTTCTCCACTTTTTCTTTATACGAGACAGGCGTGCACATTTAGATAAGCAGAACAAAGGAAAAGAATGCTTCCACAAGCATCAACATGGTGTAGTTCACATTTTTTACTGCTGGTGGAAAAGATTTGTATGCAGTAACATTGCTTTGACATGAAATTGGGCTCTCACAAAACTTTACTTGATTGATTCACTTTGCAAAAAGAGAACATTCTTCCTTTGCTATAGATCAAAGAAATGGGTGTCTGTATCTCAATAGCACATTTAAAATAGCTTCAAATGTTTGTGTTTGTTTTATTGAGATGCAGTATTTTTTTTTTTTTTTTTAATATTTTGGGCTTCTAATAGAGATTAAGGCCAGAAGGAGTTGCATTGCATCTTTGTGGACCTTGGAGAAAGCATATGACAGGGTGCCTCTAGAGGAGTTGTGGTATTGTATGAGGAAGTCGGGAGTGGCAGAGAACTATGTAAGAGTTGTACAGGATATGTACGAGGGAAGTGTGACAGTGGTGAGGTCTGCGGTTGGAGTGACAAATGCATTCAAGGTGAAGGTGGGATTACATAAAGGATCGGCTCTGAGCCCTTTCTTATTTGCAGTGGTGATGGACAGGTTGACAGACGAGATTAGACAGGAGTCCCCGTGGACTATGATGTTTGCTGATGACATTGTGATCTGTAGCAATAGTAGGGAACATGTTAAGGAGACCCTAGAGAGGAGAGGAATGAAGGTCAGTAGGAACAAGACAGAATACATGTTTGTAAATGAGAGGGAGGTCAGTGGAATGGTGAGGATGCAGGGAGTAGAGTTGGCGAAGGTGGGCGAGTTTAAATACTTGGAATCAACAGTACAGAGTAATGGGGAGTGTGGACGAGAGGTGAAAAAGAGAGTGCAGGCAGGGTGGAATAGGTGGAGAAGAGTGTCAGGATTGATTTGTCACAGACGGTTATCAGCAAGAGTGAAAGGGAAGATCTACAGGACAGTAGTGAGACCAGCTATGTTATATGTGTTGGAGACGGTGGCACTGACCAGCAGGTGACAGAACTAAAGTTAGCAGAGTTAAAGATGCTAAGATTTGCATTGGGTGTGACAAGGATGGACAGGATTAGAAATGAGTACATTAGAGGGTCAGCTGAAGTTGGATGGTTGGGAGACAAAGTCAGAGAAGCGAGATTGCGTTGGTTTAGACAGAGGAGAGATGCTGAGTATATTGGAAGAGGGATGCTAAGGATAGAGCTGCCAGGCAAGAGAAAAAGAGGAATGCCTAAGAGGAGGTTTATGGATGTGGTGAGAGAGGACATGCAGGTGATGGGTGTAACAGAACAAGATGCAGAGGACAGAAAGATATAGAAGATGATGATCTGCTGTGGTGACCCCTAACAGGAGCAGCCAAAAGAAGAAGATGATAATAGACATTAAATAGAAAATGCCCATCCCTACTGTACTTGGATAATCTTTTTCAAACTATCATAACCATAAATGAAGCATGAAGAATTAAATAGAAATTAAGGCAATGTATATATTCACTTTTTTGTAATAATTTATTATATCTGTAGACTGCTCTGCTATGTAAAACATTAAATTTGGAGTGGTCATTGTGACATAGATTTGCAAAATTGTACACAATTAAGTGCATAGAGGATGCAGTAAAGATCCATCTGTAGTCCTGGCCAGAGTGAGCTTGGTGGACTGGATGAGACAAGCATGAGATTTGGAAATTTCAGTGTGTTGTAGTTCCCTATATATAGACAGTAGGTAATAAGTTAGTCATGTAACTTATTTTGACATTTCAAATAGAAACAAGCAGGCAACCACTTCACAGTCATATGCATTGCTGAGTGTTCACATTGTGTTCACATTGTGAAATATTACTTCCTTTTTCAAAAGTGAAACCTTCCCCAGCCCGTGGTCTCAAGACTTGCGTTCTTAGTGGAATTCATATTGTTAGACTGTCTTGATTTTGCAGACTTTGCTGCTGTACACCTTACAATACTACACAATCACAGTTGGAATAGCGTTCACACACTGGGTGACTCTGACTTAAAATGAGCACTACACTGTGACTGTAATCTGGTATCAATTTTTAGAAGAATGTTAAAAGTAGCTTGTTTAGAATTTTGGAAATATTCATTCCAGAAACCAGATTTATAAAACATGAGTACACACAAAAAGTGGCTCAAAATGTGTGTATCGAAAGTGCAGTGGTCCTATATAAATGGAACAAGCTTTTGGGGACCAGTCAGAATTTTTTACCCGTGATGATGACTGACTTGTGAGCTGATTTAAACTTTCAAGAGCCATTCTCTTGGAGCTATGCGTTGAGTTGGCCCCGACATTAGAAAGACTGTCTGAAATTGGACTATACCTGTTGTGAACTCTGGCCCGGACACACACAGACGGACAACATAGTTCCACCACACACTATTTATTTACAGACTAATATTTACAATAATTACGTGCTCACACAACCCCAGTGCCTCTTGCACCGATTCCCCCACTGTCCAGGCCACACAGTCCTGTGCCTCTTTTCCTCCTGGCCGCCTCCAGTCCTCACTCCAGCTCCGTCCACTTCCACCCGACTTCCACTCATGACTGGAGGGAGGCGGCCCCTCTTATAGGAACCCGGATGGGCTCCAGCTGCTTCCCGGCAATTAGTCTTGGCCACACCCCTGTGTGGCAGAAGTGCCGGCTGCGCACCCGGAAGCCGTCCGGGTGTCCCTTGTCGTCTTCTCCCCGGCACTTCCTGGTGTGGCGGAAGTTCCAGGCTCCCAGGATGATAAGGCACTGGGGCGCCGCCTGGCGGTGGCCACGGGTCCCTACAGGGCTGGGCTTCCAAGCCCCCTACCCGAGGCCTCCTGCATAACCAGGACGGACGCCCCCTCTCGGTCTGGAGGAGGCACACGCCCTCATCTGGTCCTTCATGGCGTCCCGGCCGGGCTCCAGCCCCGGCCGGGGACCACACGGGATAAACCGGCATCGGGGTGCCGCCTGGCGGTGGCCACGGGTCCCTACAGGGCTGGGCTTCCAAGCCCTCTACCCGAGGCCCCCAACATAACCAGGACGGACGCCCCCTCGCGGTCTGGAGGAGGCACAAGCCCTCCTCTCGTCCTCCTGGGCCCGGCCGGGGACCACACTGTTCATATGGAGGCTTTAATGATGGTTGGCTTTCTTGGCAAAAGGCACCTACCAGAGGGCCAACAGGTCAAGAATATCTCATCTAAGCATAATTCTGGAAGCCATAAATGACTTGGGAAGCACTACATTCAGTTTCTGCATGGTTTGCTTGTACATGCCAACATAAAAATGAAATATGTAGCACTGTCCAGTTGTCCATTGGCAAGATTACATTAGGAAAACACTCCTACTGGATCAAGTGCACCTAGCAAGAATGATGCTGGTTTTATTAACCATAAACAGTGGCATTCCATCGATGGACAAGTCATGTGTGATGCCAGTATAAGAGAACAAACGTTGTCATGATTCGGTGGCCTGGGTCAATTCATGAATCCTTTATTTTGAACAAAAGTGGCATTAATCAGATGAATTACAGAAGGTCCAGTAAATGATAACTGGCTGCACCCTCAGTGTTTCATATGGGATTTTTAGTAACAGCAATATTTTAATTGTGTCAGGTGATAATGGCTTTCTTCTCAGAAGCTGGTGCCTTACACCTTTCTCAGACCCCCTCTGCACAGAGGACGGGTGCTTCAATGCAGTGTGGAGAGTGTTGTAGAGTTCCCGAAATGCAATTAGTGATGGCTGGATGCGTCCAATGAGGAGGCTGCTGTACAAGCAACTAAACACCTACAGCATGATGATTACATAAGTATGAGGTTCAATAGCACAGTGCAAGTTGTGGTTGTTCCAGGATGGCTACCTAGTGCAGTTTGAGGTGCATTCACATAAGCACATTTACAAGAGGATTGTAATTTGTAAAGGTAAATTGCATGGTTTTTTTTTGGGTCCACATTTTTCTGTACTTCGGTGTGTGCATATTTTCTTGCTAGAATTCATGTAATGCTTTATAAATGAGGCCCCATGTCTGCAGTACTATACAGTGCGTCATACTCTTCCTTCCTGATGTGATCTGGATAAATGTTTTTACAATACACTTTGCCATACTCATTGTGAGAAATGCCGTATACATCTGCTTTAGAATGCATTGGTGTACTGGACCTTTCAGATCTGCAGACGTTTGCGGATTTTGATTCTGCAAAGAAAAAACGGAAGACAAAAGTCTGTCATCCTTCAGTGAAAGGTGGGTAATGAGGCACAAGCTCATTTTTGTTTGGTAAGCTTATGCCTGATGTCTGGTTGAAGATATTCTATTGCTCCGTCTTTATATACTGTAGCAGATGCGTTGGAAGTGGTCACAGCATGTTGGTACTTGGCTATTTAGGTGGAAAACTAAACATTATATGAATCAGATTTAGAGAGAGTTTCTGTTCAGACATCTGGTATCTTATGTTATTTTAAAGACTAAAAACCTGGTCTGTGTGAGTTGACAGTTGAACGATTTCTAATGATTTTGATGTTGTATTCACGATTTGAAAAGTGACTTCTTCATTCCGCAGCAGTGTTAATATCCTTCTCAGAAATTTAATCTTAAGCAAGTCCACTGCTGTAAAAAAAAAAACACAACAGCAAGCCTGTCGCAGTGAGTATATAATGAACTTTTCCCCATAATGGCCACAAGTAGGCTTCTTCCCACATTAGTACCAGGCTGCTGGGTTTAGTAAATTGTTGTGCTGATTATATAGTGCATTTCACTTGAATAGAATGTGAAAAGTTAAGTGGAAGGTGGTTTTGGATCTATGAGTATATTTGGGGTGTGAGACTTGATCCGCTTCTCTGATGGCATCTTGGCAGCTGACTACCTGTTACAGCAGTAAGTGTGATAGGACTGGAAGCAAAGAAATCAGAATTCTTTTGCATTAATGGTGAGTACAATAGAATAGTCTGCTTCTAAAATTTTGTAAAATCTTTGTGTGTTTTTTGTGTGAACTGCATCATCTAATTCATCAGTTTCTATGGAGTATATTTTTTGTTGCACTGTAGTTGGAAATAAGTATTAATTCACCTTATTACAAAAAGTATCTCATGAACTGAAAATAAGAACATAAAGAAACTATGTAAACGTTTGAAATTTTGAAAGACTTGTGAATAATGGATGAGAATCTAAAAAAACAAAAGCACATGTGTTGACTCTTATATTTAGTATATGTGTATTTATGTGGTCATGTTAATTTAATATGGTAAGTGCCATATCATGTGTTGAATTATGGGCAGAATCTGTTTCGAGTGCAGTAACTCATTCATGGGGTTCACATTTTGGGACCTGGGGGGGGACGCCCCACAGGTCATGAAAGCCAATGAGTATTCAGTCGTTTTCAAACGTATGCCTGTGTCATAATGTTAAACCCAAAGCCACTCCATGTTTCAAACAGGACCCAGCTGTACTGGAAGTAAAGACGTTCAAAATACATTTGCCAGGTTTGTCTTTATTTATATTAAATGACAAAAGTGCATTGCAAGCGAATGGTTAGACTGAAGTTCAGTGGATGAATGATAACTTTTAAGTTGGAGCAGTTCACAAATAAAGTCATAACAAGTAAATCTGAAACAAATGGGGGTAGATGGGCAAATAAATATACTTCTGAAGACAGTGAGCGTTGACATCCTGGCAAGTGTGCAAGGGGGCTTTTACAGCAAGAGGCAGCACTTTGACATCAGTGGGCCTTTTACTCATTGTTATGATTTATTGATGAACTGCTAAAACTTTTCATCCTTGTTTGATGATCTCTATGTAGAACAAATGATCACTACATAAAACAATATTTCTGTGAAATTTTTGAGCTCAAATCATTTTTCTCTTTGCTTTATGGCAAACCTCACGGTAGGATGCTAAAGTAAGTTTTGATGCATATGTTTTGTACAAATGTTTAAAGAGACGGACTGCTTTGGTCATTTATGGCAGATAATCTCCAAAAAGATGGTGACTTTTTTGTGTTTATTTCAAAGGCTGCTGAATATTCTCTCTTTTTTAGATGACTTGGAAAAGAGTAGCCAGTCCACAAGCTGGCTTGCTGCCAAGGAGGCTTATATACAGTGTATATATATATATAAAAAATAAATCTGAGGCCAATTCTTGTAACCACAGGGTTTTCCAACAGAGTCTTGGAATCCGTTATGACCAGCGCTTTATTTTCACCTAATGCCCTGATCAAAATGCCTGCTTTTGTCTGCAAAATTGCTTGTTGCTGCTCTTAAATCCAAGTCCAAAAGTCAGCACTGCCCTGTCAATTGTGATTTCCTTCGATAAGACATGTAGAAATGTTTCACCTCACTCTTTGGCCACATCTTCTGGTATATTTGTTTTTAATTTGATAAGTCATATTATGAATGAGACGCAAACTATTCAGGGATACAGTACTACATCCCCACACATTTGTTTCATATCTAGCAAAGGTTTGACAGACCAGACCACCTTTGTCCCCAGCCGCAGGTGGTTCTGAGAGCTACCAGGCCAGGTGAGAATAGGAGTATCCTGGTTTTTAGGTGCCTGTAGGCATCAATATAGGATGATGTGAATATCACTTAATCCAAAGAAAAATTACTGTTCTAAATTTCTGAACTCCTCCAAAGTGCAAATTGACCCCTTGGTTATTTCTATAATTGTTGACACCCATGTTTATGTACTGTAAATTAATAAAATTTCAACAATAGGGAGGCAGAGGGGGATGTTGGTCGGGAGCATGATGTGAAACATGTTAAATTAAAGTGACCTTATCAGAAATGTATGTTTTTATATTTCCAATTTTGAGCTGAAATTGCAGTCTTGCTACACAGTGAGGCAAATGCAGGGATTGACCACTGACACTTTTTGTGTGCTGTTAAGTCAGTTGACACTTTTTATGCCAAGTGGCTTAGAGATCATAAGACTAATTTGTTTTCTGTATATGACTTGCTCAGTCAATGGTGGGGACCAATCAAGTAAACTTGTGCAGTACAGTTTGGTCAGTGTTTGACATAGCTCAAGGTGCTATTCTGGTATTGTATGGTTGTTTTTACATTTCTACTATTGTAAAAGTACAATTTTTGCTTAGGAAAACATACAGTGAATGGCGAGTGAACTTCTAACCTTTAGGCTTTCTGTAGTGCCAGTACAATGCTGAAAGATAGGGGCTAAATGTGAGACAAAACTTGGCTGAGATCTCCAGGAAGTGCTCCGCTTGCAGTTCTTAAAGGTAGTCAGCATGGCCAGGAATGGAGGTGGTTCTGTTGCTCTTGCTTCAGAGAAACTGCTCCTGAGGGCCTTTGTAATCTAGACATTGTGGGTTCAAGGCTGATAGTTACCACAGTGCAATCTGCATCCTGTGGATTTGTTGATTCCACAACAAATGAAAGACTGTGTCACATTCAGTTATGAAAAGGTGTGCATCACTGCACATGCATTTTCCATTTTTGTTTGTACATTGATGCATGTCATTGCATTTTCATGTGCTAGTTCTGTATGTGTCTACGTACCTTTTACCAAGTTGATGAATAAAAATCTGGAGCCATTTTTTGTGATGTTAAAACATTATGATAACCAGTGCTCTTAGGTGTTCCGGTAGTATGATGCTTTGCCAGTTATAGTCACAATACTGGTGACTGCAGTCCCAAAGACAACAACTTCATGGAGCTTGGAGGATTAACATACAGTACTCAGGTTTATTTGCAGGAAACAGGGAAAGATGTTTGGCGAGGTGTGGCAGGGGGTTGGAACAAGTTATAACATAGTCATTGTGTTGTGTGTTTTCCATGTGGAAAAAATGTATTGCCATGAAATTTTGTGTGTTTTTCAAATGCAATATGTGCAGCGAGATTTATAAAAGTGGACATCTCCACAATGATGTGAAAAGGGCGCACTAGTGTGCTGCCGATTTGCCTATACTAACAGAATGAAGAAATGCTGAAGACCTGTAGAAGGGTGAACGTAGGCTTAATTAGCTGATGGAGCTCACCCAGAGTAAGGTGTTTGTTACTCTATATGCCACTGCTTTATAAGCTGCATTTGTTCATTATTTCTGGTATTACAACAGAAATTTTTACATCATTCTGCATTTACATTTCCATCCTTATTAACATTTTAGGTCCTTGGTTATTTTTAAATGACTCACAGTGTGATCTGAGCAAGTCATTTGTCCTGATTGTGATCCAACAAAATGCATGAAAGTGTCTGGAGAACAAGTTTAAGGAAACTGCTATACAAAAGCAAGGCAATGAATTAAAAAGAGCAGCTGTGGAAAACATACAGACAACATGGAGGACTTTCCGTTAAAGAATAAGTTTTGTATTTTTCCAAGTCAAAGTTTTCTCTTCATAGTCATGATCTATATTAATTTGCTGTATAAAATTGTATTCTAAAGTGAAGAGTTTTTTTTTTTTTTGTAAATGTTACAGTAGGGCTCTATGGAACCCCACATCCATACATGATAGAAAAAAACTTTAAAACTTACCAAATAAGACCTACTTTGACGCCCAAAAATTTTGATGCAAGAAAACATGCTTTTGTGTTCATGAGGCATTGTTGTGATAAAAGAAGGAAACTAGAATTGATTTTTTTCACAGATCCCATTTCCTTCAGGTAAGGATGTGTTTCATGCTCATTTGTGTGCCTGCTGTGGCCGTGGAGTTATTAAATGCCACGTAACGCCCCTCCATTCCAATTTGTGTAGTTATGAAGCGAGGTGCACACAGAATGGGAATGCAGAGAATGCAGCACATAGGAGTTTTCATTGTACTTTGTACACATTCTGTTCAGTTCAGATTTATTGTTATACATTTTATTTTTAGCAAAAGTTAGATTTTTTTTTTAAAGAGGCAAGCCCCTGGCACTGTGAGGCAAGAAGGAGAGCCCATTCTCGATAAGTTAAAACATCAGTACTCAGCTAAACTTAAGTGTGATTAAACTCCTTGAATTGGTGTTGCTAAATTGGCCGCATAGTGTGTGTGTGTGTGTGTGTGTGTGTGTGTGTGAGAGAGAGCTCTGCTGTGGACTGTTCCTGCCTTGTGTCTGATGCCTGCTGGCATAGCCTTCAGGTGGACTGCAACCCTGCTGTAGATATGCAGGTTAAGAAGATGGATGTGTGGGTGTATGTAGGGCTTGAAATCGAGCAATATGCACCGACACACCATGCTGACTTTCTCCTGTTCAATAACTTGACCTAAGCCCACATGTCTGCTCAGTTCTTGTCACTTCATTACTTGCTACTCTTAGTCACTGAACCATACATGAGCATTATCAGTCTAGTCAGAGCAGGCAGTATATTCCTTATAGTGAAAGAATCACAAACATAAGTGTGGTTCATCTATCACCGCATTATTATTGTCTAGCTGTCCACAGAGCAAAGAAAGGGCAAGGGTAGCATGAAAACAGACAAACAGGGATGCTGGCAAAGACGTGAGGCTCATGGCCAGTCTCCTTTGAAAATGTGGTTTGCTTTTTGCTTTCTTCCTTTTTAAAATGACGTGGATACAGTGTTTTGCAATAAGCGTGTAATCTCAAGATATGAATAAATGGATACTTTACTGTACTTCCATCCAGAATCCAAACACTCATCAAAGGCTATAGGAGGCGTCTAGAGGCTGTTATATTTGCAAAAGGAGGCTCAACTAAGTATTGATGTAATATCTCTGTTGGGGTGCCCAAATTTAGGCACCTGTCTAATTTTGTTTTGATGCATATTGTATATTTTCTGTTAATCCAATAAACTTAATGTCACTGCTGAAATACTACTGTTTCCATAAGGCATGTCATATATTAAAAGGAAGTTGCTACTTTGAAACCTCAGCCAATGATAAAGAAAAATCCAAAGAATTAAGAGGGGTTCCCAAACTTTTTCATATGACTATTTGTCCCCAAAAAAAAATTAAGTGCTTAAAAAATGATATATAAATAATTAAAACAACACCCCCAAACACACATTACAACATCTAACCTGGATAACAGAGAGCTGCTGCTAACAGTAACATGCTTGTAGATGGCAGTACGATGATGTCAGACGTGCTCAGATTGTATCACAGGCTTATATTTCAAATCGTTCATATTTGGATAGAGCAGGTCCAGCTTGTAGTGCCCACAACAGCAACATGCTGATAGACCTTTGTTTTTGTTTGAAGTCACCCACATTGAGAACAATTCATCATTGAGGTATTGATACAGAGCGAGTTATACCTGTTACTTAGACAGCCAGGGTGATAGATCTTCTCTCCCTGGCAGTAATGTTTATGAATTACTTTAATTGTAATGTGCTCTTTTTTCCACCATTGCCCCTTTTACATAAATATCCAGTCCCCTTCTGTTTTTTCCACTCAGTCTAGTGAAACCCATCCAGCTTTAAACTAGGGTATGAAATAAGAGGTGTAGGATGGTTCTCTGCAGTACTTGTACTCGCTGTAAGATGTAGCAGTTCATTTAAAAGGGATCAAACATTTATTATATGGAGTCGATACTTTTTTTTTTTTTTTATAATAACATTTTATTAATTGGTAAGTTTTAAAAGGCTTCATCTGTCATGTGTGGACGTAAAATTCTACAGATCCCATTTTAATCTGAAAGAACAGACAAAAGTATTTTTTAAATTTGTAAGAAATGCTTCCCTTTAGAACACATTTTTAAGTGGCAAATTATTGTATGCCATTATTTTGAAGAAATAACTTTGACTTGGAAAAATACCAAACTTGTCCTTTAAAAACAGGAATTGGCCTCTGGCTAAAGAGAATGTATGTGAGCAGCCCCTGTACTAGTTGAACCTCATGGCCAGAGTCCTGTCTCTCTAAATAACAGAGCAAATGGTCATTCTGTGTGATTTTCAGCACTAACCATCCTACATGTACTGTATGTCACAAGAGAAATGAGAAAGCAAAGTGAATCATCCCATTCTGTCTGTCATGTGCAGATTTGTGTTGCCTAGTAGTGTGTGTGTCTGTGCGTGTGATCGATCCTCATTAGCCTTTTCTCTCCTAGCACTTCAGAAATCATTGTGCTTCACAAGGTGACATTTTTCTTTTCTCTTTCTTTCTTCCTCTAGGAAGCCGAGACTCCCAGAAGCGTTCTTGAAGAGATCGGG
The DNA here is from genome assembly GCA_026402145.1 of Polypterus bichir lapradei. NCBI lineage: Eukaryota > Metazoa > Chordata > Cladistia > Polypteriformes > Polypteridae > Polypterus > Polypterus bichir. The sequence goes on along the minus strand of JANRMT010062831.1, from coordinate 22,628,073 downwards.
CTGACATAAACCTTACACTTCAATCTTGGCCCTTTTTGATCCTTTTTCTTTGTTTACTGCCTTTTTTGTGTCTTGCTAATGTTATGCTAATTGTTCTGTCTGTGCTGTGTGTCAGTATTCGGGAACAAATTCCCAGCAGCTTAAAAAAAGGAGGACAAAAAAGGGAAGATGGAAATGTTTCTGCCTTTGCTATAATACTGCCTTAAGGGTTTTTTTTTGTTTGTTTTTTTGTTAGTCACAATGCACACGTAAAGCGATGCTGTTTCATAAAGATTTGTTTCAAGCGGTATTCATTATAATATCCCTTCTGAAATATGTTTCCTTTTTTTATTCTGTGTGATGTCAGTAATCATTTTTTTTATGAAGGTGCTTGATTTTGTATTTTCAAGTTACTTGAGTGACATGTAGCTCAACTGTAAAGCTGAAGTGTGCTACCCACTGGTACCACTAGAGGGCAGAGCACGTGGGCTTGCAGCGTCATAGTCTCTCTGAAACGCTTTTGTCTGCCCATTAGGTGAAGTCTTCAATTTGGCTTTTTGTACTTAGTGGGTGGGTTCAAAAACACACGATGAATGAAGCTTTGGGGGGGTTTTAGTGTTCACAACCAAAGAAGCACTGTGTTGGCATCCATCTGCTTGCTTTTTTTTCTGTTTTGCTGGTTTTGTTTTTTTTTGTTTTTATTTTATTCATGTCCAAAAAGGCTATTTGCAGTTGTGGGGGAAAAAAACTATAAAAGTGTTGGAAACTCTTAAGTGACAATGTCACAACGATAAACCAAAGAATTCCTTCCTGTGGGCATTAACGGCCCTTTCTACTACCAGTACAGTCAGTATTTACTGAAGGTCAACACTAAACCAGGAGCTGGCGCAGGTGGCATGGTAATTTCAATGTCTCGAGTATTTTTGCTCACTCTAAGGTGGCTCAAACCCTGGCAGAGCTTGTTTGAAGTCGGGCATCTTCATCAGTTCAAGTGTAACACATCCAGTTCCACAGGTCACTTCTTCTTCTTCTTCCAGTATTGTGTCCCATATAAAATGCCGCTGAACCTTGCTGTGCATATTCTTTTGTATTACTGTCTCTGAAGGAATAAACAGTGATTGGTGTTCAAAATAATAAACCCTTTCCTTGCACCAGATTGGTTTTCCTCTCTTTATGATTCACTAGGAAATGAATTCTATGGGGCAGCCTGCAACCTTGAAGCAGAAGTGAAAGACACTTTAACTGGAAACCCCTCCGTACTGTAAAGTATTATTAGAAAGGTGGGTTTGTTGAGGTATTTATTGAAGCCAAGCATTAGTGAAATGAGGAAGATGTCAGGAAATGAAATACAATTTCTTATGGAGCCACATACCCATTTTTAAACAGAGTTGATTTCATCTGCCGCTGTATTCTACTGTTTTCTAGTGTGAAATCTAAGTAATTAGCATAGTCCTCAGCATCAGTGGACCATGCAATGCCTATGTCTCTGTTATATGCCATTTATTATGGATTGATAAAAGCATTGGTAATGTTTGTAATGTGCCATCTGTTGGAATGACAAATGCAGTGAATTTTATTGCTACTATTGTTTATGATGTGCCATCTGTTGGAATGACAGAGACATAGCAACCGGATGGACACACTGAGAGACGCATGTCCTTTTATTAAGGTGGATGTACAGTAGTGTCATGAAAAATTTCAGTTTTTGACTTATGTTTGTGTTGTGGTGTTCATCTAATGTTAGATAAAAGGCACCTGAATGAACAAATAGCACTTTAGTTTACTTTTGTCATGTACTGATTCAACACAAACTCAATATAAATGTTGTTTACTTTGACCCTTACCATCACAGTTCAGAACCAACTGAATTCTGATGCTAATGGCAGGAAAAAAACACGTGGGAAGCGATCAGAGTTGTTGTTGACATCTCTCAGTGTGTAAACAGTTACAAAGCCATTTCTAAAAGTCTGGGACTCCTCCGAACCACGGTGACTGCCATTATCTCCAAATATAAAGCACTTCAAAACAGTAATGAGTATTCCCAGGAGCCTGCAGCCTAAATTACTCCCAAAGACGCAACAAAAAATGATCTAGGAGGTTACGATCCTCATAGAACATCCAAATAACTGCCGGCTTCACTTGCCTCGTCTTCACTCAGTGTTCATGCCTCCAAAGTTGGTAAGACACTGGGCAAAAATAGACTTCATTGGAGAGTCGCAAAGTGAAAACCACTGCTAACCGAGAAGAACGCACAGTGGATTCAGAAACTGTTCAGACCCCTTCACTTTCTGCACACTTTATCGTGTTTGTAGATTTAATTTTCAATGGAAAAACTTGTGTTTTTCTTGCCACTCAGTCTACGCTTAGTAATCCTTAGTGACAAAGTGAAAACATGTTTTCAGAAAGGTTTGCAAATTTATTAAAAGTTAAAACCTGAAATCTCTCATTCATACAAGTCTTCAGCCCCTTTTGCTGTGTGGCAGGTCAAATTGTATTCTGGTGCATCCTGTTTGCTTTAATTATCCTTGATATGCTTAGAACTTGATCATAGGTCGCCTTGACAAATTGAATTGACTGGACATCCTTTAGAAAGGCGCACCCCTGTGTATTTAAGATCCCACAATTCACACTGCTGGTCAGGGCAAAAACCAAGCCATGAAGTTGAAGAAAAACTCTGTGAAGAAACTTTTTTGAGGTATAGATCTGTTTAGAAAACAAATTTCTAATGACTGTTCCTAGGAGCATATTAATCTCAATAATTGTGAAATTGAAGAAATTTGGGACCACCAGTACTTTTCCTAGAGTTGACTGTCCAACCAAACTGAGTAAATGGACAAGAAGAGGTTTAGTCAAGGAGGTGACCAAGAACCCAACAGTTACTCTTAATAGAGCTTCAAATGTCTTCTGCTGAGACGGGAGAACTTTGGAACGACAGCCATCTTAGCAGCTCCACCAATCTGCTTTTTATAGTAGAGTTGCTAACTCTCACTTGGAGTTTGCCAAATGACATTTAAAGGACTCTTGGGAAGAAAATGATTCTCTGGTCTGAGGAGACAAAAACTGAACTTGTTTTATAGAACTACAGTTTTGTCTGGCTAACACCATCCCTGTAGTGAAACACAATGGTGGCAAGCATCATTGTATGGGGGTGCTTCTCTGTAACAGAGACAGGGAGACTAGTCAGAGTTTAGGGAATGGCGAATGCAGCCAAATCCAGAGAGGCCCTTGAAGAAAATGTGCTCGAGAGTGTGCGCCACCTCAGACTGGTGTGATGGTTCACCTTTTACCAGGACAACGACCCAATGCATACAGCAAGGACAACACTGAAGTGGCTTTGAAACAAGTCTGTCACTGTCCTTGAGTGGCCAAGCCAAAGCCCCGAATTAAAACCTTATAGAACATCTGTAGAGAGACCGGTAATTAGCAGTTTACAGGCACGTCCCACCCAGTCTAATGGAGCGTGAGAGGATCTGCCAGGAAGGTTGGAGTAAACTGGCCAAATCCAAGCTTGAATGTAGAGACTTGGCCAGGAAGACTCAACAGCTGTAGTTGCTGTCAAAGGGGCTTCTACAAAGTACTGAATTAAGGGTCTGGATACTTGGAGTTCAGGATATGATTTTTATACTGAGTGTAGATGAATGGGCAAAAGTGTCTATTTACAATACAATAAAGTGTGCAGAAAGTAAGGGGGGGTCTTAATTCTTCTGAATCCACTGTAGATGCTTACCTTTCTTGTGCTAGTACTCAACCTGGCTCATCCCCACTCCTTATGGGAGAATGTTCTATGGACAAATGACACTAAAGAGGGACTTTTGGAAAACATGATCCCATTATTTCCAGCATAAAGCAAAACCAGCACCACAATGGCCAAACATGGGTGGGGTGGGGATGCCGTTTTGCCTTACAACCTGCACAACTTAATTGAGGCAACCCAGAATTCTGCTGTGGATGAGAACATCTGTACGGAGAACATCCATTCATCCAACTGTGAGCTCAAATTTTTGGTTGGGTCATGCAGCAAGACAAGGATCCAAAACTCAAAAGCAACTCCACATGTGAGCCAATGTGAATTGTACTCAGTAGTCAATACATTGCTGTGGTCTGCATCTTCAGAACACCTTCATATGAAATATTTAATATACCGTCTATATTTCTATTATCATAATGTTACTTTGCTTGCTTTCTTATACATATGATTATATATATATAATATTGTATATGATACAGTCTTGTTTTTTTGCTTTTCAATATATCTGCAAGAAAGTATGACGAGGCCTCTACCAGGAGAAACGCTGAGATTTCCAGCAGAAGGGGCTGAGGCTGCTAGGTAACCTCTCATTTGTTTATTGTGTCCAAACACTGCTGTCTTAAAAATGTCTTAAAGAGCGCTGTGGACCTGATACTTGAGATCCCTACAAATACTGGATTCTGAACATGCTGGAGCATTAGAACCCAAATGTCATAGGGGAGCACAGGCTTCCAGTTGTGCAATTCAAATGTAAAGAGGTAAGTGCTAACCTAAGGAGGGGGAATGACAGGGTGGTCTTAGAAGTGTTGTCTGTGCCACACGACAGTCCTGGTAAAATTAAGGAGATCAGAAGGATGGCACAGATGTTTATTGAACATATGAGAGCGATCCTTAAAGGAGAAGTTCATTATTGTAGTGTGAGGGCCCACACACTTAATCAGAACCATTTCAAGTGGAGCACGAGGCAAACCAGGGAGTGTGGTGTCATCGCTTGGCCCTGGACTTGAAAAGCCCAAGGCTGTCAGCTGTCTGTCCCCACCAGTGATTCACCATGTGACCTGAGCAAGTTATCTGTCCTGATTGTGATCCAAGAAATGCGTGAAAGTGGCTGGATAACAAGCTCATGGCAGTTCCTCCCCCATTTAGATATAGAAGCAAGGCGATGAATTAGAAAGGCCAGTTGTGGAAAACTTGCAAACAACATTGAGAATAAGTGTAGTATTTTTCAAGTCAGTTATTTCCTCCCAATCATTGTACATATTAATTGCTGCATGGAGTTGTACTTTTTATAAATTTGACAAACACCTTGTCTGTTCGAGTAGTTTACAATGGGGATGAAGGGTAGCAGGGTTCAGAAGTGATTGAAAACTTACCAAATTGATTCACTTTGAAGCAGGAAAGTTTATGATTCAAGGAAATATGCCTTCCACGCTTGAGCCATTCTTATGATAACAAAAGGAGAATAGAAATAAATCATTTTTATCACAGACTTTTTTTTTGGCAAGAATACATTTGATATTTTCTTGTCCACTCGCAGTTGCCGTCTTGGCTGGAGTTTACACGTCATTAAGAAAGTTGATCAGCACAAAACCAAACATGACTGAAGCTCGACAGAATTTCTTTAAGCAGAAAATGGTACGAAAGTGCATAACCAGGATGTAAACAAAAGTTAAAAAGCAAAGCGTTTACAGTTTCCATCGACTTTCTTGTGTTAACCTCCATACTTTAAAGTTACGACTTGTAGCCCTTTGGCTGGATGTGAAGGCTCAGTGGACGACTACTTGCAGCCAAACAGGAAAAGAAAACGCGTCACTGATCACCCAACTGCAGTTCTGAATATAATGAAGGCGAGTCACAGCAGCTGCAGCTGAACTGGGCTGAAATGTAGAGTTGTAGAACATTAACTATGGAAAGGTCAACTAGTAACAAACTGAGTGCTACTGTATGTAGATAAGCTCTTATGTAGGATCTCATGGTTGAACAATCGCTACTGATGCTGCTTCGCAGATCGAGTGTCGTGAGGTTGAATCATATGCCTGGTTATTGTCCATGTGGAATTGGCACATCCTTCCAGATTTTTTTTTTTTTTTCCCACAAAGCCATAAAGTTAATATGAAATGGCGATTCCAGATTAGTGTGAATGGGATAGTACATTGGCGCATGGCTGTGCGTTGTTCTTGGGATGGCATGACACGCAGTGCTAACAGGAAAGGTGCATTCTACAACATGCAATACACCCAATGCGCTCATTCTGATCTCTGGCACATTCAGTGAGAAGTAAGCATTAACGCTGAAAAAAATAAGATGATTAAGTCGACTTACCCAAATGAAAGCTGCCCATTTGGTCCATCAGGTTTTGTGAGGTTCTTCCAGTTTAATTTTGAAAAGAAAGAAAAAAAAGTCTCCTGAATGCCATGATGGATGATAGCTGAAAATTTACGTACCACAGCCTCACATAACAAAGCAGTCTCATCCGCTACATTCCTCTTCCTTCCTCAGTGGCCACTGGTTCAGATTCTCCAGACGTGCGCCACCAGTCTCCCCTTGTCTGCTACATGCCTTCCAGTTCCCTTCCCTCTTCATCCTGTTGGTGCTCCCCATAGTACAGTATAATCTGGCACATAGAAATACAGTCAAAATAAAAAGTATGTGAACCCTTTGGAATTATCTGGTTTACTGCATGAATTGGTCACAAAAAGTGATCTGATCTTCATCTAAGTCACAGGTACTGATATACACAATGAGTTTAAGTCAATGACACACAACACATTTTTCATGTCTTTATTTTACAAACAGATTCAACGTTCACAGTGGTAGTGGAAAAAGTAAGTGAACCATGGGATTTAATAACTGGTTGACCCAGCTTTGGCATTCAATGACCTCAACAAGGCACTTCTGTAACTGCAGATCAGACCTGCACATCTTGCAGGGGGAATTTGAGCCCATTCTTCCCTGCAGAACTGCCTTAACTCTTCCATATTCTTTGGTTGTCTTCTGTGTATGGCTCTCTTCAAGTCATTCCACAGCATCTCGGTAGGATTGAGATCCGGGCTCTGGCTGGGCCACTCCAAAAGGTGGAGTTTGTTCTTCTGAAACCATTGTGCTGTGGATTTGCTGCAATGTTTGGGGTTATTGTCCTGTTGCATCGCCCAACCTTTTCTGAGCTTAAGTTGACAGTCACCCTCACATTATCCTGGAGAATTTGTTGATAATCTTGTGAATTCATTTTCCCCTCAATGATGGCAAGCTGTCCAGGCCCTGATGAAGCAAAGCAGGCCCAAATCATGATGTTCCCTCCACCATACTTTACTGTAGGGATGATGTTTTGATGTTGATATGCAGTGCCCTTTTTTGCCAAGTGAAGTTCTGCTTGTTCCTTCCAAATAGTTCAATTTTGGTTTCATCACTCCACAAAACATTTTCACAGTACCATTGTGGAATGTCCAAGAGCTCTTTCGCAAACTTCAACCGTTCAGCAATGTTCTTTTTTGATAGCAATGGCTTCATTCTTGGTGTCCTGCCGTGGACTCCTTTCTTGTTCAGTGTTTTGCGTATAGTTGACTCATGAACAGAGATGTTAGCCAGTTCTAATGACTTCTTCAAGTCCTTTGCTGTCACTCTAGGGTTCTTCTTTTCCTCATTGCTGACTTTGCGTTGTGTTCTTGGGGTCATCTTGGCAGTGCACCCACTTCTAGGAAGAGTAGCCATAATACCAAATTGTCTCCATTTATAGACAACTTGCCTAACAGTAGACTGATGAATATCTAAAATCATTGAGATGACTTTGTAACCCTTTCCAGCCTTATGTAGATTAACAATTCTCGATTGTAGCTCTTCAGACAGCTCTTTTGTGCGAGGCATGATTCCCAACTGGATATGCTTCTTGTCAAAAACTCGAACTTTATAGTGTTTGTTATCGATCAAAGTAATTCTAAGCCACACCTCCGAACTCGTTTCATTAAGTGGACTCCAGGTGTGTTAAATTCTGACTGCAATGAGCTTTTTTTTTAAAAGTCATTAGCTTATGGTTTACTTTCTTTTTCCATCCTTCAGTTTCACAGTTTGAATGATTTATTCAATATGGTCAAAAATTCTCTAAAAATCTGTGTGTCTTTAGTTATAGGAGACTGTGTTAGTTCATTATTGTGACTGACATGAAGATACAACCATGTTTTATATGGGTTAGACATAAATACAGTGATACCTTGGTATACATCCGCTTAGGAATAAGTCCAACTTGGTATATGTCCTGTTTGGACATGAAAAATTTTGCTTGATATGACCTTTGTTTGGAATACAACTCGTGTGCTACCCTTGTTTACCTCTCTCTCTCAAGACAAAGCCACGACTGCCCACGAGCATCAGTACGGCAGTTGCTAGCATTCAGTGAACAACTCGCGTGCTACCTGTTTTATATGATTGTTCAATGATGCTTTTGTCCATTGCTTTATGTTTGGGTGTTGATTGCTATGGTCTGCGTCTTTTGAGACGTATGACTACTGGAGGGAGGGGTGTGGTGTAGTAGGCACGCTGTATGGAGAGTTGATTAAACAGGGTTCAAAATAAAAAGCATTCGAAACGTTATTCTGAGTGTGTCGCTACTTCAATCTAGAGAACACTACACTACCCTTGTTTACCTCTCTCGAGTCAAAGCCACGACTGCCCATGAGCATCAGTACGGCAGTTGCTGGCATTCAGTGAAAAACCCAAGCTACAACACTCTGTGAATTTAACGTGATTTTGTGTTTTTTCGCATAAATTTGAATTTATTGTTGAAAAGTATGAAGGAGGCATGTGTATCCGGGACATGGCTGCTGCATACCGTATGCCGAGAACGACGGTATCTACGATTGTGAAAAACAAAGACGATATTAAAAAGTAAAGTGAGGTTAAATTTTCATTTATTTCATCTGATTGCTTTTGTATTTATGTATTTTAGTATTAAGCAGTGTTTAAATTATTTTATACAACCCCATCAATGTATATAATATGCCAATAACAATAGGATTTTTTTTTTCATGGAAACAGATTCATCATTTTCCCTTTATTTCTTATGGAAAAAACTTTGTTTGGTATATGTCCTGTTTGGATCTGGAATGGATTAAGGGCGTATACCGAGGTACCACTGTATAGAGAATTCCTAGGGGTTCACATACTTTTTACTTTGACTCTACAAGCTGGGGGAAGCCACACCACTGGGGGGTGAGATGTGGTGCAGACTAGCCATTTAAATGGTTGGATCTCATAAATCGTTTACTTTTGTATTTCTTTCTAAAGCAACATAAATATGATACATTTAACATTTTGTGCAATGTCAAGATGTGGAATGATATTTGCCTTGAAAAATAGACGTATTTAGAAATTTTAAACCTTTCTCTCCTCGTGTTTGGACCCGTATACTCCTTTAGCCCCTTGTAAGCTGCAAGATCAGGTAAGGTATTTTAAACATTATTAAAAAATGCTTCAGTTAAGATTTAAGAATGTGGGAAATTAATATATACCCTGACTGTGCTGAAATAAGTGACTTGAAATATATCAAACTTATCCTTTAAGAAGCGTTTTAGGAAAGGAAAAGGGCAGTTGGAAAGAAATACTGCAGGAAAAGTGGGAGTATTTTAGTAGTAATAGAACAGTCAAGGATATCGGAAACACTAAGGGGAAAATGAAAAGATACAGAGAGTACAACAACGAATGCTCTCAACTTGTATTTTTCTTGTCTCTACACACACATGAAGAAGTAGACGACCTTCCAGTGGTGTTATGGACTCCTAAGAATGTACAGAAACTGTAAAGGGAGAAGTGCTGCTCAGATTAAATAGGCGGAATTCAAACAAATCACCGGGACCAGATAATATTTATGCTCTTTGTGTTTTTCAAAAATCACTGAACTCTGCAGAAAACACTTCACACTGGAAGCTAGCAGATGTTGCCCTGTTATATTAAAAGGCTGATCCGGCAGATGTGATCAACTATGGGCCAGGAAGCTGAATGTGCATCACAGGTAAACTAATGGAAAGAATTACTGTGAAGAAGCCTGACCAACACTTGGCAAGGACAGGAGTTTAAATGAACAGTCAGCGCAGGTTCAGATGAGGGAATTCTATGAGAAAGCAAATGGATATGACCAGAGTGGTGCATACGATATTATTTATCATCACTTTCAGAAAGCATTTGATAAGACACCACAAAATAAATTGGGTGTCAAAATAAAAAAAAAAGGTGCAATATGTAGAGGGGTGCAAAACTGACTCAAACGCAGGAATCATAGGGTGATGTTAAATGAGGTGTCCCGCAGAGGTCAGCGCTATGGCCGCTGCTATCTTAGTAGACATACTGTATATAATCAGCATGGGAATATTAACAATGTCTGGTTAACATTACAAATGATGCACAATCAGTTAAATCGTCAGAGAGAGATTCTGATAGCATATAGGCTCGGTCATATTTGTGATAGATTAAATTTAATGTTAAGTAAATGTAAAGTATTACACACAGGACGTAGAAATTTAAACTTGAATACACAATGGGGGGGCCTGACTTTTGAAAGTACACTTCATGAGAAGGCCCTAGGAATCATAGTGGACTCCTCGCTGTCTACATTGAGTCAGTGTACAGAAGCAATCAAGAATGCTAGTAGGATTTTCCAGTCATGTTATCATGCATGAGGTGAGGAGGTCAAATGAAGGGAGGCTCTGCTTACGTTATGTAACACTGGAGAGGTTGCTCCTGGACTAATGTGTGCCGTTTTGGTCTCCACATTATGAAAAGACATAGCTGCACTAGAGAAAAAGGACGGGGAAGAGCAATTAGGCCGATTGCTGGTCTTAAACATATGAGCTACAAGGAGACATTGAAGAGTTCAAACCTCTTCAATTTAACCAAACACAGCTTAACAGTTGCCGTGATTGAAGTGTTTAAAATGATGAAAAGAGTTAGCACAGTAAATCCAGGCTGTTAATTTTCAAATACGTTTGTCATAAAGAACATTGGGACATGATTGGAAACTTTTGGACAGATTTTGCACAAATGTTAGAAAAGGTTTTCTTCACACAAAGAACCATAAGATACATGGAATAAATTGGACTTTAAGGGCCTTCAAATCTCAACGTGATGTTATTTTGGAAAACAGGATTGATGAGCTTTCGTTGAGCAGGGCGGTCTGTTCCCATCCAAATCATGCTACTGATATAATGCAATGAGCTGTTGACCACACCTCGACAGCACCTCAGCTAACCAAGACACGGCAGGCGAGTGTCCAAACTGCTACCCCTGTGTTCACCCTGCCAAACTTCAATGGGAAGTCCCTGGCAGAGTCTGACATGCACTTTATACCGAGTGATTCTTTACACTTTAGGAGAAGGAGGCTAAATGTTCAAAGACGTAATGTATTATTTAGTTTTACTCACTGGACGGCAGGAAAGACCACAACATAAACTTGAATCACTATTTAAATTTTCCTCACAGCACTGCAAGTCGTCATCAAAAGAAATTCTCTTTAAATGATGTATTGTCGATGATTTGGATTCTGTACTGTCACAGGAGGAGTTTGAGCGATCAGAATAAAGTGACAAGGAGAGTACCGCTAAAGTCAGTGCAATATGTAACAATGCCGGTCCCCTAGAGACTCCCTATTCCCACAAGGGAGTCTGCTGAACCAACATTGTCGATAATTATGACCGAGATCTCATTGAAATCTCGTTGACGCCCAGGGATGGTATAAAATACTCAGGTACTTTTATTAAAAAAAAAAAAAAAAAAATCCCAAACAAAAGTAAAACCAAAAATGTTTTTTTTTTTTTTAACACTGTACAATGGACAATTCCATAAAATCAGTGAAACGTGGTGATAAAATCCATTAAAATAGAGATTAAAATGCAGTCTCTTCACCCCAATCGCAGCCCACCACCTTCCGTCTCCCCAGCTCACCCATCACCAGCATTGCTGGCGGAGCCTTTGCAGCGTGAACTCCTTTCTGCCGACCCCCGTCTTGGCTGCCGCCACACTGCACAGCCAGACCGTCCGAGATCGGCACACCTCCTTGTCTTCCTTCACGCTCACACAGTCGCTCCACAGATCCACTGGGAGGCATTACGTCCTGCTCACCCCACTCTACATGCTTAGTCAGTGGGGCAAACCAGCTCCAGCTTGTGCTGCCTTCTACTTCCAGGTGTCTCCCATGACTGCCTTTTCCGTTCTTTAATCTCCTTCAGTTCTCTCATCTTTTTTCTCCTCTTGTGCCACCCCGTATACGTCTCCGTGGGTGCAGCGCCTTAATCACACGCCACAGGTAGCCAATAAAGCAATTGAGAACGACTCGCCCCAACTACCTCATTAACTTCCCACAGTTGTGCAATCACGCCCACAGAGACTGACACGGCTTTATGGATTTAAAACTTGGTCATATTTTGTTGTAGCTGCGGACCCGCTATACCACACAACACGTACTGTAAACACTGTGACTTGGCATTGCATGCACTTCAAATGATCACATAGGATGAGCTCATACAGATTTTAGCTGCACGCCTTCCACAGTTTTGAGTTTTTCAGAAAACAAAAATATCCAACCTACTGCCAAGACCACGACAAAGGAAAAAAAAAAAAAATCAGCTTGAAAAGTAATACAAGCCAAGTAAAAAATATTTTGTGTCGTGATTGGTTTTTGCTATTCTAATGTACATGTTGTCACCATTGTTACTTTACGGTGGTATTTTCCACAGTGCATTTCACGGCACTGACGATTTGGTCCATCTGAGGACATATGAAAGGTGAATGGCTGAAACGGTTCATGATTTGGACTGACCCAATCCGAACAGAGAAAAGCTATCAGCTTCTGGATTAAAGCAGTCCTACAAGAAGAGTTGGCCAAAATTATTATTAATTAGTCTGTGACAGGTTGCAGTCATGGCTGGTAAAGGTGATATTAAGAAGTTACCAAGTGTAGCAGTGCAACTTGGTGTTAGATAACTTTGTTTTAATACAGTGATCCCTCCTCGATCACAGGGGTTGTGTTCCAGAACCCTTCACAAAAGGAGAAAATCCGCAAAGTGAAAACCATATGTTCATATGGTTATTTTTATATATTTTAAGTCCTTATAAACTCTTCCACACTCTTATAAACATTTCCCGCAGTTATACGGCATAAACCCTTTGTATTCTCTTAGTTATTAGGTAAGATTCGTTGAAATTATGTATGCAAACAGTTTATATACAGTAAAACCTAAATATTATTTTAAAGATCGAGCGTCTCAGATATCACAGATGTTACAGCCATTACGATAGACAGGCCACCAGCAAGAAAAATTGTATACAGTGACGCTAAACGTACGTACATGTACTAAGTACTGTACGTAGAAAATTAATTATGGTTACTCACCAACAATGACACGACGACTAACGTCCAATAACGAAGAGTTTAATTTTACTGCACAACAAAGGAGAGTGTTACAGCTCTTCTAAAGGAGCCTCTTCAGGCGATTGTGTAGCACCGCCGTTGTTCTTCTTCCGGCAGTCTTCAATCCAAATCCCTAAATCAGATTACATCCGGACTACCGCCTTATTACGTCCACCTACAACTCGTTTTGCGCCCTGGTTAAAGGACACTGTGGCTGTAGATCTTATATTCTTTTCCTCCTTTTTAAATAAGAAGAATCTTGGACTCATTGATGCCGTAATGGCGTCCAACAGCGGTGTAGCTTTTCCCTTCCTTCAACATATCCAAAACTTTTACCTTTTCAGCAATCGTTAGCATCTTCCATTGGCGCTTGGGCACGGCCCCTGAAGCAGTAGCAGGAGCAGATCATTTTGGAGCCATAATGAAGGGCTTGACTACGCACAAAGATGAACACAAAAGAGTAGAAAAGTTAACTGTTTACACAGCAAAACACGTTGGTGCTGAATGAGCGAGACAAGACTTCCTGGTTAACGCATTGGAATCAAATTTGGCGCTGTGTCGCTTAGCCAATCAGCACACAGGAACTTAACTGCATGCTCTGATTGGGTAGCTTCTCAGCCATCCGCCAATAGTGTCCCTTGTATGTAACCAACTGAGGAAGCATGTACCAGAAGTAAAAAAACCCATTGTCCGCAGAAACCCACGAAGCAGCGAAAAATCTGTGTTATATACCTGTATTTAGATATGCTTACATATAAAATCCGTGATAAAGTGAAGCCACGAAAGTCGAAGCGGGATTACTGTACATGACTACACTAAAAAAATTTAATTTTTTGCTCATTAGTAATACTAGATTTTGAGCAAAAGCCTGAAAAATGTTTTATGTCAAAAATGTGCAGTAATAGGAAATTGGGATGGAAATACTTTCTCATGGCACTGCATGTAGATATTGTACTTTTCTAGAGCAAAAATTACATTCGCCCAATACTATATAACACTATATTTAAGGCAATGACGTTGTATATACAAGCTTTTTAATCAAGATAAGGAGATGAATAAGAACAAAATACAAAAATTACCTTTTATTTTGGGTATTTCTCAGGATCTTGATGATTTCCTCTTTAGTGTGGTGCATCTCTCGGTTTCAGGTCATCATTACGCTATTTCTGCAAATTAAAGGAAGTTGGCACAATGGGTAGCTCTACTGCCCCAAGGCACCAATGATCTCGATTTCAATCTCATGCCCCCTATTGGCTTTCATCCCAAGACCCCAAAATCCCACTGTTTTCGTGTCAGTGTTGGTATTGATAGGCCCAGTGATGAACTTGCAGTCTGAATAAATTGCTTCTTGCAAACCCTTTAATAAATCAAAAGGGTTTCAGAATTTCTGTCAAAGGAAAGTTGGATGCAAATCATTTCGATCAAACCCCTTATCCTCTGGCATCTCCAAAGTCTTGGTTTGTTCTTTCAAGATGCTTTGCTGAAGTATTCTTTTGCAACTTTTTTAGGTCCTTTCGGATACGACTCTCCGGTTCAGACTGGGATTTAAAATGAAGCAGGCCAGCTCAGTACCAGGCCAGACGTTACTCCTCTGATCTTTGCAGGAGATCTTTATGAAAACGCCTCCATTAGTTGCACAGCATATTTTTCAGGACTCCCACATAAGGAGTTCTTTTTGCTATAAAAAAGAAAAAGAAAAAAAAAAAAAACAGGCCTGTCCCTCTCACTTTGTGGAATTGCTTCGCAAATTCTGACTGGATGAGCTTGATGTTCTGTTAGCAGTACACTTAGGCACCATCTTGCTGAATGATGAACTCTCACCTGACTAGTCCAGACACTTTTCTGAAACCATGGAAGACACAACCTCACAAGTGGACAGAATGGTCATTTCCCAGCCACACAATCTCAAGTCATCTCAACTCCTTTCCTCTTGTTATCACTCTTGTTGATCTGGTTGGCAAATTGTAATCTGGCCTTTCTATTTTTGATTCCAATAAGAAGCTTGCATTCAATATTTTCTGCTAACTGCATACTGTTGACACCACCAGGTCTCCTGCACTGTGGAAGATTATGCCAATTTCTGGCAACACTTGTTTGGTATTTATTTATGTTTACATATAACTGCACTGATAATCTATCAATGACCACAATTCTTTCCTTAGCCAAGCAGGTCCCTCCCTCATAATTTTTACTTTCATTCTCTCGTAAGAGTAATCCATGTTGCTCATTTTGCAATGCTAGGTTAATGAGCCTCAGCTTGTACCTCTGCATCCACATTATTTGCTTTTTTATCACTTTAATTTCCACCATGATTAAGGCAGAAAAAGGACAAAACTAATACGGTAAAGTACACGCTACCCCCTAAATATCAATATGATCTCCCCAGCCTTTCCTAAAGAAATTCCAATAACTGCCTTTACATTTGCCAAGAAGCCACCCGATAATTACTTTTACCCGTAGCGGTGTTGCTATATACATTTTCAATATAATGTGTTATGGAGTTTTATCTGATATTTGTCTGATATTTACATTTATACAATACATCCACATTATGTGGAGACAAAAGAGAAACCTAGAAAAGACAGCAGAATGGCAAAGCTCAAACAGTCACTCCACAATGAATTACAGTGGTGTGAAAAACTATTTGCCCCCTTCCTGATTTCTTATTCTTTTGCATGTTTGTCACACAAAATGTTTCTGATCATCAAACACATGTAACCATTAGTCAAATATAACACAAGTAAACACAAAATGCAGTTTTTAAATGCTGGTTTTTATTATTTAGGGAGAAAAAAAAATCCAAACCTACATGGCCCTGTGTGAAAAAGTAATTGCCCCCTTGTTAAAAAATAACCTAACTGTGGTGTATCACACCTGAGTTCAATTTCCGTAGCCACCCCCAGGCCTGATTACTGCCACACCTGTTTCAATCAAGAAATCACTTAAATAGGAGCTGCCTGACACAGAGAAGTAGACCAAAAGCACCTCAAAAGCTAGACATCATGCCAAGATCCAAAGAAATTCAGGAACAAATGAGAACAGAAGTAATTGAGATCTATCAGTCTGGTAAAGGTTATAAAGCCATTTCTAAAGCTTTGGGACTCCAGCGAACCACAGTGAGAGCCATTATCCACAAATGGTAAAAACATGGAACAGTGGTGAACCTTCCCAGGAGTGGCCGGCCGACCAAAATTACCCCAAGAGCGCAGAGACGACTCATCCGAGAGGTCACAAAAGACCCCAGGACAACGTCTAAAGAACTGCAGGCCTCACTTGCCTCAATTAAGGTCAGTGTTCACGACTCCACCATAAGAAAGAGACTGGGCAAAAATGGCCTGCATGGCAGATTTCCAAGACACAAACCACTGTTAAGCAAAAAGAACATTAGGGCTCGTCTCAATTTTGCTAAGAAACATCTCAATAATTGCCAAGTCTTTTGGGAAAATACCTTGTGGACTGATGAGGCAAAAGTTGAACTTTTTGGAAGGCAAATGTCCCGTTACATCTGGCGTAAAAGGAACACAGCATTTCAGAAAAAGAACATCATACCAACAGTAAAATATGGTGGTGGTAGTGTGATGGTCTGGGGTTGTTTTGCTGCTTCAGGACCTGGAAGGCTTGCTGTGATAGATGGAACCATGAATTCTACTGTCTACCAAAAAATCCTGAAGGAGAATGTCCGGCCATCTGTTCGTCAATTTGAGCTGAAGCGATCTTGGGTGCTGCAACAGGACAATGACCCAAAACACACCAGCAAATCCACCTCTGAATGGCTGAAGAAAAACAAAATGAAGACTTTGGAGTGGCCTAGTCAAAGTCCTGACCTGAATCCAATTGAGATGCTATGGCATGACCTTAAAAAGGCGGTTCATGCTAGAAAACCCTCAAATAAAGCTGAATTACAACAATTCTGCAAAGATGAGTGGGCCAAAATTCCTCCAGAGCGCTGTAAAAGACTCATTGCAAGTTATCGCAAACGCTTGATTGCAGTTATTGCTGCTAAGGGTGGCCCAACCAGTTATTAGGTTCAGGGGGCATTTACTTTTTCACACAGGGCATGTAGGTTTGGATTTTTTTTCTCCCTAAATAATAAAAACCATCATTTAAAAACTGCATTTTGTGTTTACTTGTGTTATATTTGACTAATGGTTAAATGTGTTTGATGATCAGAAACATTTTGTGTGACAAACATGCAAAAGAATAAGAAATCAGGAAGGGGGCAAATAGTTTTTCACACCACTGTACCTCATACAGATGTCAGCAGGTAAGTGCATAAGGAGTCTCTCCTTCCATAAAATACTGAGTGCTCTGGAATAAGTACAAACCAGCATTAAGTTTTGTACACAAAAATATATATTTTGTAAAAGACATAGAACACACAATGGATGGAAAGAAATCCTGTTTCCATCCAAAAACATTTATTTACAAAAGCACGTCAAATGAAGTTGTCTGCCAGCCCATTTCTCATCAGAATCAGAACACAAATGCGGCTTCAAAGAAACCTCTCTGAGTCGCCAGGCATGGACAAATGTGTTCTGTATGAGATAGCAGAGTGCTTTAAATACCAACCATAAGCTTTTTTTTTTTTTTTTTTTTTACATCAAACCCAACGGTCACAATCCACAGTTCATTAAGATGACATCAGGACTCTACAGTGCTCATGGCACAGACCACTGGAAACTACATGACGGCTCTCCTAGTAATCCTTTTTCATTTGCCTAGAAAATAAGAAAACAGTTTTGATACAGTTTAAACACTGAATATAGCAAGTAAACAGATTCAAACTAATCTGCTTTCATTTACATTTTCCATAGCAGCTACAAATTATCAAAAAAGGCAGAAACTGTCAAACTCTTGACACCACAGAACTGCATTTACAGAGGAGCGAGTTTGACTGAGCTACACAACATTTACTGGAATACTCCAAAATAACACCTTTTCACATTCTTTGCCATATCAGTCATATGGACCCAGGCACCACTGCCTACCTTTGCAATCCAATATATAAGTAGTTACATAAATTGCCCTGGTACCTAAACCTAGTAGGAAGATGATGAAGAAGAAGAATCATACTTTCTGTGTTGTTTGTATTCTGTGTATCTGAAATGATCGTCACTGGTATAAAACTATTTAAGGGCACTGATAGGATGAAGGTAGGCACAAGTCTTCTCATATCTTCATAGACACTATCAGGTCCATACTGGTCAAGCAAAAACAGCTTGGTATCAAAACGCTGCTTTGATAAACTCATTCCTCGCAAACTACAGGCCTTATTGGAGTTCTTAACTCAACAGAGACCACTGGGATGTCATGGGCACCAGCTCAGATTAAGACAAGCCAAAGTTCTAAGTGGAATCAGTGCATCCCTGCTAGCATGTTAGCACTGAAGAAATAGTGAGATCCTCAAAGGCACCTCAAAATGATCAGCGGCAATTATTTTGTCGTTTATTTCTCCCACAGAGTTTCTAGATTGATCAATTAATTTAAAGATTAGACAGCAGAGGGTAAAGAAGGAAGCCAACATCAAAGCGGCGCTATTTTCTGTACAACATAACTTTTCCCACAAAGTCTTGGGTATTCTGCATACTAATTTTTGTGACAGTAGTGCAAAACGCTATATAACATAGGAATCAAGCATGAAAGATAACTTCATAAATTCAGTCTAAACATTAAAATATAGAGTTGGTGGCAGATCGATATATTTTGGGACATAGAAAAGACAATAGATAAGATTAGAATTGAAGGGAAGGTGTAATCAAGGTGGTGCCTGGTATAATACATTGAAAAGAATTGCATCAAGTCAACCAAGTACCGAATCAAGAGTCGTAAATAGAATCAGTTTGGCTTCCTTTATTTGTAATGTATTTCTAGAATTGTTCAGTCACACTTTGAATGGAACAGTCTGGGCAGCAAGATGTAAGAAATGTGTTAGGGCTCGTTTATACTTCACACTCATGTCCATCTTGTTCATTATAAAAAAAAATATATATATACATATTAACAATGCTGAAAGAATTTAGGCCAGCATACTTAGAGCATATTTGTAAAAAAATAAAATAAAATCATGACTAGGCAAGTCTAACCTGAATAGTTTTTTTTTGCCTTTTTTCCCCCCACGATATCTACCTTTATTCTCTCCGATTTCAGGCTCATGTTATCCTTTGTTATTTGCTGTTTCAGAATCCAATTCTGTACTTTCAACAGATACAGAAGTCTCTTTTTGTGGCATTTCTTGTAACACTTTATATTCTGCTCCTGTTTCTTCTCTTTCTGGGGATGAACCACTACTCTTCATATCTGAAGATGAACTCCATCCTTTCGATTTATTTTTTTTCTTTTTTTCCTTTTTTGATTTCTTCTTTTTACTCTTCTTGTGATGTTTTTTTTTCTTGGTACTAGACATCTGCTCACCCTCACTTGAAGAGGTGTCTGGGCTGGAAAACTTCCAAGCATGATTACGGCTTGTAGATTTTGACCTGCTTCTGGCCCTTTTCCTTGATGCCCGGGGTGACACCGATACCCTTCTATTTTCTCTACTTCTAGATCTGGATCTTGACCAGCTTTTGTTTCTAGACTTCCAACGTTCACTTCTCCTTTTAGAAGGTCTTGACCATTCTCTACTCCTAGATCTATCAGATCTTGTCTTCTTCCGTTCCTGGCTACGAGACCTACGAGACCACCTCTTGTCCTTGCTTCTACTCCTTCGACCAGCACGCCTCCTTTCATTTTCTCCATTTCTTCTGTGAGTGTTATCTGGACTGGTGCTATTTTGCCTTCTGGAACGATACAGGTGATCAGTAGTTCGATCACGGTGGTCGGAAAGGCGACCAGAGCTCTGAATACTTCTTTCAGGAGATAAATGGTAGTCATGATCTGCCTCCCAAAACTGCCTATTGGGATTTCGATACACATGCAAAAAGTTGCAATGTTTGCCTCGTGGACACTTCTGCCTGTCAAAGAGACCTGTAATAAAAAATAAACACATATTCATATATAATTCATATATATATATTATAATCTGCATTTACATTCATTACTTTCTAAATGTTGCACTAAAACAAAGGAATAGAAAAAAATATAAATTGTCATGTTTAATCTCCTGTACAAACATGGAAAAAAGCAATTTCTGAGCTGTATACAAAATTACCAAACACAAAATGTATTTTAATTGATACAACACTGTGGTAGGGTATAATGTTACACATCAAGAAGTTGAGCCATCACAAATACATTACTACAAATTAAAAATAATGTTTGGGTTTGTCTGTTTATAAATATACAAAATCTAGATGAGCAGAACTAGTGAGCTACATCAAAACCCTGACTCTCAATTAAAAACAATCTGTTACAGTTCCCAGAGGAAAGTGGATTAACATTTATTTACTGCTTTGATATTTAAATTTAAAATCAAAGTCATTCCAAACACACAGAGAACCAATTAGGTTGTCACTTAAATAAACTGAAGCATCTAGATAAGGGGTGTCGAATTCCAGTCCTAGAGGGCCACAGTGGCTGCAGGTTTTCATTCTAATACTTTTCCTAATCAGCTATCAGTTTTCGTTGCTAATTAACTCCTTTTCCCCTCATTTTAATAGCTCTGTTATTAAGGATTCAGTCCTCTAAATTGATTTGTTTCTTCATTAAATGGCAGCCAAACAGAAATGAGATGTGAAACGAGCCAACAGATGACCAGCTAAATTGGGACATCAAAGTCCAGCCAATTTCACTCCAATTAGTTTCTTAATGAGAAGCCAACTCTTGCGGTTAATTTAATACCATGACTTGTTGCTGCTCTAATTCTGTCACAGCAGACTCTTGATTTTCTGTTTGTTCTAAGACCACCGTTAAGATGTTTTGGTGACCTGAGCAGACCGACATGACCGAGACCTTCATCTTTCTTTATTTTCAGGTTAGCTGATCATGTGGCAGCTCGTTTTATGTCTCATTGTTGTTTGGCTGCTCATTAAGGAAAAAGAAACAACTAAGGGATCTGAGTCACATCAATTAAAAATAAGGCAAAGTTAATCAGCAGCAAAACGGCTCACTAATTAAGAAGATGGTTAGAATGAAAACCTGCAGCCACTGCGGCACACCAGGATCGGAGTTGGGCACCCCTGATCTAGATGATTTGCAAAGCCAAGGCATCCTTACTTGAGAACAACATTCATAAATTCCTGCCATACTCTAAAGGTCTGAGCAATGTGATTTTTTTTATTTTAAATAGCATAAGATATACTTTTATTCTGTGCTGTAATGGGTGGAATGATTTTTATTTTCAATTAATTTAGATGAAGCAACTAGTAAGACATGCAGTCTAAGATATCAAAGCAGATCTTTCACTCTGCACAGTATATTAACCTATCCAGCAATACTCCTATCACTGCAGTAAGCCTTGGGTGCATCAGTGGCTCCAGTGCTTTCTGTACTGGTTGACAGACAATGCTGGAACCACCAATATAACCTAAACATGGGACAGACCAAAAACATGTGGCCAAGCAAAGCAGGTGACTAACAATGACTGGTCATGATTAGGGTCTCAGGCCTCCACTCCTTTATCCTAAGTTGAGATATGGGCATGTGGTGAACAGTTTGTAGACTAATTATAAAATGTTTTTCACAGACACAATAGTGATGAGGGATATACAGTATCTTGTCAGTGGAGGATTTCCATTGTTTATCAGAAATTCTGTCTGAAAGTTCTTTTTTTCAATACTGCCTCAAATCATCTAGGAAGAAACTTTTCCACAGAGTGGTGGAGTGTAGAAATACTGCTTATATCTTCATTACTGCAAGATAACCAATTTCTATCACTGACATTAAAGGAGGATTAGGTAAGCATGGGAAATTTTTCAGCAAAATTTCAGATTCAGTATGTACATGTCTGAAGCATGCTCAACTATTATCGATACAGAAATCAGTCTTCCAATGCCAAAAATCTTAATTTACTGAAAACTTTAAGATCGTTGATAATTGGAAAAAGATGATAATCATACTATTGTGTCTGAGTAAATGTTGAACCGTTGTATTCCTGCTAAGTGACTGTAGCTGATGGTAGTTGGTGCACAAAGCAAAAATTATAGAGGAACTGGACCTTTCCATAGCCAGACAAGCCAGTACAATTTACTTTTCCTTACCTCCAACGTCTCAGAAGAGCTGGAAATTAAGTACTGCAATGCCCTATCCCCTTTAGATCCTTGTGATATGAGTTTTTTAAAGAATTCATTAACAGACATAGAGATACATTTCATTTTCACAATATTATCTCTCCCAGCTAATGTAAGGTGAAGAAATGACATCTATTAATATCTAGCTTAAAACGTCCTAATGGGTTACAAAAAATAGGTTTAAATAGCTTTTTACATTTTTATTGTTCCAAGATATTTAAACTATTGTGAGATAGCAAGAATATACTGATCAAATTAAAGCTGAAATGAATAAATATTGACTGAGAATAATGTACTTTTATTCAAGTTTGATGGATAATGAACACAAATTTTGAAAAGGGGGGCATGTATATAGGTATGGTTTGGTTTTTATATGGGTTAAACAAACTTCCCAAATACATGGTGTTCTATGAAAGTTTACACAGCAAAAATGGAAAGAGAACTAAGTGATGGTGGAATGAGATTCATAAAAAAGGATTTGTTTTCATTTCAATTGGACCACTTACCACAAATTGCAGTTTTCCATCTTGTTACCGGAGAGAACTCACACTGGAGTTGCCTTCCAGCATACCAACGTCCATTAAAAAGCATGAAGGCTTCTTTGCATTCATCTTCCCTAATAATTCAAAAATCAAACTTTGTATCAGAAAAGTAAAGCAGAAATTGTCACCTACAGCAGAGGTTCTCAAACTTTTTAGCCACTGGACTCGCTTTCATCTATTTTTGAATAGTGATAAGCCTAGACAACATTTAACAACAGTGTACATGAACGAAACTGGTGCTTTTTGCATCTGTCAGCTTCTCTTTGGAAAGGAGTTTTGAGGGCATTGGCATGACTTTTCCACTGAAGTGCGGGGTGGGGTTTGTTTCCACTTTGAGTAATGAACGTGATGATAAACTTATTTAATATTGAACAATGTTGGGAAAACACCGAGTTTTAAGCATATTGATATATAGCTGTTATACAGAATAAAGGGGTTATGGTGGGGAAAGAGTGAGATTCCCATTAGTATAACAATTGCAATGATAAACATAATTAATATCAAAGAACAGGGGTATTCTTCTCAGTGTCTACAGCGCATTAGTAAATGTCTGTTAGATTGAAAGGCCAAGTAGATGGGGGGGTGGGGGGGCTTGGTGTTTTCAGTGCACAGATACAACAGTGTGAAATGTGTGAGGGACTCAACCACTGAAATTGTTATCAGTGTTAAAACTGGCAACCCACCAACGATGATTCATGGGTTGAAAAGCACTGAACTACATTATGTATAGGTTAGTCCATTAGTATGTATTTTTATTCAAAAGTAAATACTTCAGCAGTGTACTAATGTGCATTAATGTATTAGTTTAAAAAGGGTAATGCATGAATTTTCTGCCCTCCATTGTAAACTGGACATAACTAAATGATAATGTTATTAGACACATATTGTTAGGACCCATAATGTGAATCAGCTTGAAACTGTTTTGTTTTACTGTGTGTGTATTATGCAATTAATTATTTGTAACTTATTTACCTGAGAACTTGTCAGAGCACTGAGTCTGCACATAATGAAGAGTGCTATTTAAAAATACAATAAACTAAATTGAACACAATTTTACTCCATAGCTTAAATTTCCACTTATATGTAATAGCGAATATATTGAATAATATATTGAATAAGTGAATAGCTATTCAATATATTACAGGCTATACACGGTTTCTTATTTTTCTAAACTATTGCATCAGGTATGGCAAGTGTGAGAGACTCACTTTTCACATATACCATTTACTTCACAACTATTCACAGCAGTCCCATCAATTGTGATCTGCAATTACGTATTATGAAACGCAGTTTGTGAATTAGATCAGTCTCTTTCAAGTTTCACACATGCATGTGGAATAAGCAGATTTTATGATTTTACAAATGGAATGAAAGGGTACAGTTTTGTTGTCCATTACTTAAGGTCCTCAAAACCCACCAATAAATAAAGGTACCCGTGGTACTTAGCTAAACATTATATATCACTGCTTGCCTCTGTACTAAACCTGGAACTTTTACAAAGCAAGAACATCTTATTCATATAGTAATAATAAAAAGGGCAAAAATTTATCAACAGTTCTTCCTTTCCTAACAATTAGCAAAGAAAAGTACTTATGGTTTTTGCTGGGATTGGCATTCTTCAAGTTTAATCAGGGATGAAATTTTGAAATGTAATATTTTTCAATTTAATATTATAGCCTGCATGATTTAAAATGCACTGATCATAGTCATTGTCTTTAAACACAAAACAGTTTAGCATTAAGTATATTTGCAAAGCTATACCATATAATTATCTGATGTAATTAACTATTTATTGCATAGAGCCCCAGGGCTGCAAATACTGTACAACAAATAATTATAATTTGTGGCAACAATTTAAAGTTTAGTTGCCATTAGCAACCGACACCAGAGCTTTTTTTATTTTATTTGTGGTTATTTAAGTACACCTTTAACCCCTTTATTGCCATCACCAAGCATTCCTGTGCAGAGTTAACTCATCAGTTATATGTAGGCACCAAACACACAAGTTTATGTGTCATGGCATAAACAACAGGCGCTTTCTCGGTTGATCGATTGATAGGTGGTTGCTTGAAAAGAATTTGCAGCCACAGGGGAAAAAGAACACAGCATAACCACCCAAAGTAATGCCCAGTGTCGGTTTATAGGAGAGAGGGAGAACTTTCTGGGTACCAGAAGCAAAGGTGTAGGTAGAGAAGTGTTTCCCAACCTTTTTTCTGTGGTGGCACACTTTCTGTAACTGAAAAATTCCCAAGGCACACAACAATTCTTCACACTACAAAAAAATAAAATCTCATAAGTGTGCTAAACCGTCTGAAGGATTGGGGCTACCAGAGACAGCATTAAAAAAATCAGTTTTGAGATTGGCATTCACGCACACAGCACTTTGTGCGCATTTTTCCAGCTGCTTTTTTGCTTTGCCCGCTCATACAGGTAGTCTTCTCTCTCCCTCACTCCAGAATACAGAAGCAACTTGCATGTCCTCTGTCCCACAGCTCTGGACGGGTTGCTGGATATATACAGTATAATTTGGAAGCCATAAGTTGAAATGTGATCAACAAAATCTCTACATGTTACACCCCATCTGTAACATGAAGGGACGGTTTTACTGTAGAGTGATACTGCTGCCTATATGGTAAATATACAGCTGGTACATAAACATATACAGTTGGACAGCAGTAGCCATGGACAGTTTTTGTTCTATATTTTGGCTTGTTAGTAAACTCACAAATATGGTCTTGCTTCTTTGATTTTTTTCTTTGACACAGCTAAATATACCTGGTTTTCTTTCAAAATTAAATGGTGCCAGAAAAATATTTTTCATGTTTTTCTTATGGTAAAGAGTTATATGTCCATGCCTTTACGTTCCTTAACCAAAGAATGTGTCTATTGGTGAAAAATAAGGAACCATAGAGGCCATTCATTATATAATACAGGTTTCTGCAAAGGTTTTACATGCTAAATTTGATAATAATGGCAAAATGTAAAATTA
The DNA here is from genome assembly GCA_026402145.1 of Polypterus bichir lapradei. Taxonomy (NCBI): domain Eukaryota; kingdom Metazoa; phylum Chordata; class Cladistia; order Polypteriformes; family Polypteridae; genus Polypterus; species Polypterus bichir. The sequence continues at coordinate 22,602,260 of JANRMT010062831.1, read as the reverse complement.
CATTTTTTAGAGCGTCTGGTACATCTCCAGTGGCTCTTTGACTACTTCAACTGATCCTCAGAAATCACATCACGAGTTTAATACGAGTATTAATAACAGTGCATCTGAGTGACCATCTAAATGAAGCAATTAATTCAGCACACTTTAACAGCATTTTAGAAGCTTTTGTCTTCAAGGGCATTCTTCTCTTGGGTATGTGATAAAATTGAACAACTGATGGTGTGGGACTTCTTTGCTGTAAAGCTGAACATGAAGTTGCAGGCAGAACTAAAACTTGTCAAGGCGACAAATCACTTCAACAAACAATTTAAAATACACACATGGCGAGTGTCTGAAATATAAAAATGTTCCTGATTCTGTAAGCATGAAGTCTGCCCCAAGGGAGACACCTTAAGCTAGGAACATGTCTAGCACCTATAATAAATTATTATTAAAACCTATTATAAATCAAATTAAATGTATACTGAATGCAAAATAAATTTTTGCACTTGTCACTTACATGCCATATAAAGGTAAAAATGCAATGAAAAACCAGTTTTGCACAAATTGTTTTTGAATATTGAATTTTCTTTCTTTTCTTTATGTGAATTATTTATATTTGAAGCTAACTTTTCAAGTGCAGAATAATGCTAATGGCAGGCAACATCAGCCGGCAGTACTACAAGTTAAGACTGATAACTGTAAACCCCCAATTAAATGAATGTGTGAACAAACAGACCTTGTTTATAGACTTTGCCATTTCATTTGGCTGAAGCAATACAATTATATAATGCTACATTTGAATTTTTACTAAAAGCATTTCAACATGAGCTTCAACTAAGAAAATGTAAAATCAATGTGATTAACTACACCAAACCTTTTAAATTAAATCTATACCATACTTTTAAATCAAACCACAACACAATGTCATCTATGCTAGACATTTTAATGTAATACTTACGTCTGATACTGCACATAGACATTCCCCCTTAGGTGAGGCTCAAAATTGCAGCTGACCTGTGAAAATAAGATTGAAAAATTATAATAAAGGTAAACATTTATTTCCACACCTGTGTATTCCTTTGTAGTGATGTTTATATTTGAAGCATACCATGGAAGTATCAGGAGCAAGATAGGAAGCAACCCTAGACATTATACAAGTATAATCTACTTATCTGTGAATTAAATGTGATAAGCAGATACTTCACTGTATAAAATAATTTCTAAGATTTTAATGCTTACAAATGTTCAAACAGGACAATTTTTAGCTAGTCTAACACTAAACAGCTTTTTTGTGTCTGTGATGGAAGTACCACCAGGTTGAGGAACGGCTTCTTCTTGGATGCTATCAGACTGATGAATACAACATCACTAAATCTGACTGTATATTCTGAGTGATTTATACTACACTTTGCATGTTAGTTTCTCATGAACTAAACTTTCTGCTGCTACCTTTTTTTTTCCTTGCTGCTAATTATAGGGCATACTGCAATAATTCCTTTAGCTATAGTTGTTTTACTTTATGCATTAATGTTTTGTTCTCTGTGATTACCTTTATCATGAAGTTTATATGGTTAAGGGGGTACTTATAGGGTATTTGTTATGGGTTATCATGTGCACTATTTAATTACCGGGACCAGAGTACTGAATTTAATTTCTGCATATGGCTGTTGGAATGACAATAAAAGATCCTTGATCTGCCCTGTTTTACATTTTCTTTACATATTGTGGTTTTAATGTGATCCAGTATCATGAATTCTAGCTTACTACTGAAGGTAATTTAATGTGTTTAGGCTACACTGGTAAAACATTTTTTGTGTTGTGTGAGAACATACTTATATAAGCTACCATAAAATGTAGTGTTTGCTTTAAAATGTCACCATTATTCTTTTCATCCTGTACTGTCTGCAAATGCTTTTAAAGGAAATAACAGTAACACCCCTCTTAACAATTTTACCCTTAAGCATGGATCAAACTGCAGCACTAAAGGAATTACTTATCCAAATTTACCTGATGTACCAAAACCCTCAGAAACACCATGTACTGCACCACAGAGTATACAGTTAATATAGTCTGCTATTTCTTTCAAACCAATGATAAACTTGACAACTTATCCAGCACAGTCCTTAAAATTATAAAACTGCACCCATGGAGAAGTGATTACAACAAACAGTTATTAATTACCATGAGAAGCTTTCTGTATCTGTAGACTGAACACCACCATGATCTTAAAATAATGAATAACTTTGATTGTTTTCTTTAAATTCTTTTTAACCTTGCCTTCTGCACTATGTATTCCTTGTCTTCAATTTAATTGTAGTTGTAAATTAACAACATTTAACTTTCTTTATTCAAATATTGCCACTAGGTTAACACTTTCATTTTTCTTCAGTCTTCTTCAGTTTTGTATTCACATCCTAGGCCATCTAATTATATTTCAAGTATGAGTTGTTAGCCACATTAACTTGCAGTTTCTTATTTTTTTTTAAATAAATTACATTTGTATACTAGTACACACACACACATACACACACATATATATACATACACAGTGTATTGCTGCAGCTCAAAGTTTTATTTCTTAGTATTTTTATTTCTTCCAACAGCTTACCACCCATTAAAACATTCTCTCTTACTAGAAGATGTGCAATTGGACCGAGTTATGCTTGACATGTGTCAGCAAGTTTCTTCTCAATTGCCATTTAACTCCCTAACTTCGTTTTGCTATAGTTTGTGTATTTTAATGGATATATTCCACATTCACTTTATCGTTTAACATTTGTATTCATTGCTTATGTTCATCTTTCATTAACGTCCAAAAGAATTTCGAAATTAAATTTGTTTGAACATAGTTGTTGAATTTGTTTGCTTATACCACATTCTATTAAGTCTTTACTTCTTGTTTATAAAGGATTTATGAAATTTGTTATACTATAATGTGTACTTTGATTTTTTAAGTCATCCATAAATAATAATACTAGCTTTTTTCCCCCCAAACTTCACATAAATGTTTGCCTAATACAAGTGAAAATTCAACAAACTCAGTTTGAGATTACCTTTGGTCAGATACAGTTCAGTGATCCTTGATGTGAACAGCATGTTAATATTTAACATAGTCCAAGTGAAAAGTATTGCTCCACCCAGTTTTTAGAAAAATGTACAAAGTTTTGTTTTTGTACAAAGCAATGCTTTTGATAAACAAGTGTAAGTGACAAAAAGACCATAAAGACAGGGACCCAAATTCTGTCAAAATTGTGTTAAACAGTGTCAAGGGTGCACTCTTTGCTTTTTTTTTCTTTTTAGTATCGTTCCAATGCACTGATCTCACCTGATCACTGTGCATAATAAACAATCTGTTTTAAATACAAAATTACTCTTCTGCCACTAAACAGGAAGAAGGTATACAAGCTTTTTGAAACTTCATCACTTCTGATCATCAATAGATATATTTTTTAATATTATGACCATGTTAACTCCATTCACTTTAGGTCATATCATGTTTTTGATAAGCTTATGTCATTTCTGATGTGGTTCAGATTAGCTAAAATGAAAACAAGCAGCCCTCCAGGGACCAGTCTGCCTACCCCAATATATGATTATTATGTATTCACAGACTGTCTAGTCTATTCTAACTGAATTGTTTTATTTTGTTTTAGAAAGTTAACATACACACAAAAGCAAAATATAATATGCACATATTCGTCTTTGAGGGTGCTACGTCATATGGTAGACTTCACTTGAGCTGAACATCTCATCAAAAGCCTTGCTTCTACTGTGTAACTCTACAACAACAACAACATTTATTTATATAGCACATTTTCATACAAAAAAGTAGCTCAAAGTGCTTAACATAATGAAGAAAAATAAAAGACAAAATAAGAAATTAAAATAAGACAACATTAGTTAACATAGAAAAAGAGTAAGGTCCGATGGCCAGGGAGGACAGAAAAAA
>JANRMT010062831.1:22581185-22595898 GCA_026402145.1 Polypterus bichir lapradei | reverse complement strand
ACGCTATTTACACAGATATAAATTTGGAAACATTTGCTCTATTACTATTGTAAAAGCACAAACAAAAGAAACAGCAAATGCACTAACTGAGCCATGGCACTATACCTGTCTCCAAATCTGCATGCTCCTGTTTTTAGGAAGAAGGGACAGTTAGCTCGGTCCTTCTCTGTGCCGTAGTCAGCTGAAGCTTCTGGGTTGTGCCAAGTACCACCATTCTCTAGCTGTTAAAACATTTTAAACAAAATTACATATACAATCTTAGAATTTACTTAAGGTATTTTCAGAAACACTCAAAACATCTTGCATGGTGTATTAATGTAATTCTCAATATTCTTCCACTGTCTTCCGTGCAGCACAACTGTTATTAACCGTTATCCATACCAATTTTCATGCCACTCTGAAAAAACTGCTTAAAATGTATTTACTAAAATCACAACAATTTAGTTGTAAGAATGCAAGCATAAAAAGCTACCCAGTCAGATATTTAATATTTACTGTACTTTGTGAACACAATGTCCAAGAACATCCTGTAATGCATCCTCAATTTTTCTAATATTTTATTTTATAAAGTCTTGCTTTGTTTTTCTAGTGTTTGTGCATTTTACATAAACAAATGCAGAAAGATGATGATTTACAGTAAGGCCCTAGTAATAAATACATCCAACCTATATGGCAGTTGGTATTCCCCAGACGAAAACACTGGATAATGTGCTAGTTGAGTTGCAGGGCAGGCACATTAATCAATGATATGTGCTCTTCAAATGTGTAAATTGGTCAGGAATAGAAAGGAGTTCAGCTTTTGTCTAATTGATTTCTTGACACTGTCCACAAACAGCAAATTAAACTAGGTATCCATTCTTCTTGCATAACTTGTAGATTGGGGGGGGGTGGCACTCCTAATAATATTTTAATGCACATGAATATGAATGTATGCAAAAAACGTAGAGTGTGCTGAAACTCGCATTATTAGCTCAAAAAAAAAAAAAACTGCATTGGATTCTTCCTCTTTTACGTTAAAGCAAATTAAACACACAAGGATTGTGAAGTTTGTGATCTTACTTCTTTATATGTACTAGAAGAAAAGATTATTTTATACTTCTTTATGACAAAAACATGCATATTGACATTCTCACTTATTCCACAGCACTCACGCACACCTATATCAATCATAGCATAATCAAAATTTTGTATAATTTGATAAATACATACCGGTCTCTCGACTTGGTCCAGCATTTTCTGCACTGCTTCCTAGAAACAGTGCAAACACATGACTTGTGAAAAAGGTGTAGGAAGCCAGCAGATATCTGATATTAATCGTTAAGTTAATTGTTAAGCTTTGTATAAAGTATATTAATGGCACCACTTTAAAAAAATCTATTTTGTTTCTTCAGTGCTGCCGTCTTAATTTTATTTCTGAATATAGAATGCTCCCTCATCTGGCCAGCTTTTGAATGGAATTCTAGCAGGTTCATGACCTTACAAGTTCAATACCTACATAGCTGTCAAAAATAACCGTACTTTCTAATGTTCACTCTGTACAGCTGAAAAAGTGAAAGTGTACAAATTAACTCAACATTAACAGCCCAAATAAAAAACAAAATCCATATAATGCATATAATCAAAATAATCAATATTCCAGTTTTATTTCAGTAATGTTCCTCAATCGAGTAACATAACTTGACTCCCAAAAGCTTCATTCAAAACTGAACTTTCTGACCTAACTAAACAATTTGCCAGTTCCTTATTCTCAAGAACAGTGGTTATGCTTTGAATGGCGACTACTAAGTTAATGCTGAAGATCTAAAAGAGAAAACAAAAATGACAACTTCAAATATATAATAGTGCAAATATTCCATTAAAAATAACATCTGCTTCATAAATCACTTTGTAATAGTGACAATTACACAAAAAGAAGTAAAACACACTGATGAAATGTCTTTGGTCTAAATAAACTATTGTGTATTAACAATTATTGCTGACCCCCTAATGGTGTAAATGATAAACAAATATTAACAATCACATCTTCACCCCACCCCAAATTGAGAACAAATTATCAAGTCAAGCATTTAAGTAGTAGTAGTTTTGGGACCTTTAAATATCAACTTAACAATACTAAGCAAAACTCACTATTATTACTTTAATAGTAATTGATGGCTTCATTGTCTACAGTAGTATATTATGGTACTGATCCTACTTATCAACTTTGATCAGTCTACTTTTCACCCACATGTCAAAGGCTTTTCCTGTGATTTATCAGAAGAATTTTTCTTATTTTACTGAACAGTCAGAAGAAGTATGACATATGCAAAAAGGCTTAAAATGTATAAAGATTCGAAACAATAAATCCTTGCATTAGTAATTCTCTGAAGGGAGAGACAAACAGATACGGCAAAATAGCGTGCACATGAATGGCTGAAAATTGGGACCTTGTTTTTTGCCTGCTTGGTAGTATTATCAGAAACACAATCTCAAAATTCATTTTATCAAGTTGACTAACTTGTTTAATTTCATTTCAAAATTATTACCTGATTGATCCTTGGAGAAAAAAACAAAAAATCTAGAGTATATGGTTTTGTTAATACTACATCTTATTTAATCCAGTTTGACAGACATGAAAAAAGATACATTGCCATCGTGCAGAAACAGTCCACCAGCAGTATTTTTGTGTATCTCTTGGTTAAGGAATATCAAGAAGGATGTACTAAACAGAAGATTCTACCGAATTTAATATTTCTTCCAAAAAATAAACATTTATGTCCAACTTTTCACCAAAACAAATTGGCAATATCAACACAAACAAATTACTTTTGCATAACTGCTTATCATATTTTATAGACAGCTCACTTAATTAGTAACACAGTAACAAATTGCTAAAGAAACAGGATATAATGAGCCTTAGTTATCCTCCTAAGGCAGGAATCACCTCTCGCTCTTTCTTCTCCTGCTCTTTGAGCTCTTTGGCTTCATCTTCTCTCTTTTTCTCTGCTTCCCACTCTTCTTTAATTCTTCTCTGAAGAAAAAAAAAAGAAGAAAAAGAAACCATACTTAGAAATGAGCTTTACTGTACAATTTATGAGGGTAAATAATGGTGCACAACAATTTATAGACTATGTCAAGTTTTCCAAACAATTAATAAATATATACTGAAAATTATTTAAAGAGCTAACAAATTATATGCTGAAATAATTTTTTTTATTTTTTATAAAGTTTCAAATAAATGCTGTTCAAGATCAATTGATTTAACAATGGACAAGTACTAAATAAAGGTTGTTAACCTGTTTATATAGGTGTTAATAAGTCAACAGGGCAAACAACTGCACCTTCAGGCCTCCCTGAAATAGAACATCTCTACATATACATGTGTATTTATACATACAGCTAAAATAAATGTAATAAATTACTCGGGCGCTACACACTAGCCCGAGCCGCTACACACTTTGCGGACCTGCCGCTTGCGTATGGGAAAGCGGATGTACAATTTAAACAGACTGTTACTTTCATGGGAATTGTTACATATGCATAACAGAACTATTTTACATTACAGCGAGTAATTAACCATAGTAAAACGTAATAAATTGAAAGAAAATTATGTTTCACGTTGCGTTAAGAGGCATTCGTTGTGTTATATGTTTTCATTCTGTTTGGCTTTGAAATTAACATGCAAATACTTTTTATACTTACACTTTACTGTAAAACTTCAGTGAAAACAATTTTTTGAATCAACTTTTCGTCAATATCGCATTGAATTTTGATTCCATGTTTGGACTTACATCGTGACAACGCAACATATAACTGCCCATGCATGAATATAGTTTCTTTCTCTCTAATAAATAAACCGACTTTTTCAAATGTTTGTCCCTGTAATTTGTTAATTGTCATAGCAAACGCTATTGTAATGGGAAACTGTAAATGTTTTAATACGAATAGCACATCAAGATCTCCTTTGGTGTCTAATGTTATCCATGGAAGATGTACTACATTACCTTTTTTGTCGCTTGTTAAAATTTTACATGTCATTGCCGTGTAACCGATCAACAATTTTCATGTTAATTCGTTTGACTTCTTGTTTCTCGGTGCTAGGATTGCCCGTGCATTCATTTCTTCTGTTGATAACACTTTCAGGATGAAATTCTTCAATAAGATTTGGACATTTATTGGGAACTTAAAGTGAGGAAAACGTAAAAATGTATAAGACATGAAAGCGCAGGAACTGTGTCTGACAAAAGCATTAACACGAATTAGAGGCGAGAAGACCATGGGCATTTTTGAAAATGGTTGAGAGGAGGGGCAGGACATGAAAAAATCTCTTGGCAATAGTCTCATCTCAAGATTTTCTTTTAAAATAGAGAGACATGAAACACAGTACCGTCCAATGCCACAACTCTTTATGGACATGTTTCAGAATGGCCAAGTTTGTTGTTCAATTTCCTTACATAGATTAAACAGACTGTCACTTCTAAACTAGCCCTATGTACATGCATGTGATCTGTCTTGGTAAAAAAGCGTTTCCAGGGTTAGTTACTGCCTTGTGTCCAATGCCGCAAGTGTACAAACCAACTCCATTCAATGTTGAGTGGGGTCCTTAAAATGAATGGATTAATAGATGTTTACGTTCCACAAAAATACTGTCAACCAATAATTCTTTCTTAAAAATAATGTGGTTGAACTGTTGGTGCTCCATGACTCTGAAAATATGGATTTAAAGTATCTCTAAATTAAACTAAAACTTTAAAAACTATCTAACATATGTCAATGCAAGGTACTTTGCTAACGCTAAGCACATATTTTAGATACTCTGAATTCATTTCAAACTAACATATTAAGGGCATTTATTCTGTGTACATATTTTAAACAGCAAGTCAAGATGGGATTTTTCAGAAATATCAAAATTCAGAAATAGAACAATAGTATCACTTAAAAATATCATGAAACAAAACAAAATCTACACTGGAAAATTTCACCAAATAGCTTTTGGTTGAGTGTTTAAAATACAAATTTCCAGGTAGTCATTTATATTCAGACATCAAAGTACACATTTAACAAGAATTTATTTTTCATATAAATTTGTGAATATTTGATTCATTACAGCACTTGTACGTTTTAACCCAGAGAAATGTTTAACACTCAGCAGTATGTTACCTCTTCCTCTTCTTTTTTCCTTCTAGCTATTTCTTCTTTTTCTTTTTTACGCTGAAATTCATCTTGAGCAACCTTTTCCCGCTCCAACCACTCGTGATGTAGTCGTTGCCTAAGATATACAATGACACAAAAAAAGCTATATTTTCTGTTAGGCTCAGAGCCTTTTCATAGTTTCATAGATTTATTTTTATGGAATACCTTATGAACAACAATATAAATTAAGTTAAAACACTTAACATGTAACCACCCTCTTTACTAAAAGAAGATAGATATACTAACACAATATACTTTGGCCCTTCTAAGGTTATAAACATTTAAGAATTTTTCTTGCCATTTTTCTTGCCATTATAAGTTATACTTTTAACTTTCTTTTATCAGTTTTACAAGATAATTATTAACATACCATAATTAAAATGACAAAATTGCAGTTCTGAGCAAAAAAATAATCTAAAAACAAATCTAACTGTTAAACTTCAACCACTATAGTTACTGAAAAATAACTACTTCCTGCACATTTTCCATCTTCAGACTATCATCAAATACTAGTCGAAGCCCACCGTATCATACGGCGGTGTAAGAATAGGAACGGAAAACAGTGAGAAAGGAATTCAGAAATCAAGAAGAAATAAATACTTCTTGAAAGACGCAGTTGAGAATAGGTGTTTTGGTGGTGACGACAGATAATGAGTCGAAAGATCTAACCCTAGAAAAAGCCACGTACAACTGACCATGGCTGAAGGCTGGTTGTTAGAACTATTGTGAAGAGTAAACAGCATGTGGGTATGAGGAAGGCCGCTCTTCTGAAATCTGATTACGTAAATATAATCAATAACAACCTCAAAAAGATGTTGTTGTAGAATGTCTCTAAGTAATTCCTGCAGCTTAATCCAAAAGACTCGTACTACAATATCAGGTCTGTGCTCCGGTCTTTGGGTATCCAACAGTGCATGTAGAATTTCCGGCCAAGCAGGATTACATGTGAAAGTGATAAATAAATGAGGCTGTCCAAATTTACGTACTATGGCCATGGCATCCCGATAGTTTTGTTGTATGTATTTTGGACTTCCTGGAAATGTGGACGGTAATATGATCATTTTGTCTACACGTACGTTGTTATTTTCAGCGTTTACTTGCAGTGCGTCTGACAGTCCTTTGTATTGTTCCACGCGCAAATCTTGTTGATCTAATCTGAGATAGTTGAGACGCGCGCCCTCTGTTTTAACATACGCATCTATGACGTACTGTTGGAATAGTTCGCCACTGGAGTGCAAAATACTAAATGTATTCCTCATTGCTAATCTGTACGCGTAAAATTGGCATTGAGTAAGCCTTCTTCGCTTGGCAGTTCTTTTATTGGGAACATGTTGTAAATCTTTGTGCCAGCCAATGTCTCCGTAAGGGAATAAAAGTGGGTAAACCATAGGATCGCAATTCATATTGAGCATGGAAATCTGTTTACAGGAGTTGCCTATGGGACAGATGCAAATGACCCTTTCGGCAGGCGGTTCGCCATCTTCTCCGACGAAAATTGCTGCAACATTGGTGTGACATGTCGCGGCATTGTATCATCGTAAATCCTGTCTAGGGTTTTCCTCGAAAAGCATTTGTAAAGATGCTGTTGGACTGGACTAAGCAATTTCATGCATGTGTTTGTATGATTTAGTGAAGGGTTTGATGGTTCTGAGCATGGAATCTAGCTGGAGAAGTACATTTTTGCTACATGTAGAGTTTGCTTTATTTTGTAAGCGTACTTGAGAAGCTTGGCAAGAAATGCCGTGTCGGCTGCGTGTGGGCGGGACCGGTTTTGAGGAGGAGCCGCTGGCAGCACAGGGAGGGGTTTGGAAGAGGACAAATAGGAATTGTGAAATGCCGTGTCGGCTGCGTGTGGGCGGGACTGGTTTTGAGGTGGAAGCAGGACGATGGTCCTAGCTTCCTAGCTCTGATGGTATGAATCAGGGTTTTGTAGACAAAGGTTTTCTCTGTTCCTGCAGGACCATCTAAGAAGAAGCATGTTTGTCGCGGATGGGAATCGCTGTATGAAGCGTGTAAACATGTTTGGTGAGGTGTTGGGGGCGGGCACATGAGCAGGCAATGCGCATGCCTCGAGAGCGAGGGTGGAAGCGGGAGGAGGGTTAGAGTTGGCAGGCGGGGCTCTGTTGTGCGTACCCCATGACACGGGAGGAGGGTTAGAGTTGGTGGGCGGGGCTCTGTCATGCTTATCCCATGGACGGGCGACTTAGTCAATTATATATATAGACTAGCAAAATACCCGCGCTTCACAGCGGAGAAGTAGTGTGTTAAAGAAGTTATGAAAAAGAAAAGGAAACATTTTAAAAATAACGTAACATGATTGTCAATGTAATTGTTTTGTGACTGTTATAAGTGTTGCTGTCATCAAGGATTTGATTATCATTATTTCTTTCAATCAGGTTCGTATTTGGAGGATGTGTTGTATTCAAGTTACATTCCGTATTTGTCTAGTCTATCCCTGACCATCTCATCTTCGTTGTCGACCATTGTAAAGATAACAGGTTTCATTCATCGAAGTGATCACTACCCAAATCGGTACTCGTGAATATAAGATGTTTAACAGACATTCCCGGTATTAAGTTGTGGATTTGCCTGTGAATATTTAGCGGCAGTGTGTCTATGAACGTAATTTAAACTTAAGCTTTACACCTTGCTTTCCTATTGATATGTCTACAAAGGCTTGTTCAGCGTCATAGGGTTGTTTTTTTCCTACTGCATCAATAAGCAGCTCGTCTTCCTCTTTATCTGAGACATCACACACTGCATGCACGGGTTTACCTTTCCCAGTCCTGCAAAGTCAGTTCACGTGAGCCGCTCGGAGTACATGCATCGAAGGTTCTCAGCTGTGCTTGTGCTATCTTGTGCGAACTTGCGATGTCCACGGCTTTATTTAATGTTAGCTAAGACCTGGCCCTTAAAAGTTTCTCTCGCACTTTCGCTGAGTTTGTGCCAAACACTAGTCTATCCCCGACCATCTCATCTCCGCTTGCATAAGCACAGTCCTTCACCCGCGAATATTTAGCGGCAGCGTGTCTATTGGATTGCTGCTGACGGATGGACTTATATGGGCAGGCACTCAATTACGTGGGAGGCGTGACGATGAGGGATGCAACTCCGCCTCACACGGCGACCGAGCTGCAAGGCTATGACTGTATATATGTACGTAAGTAGGTTCCAGTTATGACCGTTATGCGTAGAATTATGAAATGAAACCTGCTTAACTTTTGTAAGTAACCTGTAAGGAATGAGCCTGCCAAATTTCAGCCTTCTACCTACACGGGAAGTTGGAGAATTAGTGATGAGTCAGTGAGTCAGTGAGGACTTTGCCTTTTATTAGTATAGATAACACTTACTTAAACATTATACTGCAATGTAAATTATGTTTTACTACTATTACCAATTGCACTCTAGACTATATTAAATGCTCACAAGAGCTAGGTACTTAATGTGTAAACTCAAGTTAGAAAACTTTTTCCTTAATGAGAAAAGCAATATTGCCAAGTAGCTAATCTTATGCAGTTAAACTGTCTAGAAAGAATACACAATAAGTAATTAAAATGTGTGTAAATTTGATGCATCAGGCTGTTATACCCATATTTTTGGTTGTGTTCTGACAATTTAAATTTAGTAATGTTTGCATTAATTGAAAAGCACGATTTTCAAAATTTTCCAAAGTCATTTACTTCACAATTTATCAGGCCTATATGCTAGAAACATTGTAACTTATTGATGACCTTTTGTATTTACTACAAATCAACAGACCTTTCTTCTTCAGCTTTTCGTTCTTCCTCTGATTCATCTTCTTGCACACTGTCTTCTTCTAGCAATTCTGAAAATAAATGCATTTCATTTAATTGAAAAATGCTTTAACAGTGACCTGTATTGTTTTTTTTCCCATTTCTAATAACATATTCTTGCTTGTTTAATCAGTGATGAAAGTTTAAATGACTGTAAACACCTACATCGTTAAATTGATACTGAAAGAGTATTATGAGAAGCTTTTATTTATTTTTACTTTTGTTTAAACCTAATAAGACAATATGAATTCAGACCAGAAGACATTATGGTGCAATAATTAGGACTTAGTGATGAGTCAAAGATATGCATGAAAATGAAATTGCAATGGAAATCCAGAGCTTTGCAAAAATATTTTGGAAAAGCATGTTTCATCACCAGCAAAATTTGTGCTATTTACACAAAAAGAAAGTGTTTAGTATTATTTATAACCACCTTTATGTATGTTTTCAAGTCGGTTCCAACCTTTTCACCCCTATTTCATGAGAAAATTATTTCTTGTATGTGTGCTCAACTGGATCAACTCATTGTAAACATGCATATTAAGTAAACTGGATGGGTGACTATGAATGTTTGCATGAATTCAGCCTGCAACAGATTTACATTCTGGCCACCATTTCTTTTGTGCACAACTTAGGCACAGGCTTCATACAGCTCTGTAATGGAAAAATGGGTTGGGTAAATAGACGAATGCATTAATTCAACTTAATAAAGTTATTTTAATAGTGAACTTCCATCCATCCATTATCCAACCCGCTATATCCTAACTACAGGGTGACGGGGGTCTGCCAGAGCCAATCCCAGCCAACACAGGGTGCAAGGCAGGAAACAAACCCTGGGCAGGGCGCCAGCCCACCGCGGGACACACTAGGGACAATTTAAGATTGCCAATTCACCTAACCTGCATGACATCTATATTAGTGAATCAATAAATTAACCTTCTAGTCTATTCTTACATTTTACCTATTACATACTATTAGAGCAAACTGTATGCACTGATGCTGTTCATGATGGAAACTAAATAATGGAAAAGAAAACAGCATACACTACAAGTATTATGAAAAGCCATGTTTTTCTACTTCTGTATAAAAATTCTAGAACTAAATCATTTTTTCCATGATCCTTGAAAATTGCAGTGTCTAAAGGCCTTATTTAAATTAGTGAGGTTTAAGAATATTAATTATACTACCTGAATCTCTTAATCTTGCAAGTGTCTGGCGCTTTTTTTTTCTTCTCTCTTTCTTCAATGCAGCCCTAAGCTGCTTATGGCTAAATACAGAAAAATATTGTATGAATGAGATTATTATTGTCACTTGTGCAGAGTACAATAAAATTCTTACTTGATTTGAGTATGTGTTATTACCAAATGCATACAACATATACTGAAGGGTAATTAACAATAAAAGTTACATAATTCACCAATAGTTGAGAACTAAAAACATGAGTCTTTCCAATGTATCTTTTATTTCAAGTAATTGAAGATTACTTTAAATGTTCAATAGGGGAATAAAGTTCGCTAACAGTTTAGTTGAAGGGTGTCTACATGAACATTAGTAACACACAAACAGGTTATTGAATAACATTATTTAAGAAGCAATATTTGACTATTTTATAACAATATGACTCACAAGATGATACAGGTGTTTTTATAAAGTAGATGCTATTGCATTGTATTAAAACGAGGACCCCCTATTTAATATGTGTGGTGTGTCGATACATATAGTATGTTAGCTAAATTATGATGAATTTTGAATGAGTGCAGTGCTTTGAAAAAAAAATATTTATGAGCATTGATATTTAGTTGCATATTTTCCAAACACTGATGTTAACTGTTCATTACTAATCAAGTATTTTGTTCTTAAATGTCATTCCATGCTTATGCATATGTTATGAAGTCACTATGTAGACACCCTTCTGAAAAATTGTTACTGAAATTTATCACATTATATTAATGTTCTCTATGCATAGTTAAGCAATTTCTAAAAAAAATGCCACCACTTCAAATATATCAGTGCACATTAATTCAGTCAGGATAAAACTGATATCGAATCAGGACACTGTGAATCAGCATCAAATCGGGACATCCTCTCTCTCTGACACACTAATACTGAGTACTTTCAGTCAATGAATTATTCAGCAAAACTGTATCAAGAAATACTACTGGGACTCCTTTATACCAACAGTAACATGCCTGCATAATGCATCACTGTGATTGTGACTGCCAAGTCAGAACTGTTCTTTCTTTTTAATGTTCTTTCTTTATAGTCTTTCTGGTGTTTGTTCAGACCAAAGTGTGTATGTATATTTATTTATTTACTAACTTACTTACCCACCTAATTATGCATGTATTTATTTAAAGAGCTTATGTAAAAGGTCAAATTTTCCCCGAGTACAAATAAAGTTCTATCTATCTAAAGTAACGACTTGCATTGTGCTATACTTAGCATATTATAATACCTAATTCTAAAAATGTATGGCCCACAATCAAACTTGTTTAGAAAGTATTATTACATATTTAAAGATATACTTATTATGTGAGCTTCCATGGTTACCCTTTCAATTATTTCAAACACTTGTTGCTGCTATAGATAAAAATCATTTTATCATCTAGAAGCCATTAACAGAGTCTGGCCCTACATCACTAATTCTGCTTCTGAAGCAAGTTTTAATTTTTTTAATGACCCTCCTATGCAAGTGTCCACAGTAAATCTTTCTGACTAAGTTCTATTGCCAGATTTTCTTTCTAGCTCCTATTTGCATTTTTAAGTGCAGCAAATTTGTCTATTTTTTTTTTAGTTTGGCACTGTATTAGTCGATATCGTGCATGCACTTTATGAACTTATTCACAGTGTGAAATAAATTTGAATGGCACACATACTGATCTTTTATATTTTCCACATAAACATTTCTGCTGTGTAATAAAAGCAAAATCAATTTAAGCTTAAACTAAAATTAGAGGTGATTACGTAAATAGTGGCATTACATGCATGGCAAGTCAAAGTAAAATATTTAACAGTGGCTAGAATTAAACATCACTATATACATTTCCCATTGGTTATCTGGATGGTGACCCTTCCTGACAGCTTTGAAATAGTCTTATGTGCTGTATGATGTCTAAAAACCAATTTATAAATATGTGATAGCTAACAATACAAAATTTAAGCATGACCAAATGTATAATTATAAGGGGTTATGTATGCTGGATTTTGAAAGTACCGGAGCAATCAATGATACAATACAAACCAATCATGCTTACATATACATGATACATAATGATCTTCACATGGTCTGACAATATATTAATTGTGTAAAGCGGCTATACATCTGGCCAGTTATTGGTACCGACACACTGTTCTATGTCAGAGAACTGATGAAGTAATAAAGAAGCAAAATATAAGAAGGACTTATAATTAAAATGGAACTTGGTCATTAAATTATTTTTTCATGTTTTCAAAAATAAAGGCAAGTCATATTTATTATGGTGCTCTGCCTTCCCGCAGCTGTTGACTGAGTTCTATTGGTCCATTTACTTTAATGATACAAGGCTGCTAAGTGACCAGTGGCTAAAATAAGCACCATTATTTGGAACACACATCATATGCACTTTGTGAACTTTAAATAAACCACAGCCTTCTTTTGCAGACCTTTGGAAACTGTGCATTCTGCATGTAATTTCAACCAATTTCAGTTAAAGTTGTTTGCTCTGCACTGAAACTGAGTGCTTTTTTGTCAACTACTGAGATGAGGCTCCATAATAGGAGAACCCATATATAATTTAAAAATGATAAAATCTTATTATTGTCATTACTTAAGGAAGAACTCTAGAACTAGGGATGATCCAATCAGGTTTTTTTAAGGCTGATATCGATCACCAATTTCATGTTACTTGATCGTCTGATTCCGACTGTGTTTATTTTAAAAAAACATTTTACAATAAGCTGCCGCATAACCAAAAGCATAGCAGCCTTATGTTCTATATTAAAGTGTTACATTTAGTATTTTTACGATTCAACTATAGACAACAGGTGTTAACTCTTCATTTATTAACAAAATGAAATTCTGTAGGCTTATTGTTCATAAAAATACAAAAAAAATTCTTTAAAATGCATACTTTAATAAAATACACATCCATAATACATATGGCATAAAAGAAAATAAAATTATTTTAATAATTACAAGCTGTCATTTATTATACATATATATATTTATTTTGTAATACAGTAATCCCTCGCTATATCGCGCTTCGACTTTCGCGGATTCACTCTATCGCGGATTTTAAATGTAAGCATATCTAAATATATATCACGGATTTTTCGCTGGTTCGCGGATTTCTGCGGACAATGGGTCTTTTACTTTATGGTACATGCTTCCTCAGTTTGTTTGCCCAGTTGATTTCATACAAGGGACGCTATTGGCGGATGGCTTAGAAGTTACCCAATCAGAGCATGTATTACATATTAACTAAAACTCCTCAATGATATAAGATATGCTTCCCGCGCGGTGCTTGATTGTTTGCTTGTCTCTGCCTCTATCTCACCCTCTCTGACATTCTCTGCGCCTGACGGAGGGGGTGTGAGCAGAGGGGCTGTTTGCCTAGTGGATACGGACGCTCCTCTAAGAAATGCGGCTTTATTGCAGTGCTTCGGAATACTTAAAAGCACACGTATTGATTTTTTGATTGTTTGCTTTTCTTTGCGAGCGCTCTCTCTCTCATTCTGAAATTCTCTGCTCCTGATGCGGGCACTCCTTTGAAGAGAAGATATATTTGCATTCTTTTAATTGTGAGACAGAAGAAAGAAGATCTCTGTCTTGTCATGGAGCACAATTTAAACTTTTGACTAAAGGGTGTTATTTCATGTCTAGAGGGCTCTAATAATGTTAACAGTGTGGGAGAGTTTATAAGGGCTTAAAATATATAAAAATAAACATACAAACATATGGTTTCTACTTCGCGGATTTTCATCTATCGCGGGGGGTTCTGGAACGCAACCCCCGCGATCGAGGAGGGATTACTGTATACCTATCTGAAACAAAGCTTAATTAAAAAAAGTAGTTTTCACCATTTCTCTAAAAAATATATATATACATACACACACAGTGGTACCTCGGTATACATCCACTTTGGAATAAGTCCAACTTTGTATACGTCCTGTTTGAATGCGAAACATTTTGCTTGGTATACGACCCTTGTTTGGAATACGACTCGCGTGCTACCCTTGTTTACCTCTCTCGAGACAAAGCCACAACTGCCCACGAGCGTCAGTGCGCCATTTGCTAGCATTCAATGAACAACCTGCACTATAACTCTCTGTGAATTTTCACATGTGTGGTATAGCGGGTCCACAGCTCCTGTCAAAGGCCAGTTTTAAAATAAATAATCACCGCGCTCGCAGCTTGGTGAGGGGGCGTGGTGGTTGTGTGGCTGAAGCGGTTCTCAGGGCAATTCGCGATGTGGGCGTTTCTCACCTAAGTGCACAGGTGAGAGACCACCCGCATTTGTGACTGTTCCTGGGGCTGCTTAACTTGTTAAATAGAAGTGCAAGCCGGCTAGAAGGGGAGGAAAAAGAAAGAACGGACGGGACGTTAAGAAAGAAGGCTGTTGCATACCGTTTGCCGAGAACGAGGGTATCTACGATTGTGAAAAACAAAGACGTTATTAAAAAGTAAAGAGAGCTTAAATTTTCATTTATTTCATCTAATTACTTTTGTATTTATGTATTTTAGTATTAAGCAGTGTTTAAATTATTTT
>JANRMT010062831.1:22555080-22580785 GCA_026402145.1 Polypterus bichir lapradei | reverse complement strand
CAAACAATTAATTAATACTGGAAATTAAACACTGCTTAAATGTCAATATCATGTACTTACAGGTTTTAATCATTTTTAATCATTAATGACACTCCAACTTTTTTAGCTGTTAAAATATATATTTACTACATTTATAAAGAAGATGGTCACCATATCTACAGACACCAACAAGAAGCTTAGAGTAAGAGGCAACAAAAGTCGGCTTGTGGAACAGCTCCAAGACGTTTGAAGTCGTGCACATGGGGGCATAAATTGGGGTGCTGAAGATCAACGTTGAAGTCAAGATCTAGAAGTAGTCAAAAAGTTCATGTGTTTAAGTAGTATCATCATCTGAGAATGGAGATACAGAAACTGATGTCAAATGTCACCTTGGAAAAGCCGCTGCAACTTTTCGAAAAAATGCGCAATATTTGGTCAGCTGTGGCCATCCCGCTTAACATCAAGCTTCACCTATATATGTCCATCATCCTCCCAATGGCAACCTCTGCTGTTGAAACACGGAAAGCTTCAGCCAGTATCACGCAGAAGGTGAATGTGTTTCACCAACGCTGCCTGCGGCAAATACTGCGCATTCGATACTTTGACCACATTACCAATGAGGAGGTCCTACAAAGAAGCAAGATACGAAACCTCAGTATGATTATCATACACCGCTGCTTGCGTCTAGCTGGACACGCAATCCTTATGGATGATTACAGTATTCCCAGGAAGGCATTTTGATAGGTTCCACCTGGAGGCCGACATGGCAAAGTACAACAGAAATTGACCTGGCGTCGAACCTTCATCAGCCACCTCAAAGCCCTCTGTGTCTCATGGGATGAGGTCGAAAACATCTCCCTCAATCACACTCAATGGAGAGCCCTCGTTGCCCAATACACAGTTTAGCGTAGGTGGGGAGAGAGATATTTATAAAGATGTGTTTTTTCTTCTTCAGTGTATCAGCTAAACCATGGCTGTCGAACTCCAGTCCTGGAGGGCCACAGTGGCTGCAGGTTTTCATTCTGACCATCTTCATTAGTGACCAGTTTTGGCTGCTAATTAACTTCTTTTGCCTTAGTTTTAATTAACTTGAATCAGGCCCCTTAGTTGTCTGTTTTTTCCTTAATTAGCAGCCAAACAATAATGAGACACAAAATGAGCCACCACATGACCAGCTCACCTGTGCCTATAACACAATATCTAAAAATAAAGAAAGGTGAAGGTCTCAGTAAGGTTGATCTCTCAGGTCACCAAAACATTTGGACGGTGTTCTTAGAAAAAACAGAAAAATCAACAGTTTTGGAAATGTCTGCTGTGGCAGAATGAAAGCAGCAACAAGCTGTGGAATTAAATAACGGGTTTAATTAACTGCAAGAATCAGTTTCTCATTAAGAGATTGGTTGGAGTTTAAAATCCCAGTTTAGCTAGTCATCTGTTGGCTCATTTCACATCTCATTTCTGTTTGGCTGTCATTTAATGAAGAAAGAAATCAATTCAGAGGACTGAATCCTCCAAAACAGTGCTATTAAAATTAAGGAGTGAATTAGCAGTGAAAACTGCTCGCTGATTAGGAAAAGGGTTAGAATGAAAACCTTCAGGCCTGGAGTTCCGACACCTCTGAGCTAGACATTCACAATTCTTGAGGTGTAATTATAAAATATGGTTTACCATTTTAATTATGTAGTAGTTGTTTCTTACCAAAACGTATACTGTATGACATACAGAAATAAATAATAAATACAGTACAAATCTTTAAAATAGCCACAAATATATCAAATGTTCATAAGTTTGTTTATAAGAAGACGCAAGACTAACATCCTTAACAGGTCTATAAGTAAAAGATACATTTTTCTATTAAGCTAACATGTCTATTGCTTACTAAACAGAAATTTGAAATTCTTCATCTTTTCTTTTTCCAATTAAAAATGTAAGCTGCTGCACTTAAAATAATATCGCTAATGAACCAAATTAAATGGTGTCAGTAAAAAGGTCTGAATGATTTTCTTGATATTTGTCTAAAAGCACATATGACTTCTCCAATTCCATTTTCTCAGTTTATTTCTCCACTTTCTTTAATGTAAAGGCTTGGCTTGCTGCAAAAAAAACAAAAACAAAAAACCTTTTGGCTCTACTACCATAATAGCGTAAAGGGGCAACTAAAATTAAAAATCAGATTTTGTGATTGGCCAATTTACTGATCACCGATCGAGTATTTTTTAGTGTAAATCGGCCAATTTTGATCAGCAGCCAATCGATCAGATGATCCCTAACTCTAGAACATTAAAAAAAAAAAAAAAAAAAAAAAAATGTTGACGAGAACAGGCTATTTAACCCAACAAAGCTCACAATTCCTAACCATTTATTTCAAATCTCAACTTGACATTATTTTAGTGGAAGGTCCTTGAAATCCTACTGGTAACTTATCCAATGAAGAAAAACTCCCTAATATTTGTGTTAAAGTTATCCTTAAGAAGTTTTTGTGTTCTTGTTGTTGAACTAATTTCAAATTAATACTCTGGATTGTACTAATTCATTTCATAATTTTAAACACTTCAGGCACGTCACCTCTTCATCTCCTTATGCTTAAACTGAAAAGGTTCAGCTCTTTTAATCTTTCCTCATAACTCATCCCCTGGAGTCCTGGAATCAGCCTACAAGTAGTGGTTCTTCTCATGACCTTTCCTTGTGCTGCAATACAGTATCCTTTTTGTAGTCTGAAGACCAAAACTGCACACAGTTCTCCAGGTGTGGTCTCACCAGTGCATTATAAAGCTTGAGCATAACGTCCATGGACTTGTACTCCACACATCATGTTATATAACCTAACATTATGTTCTCCTCCTTAATGGCTTCTAAATATTGTCTGTAAGTTGATAGTGACGCTGCAACTCCTAAATCCTTCTCAAAAGGTACACTTTCGTTACAGTTTAAGACCTCCCACTGTGTATTCAAACCTAACAATTTTAATTCCTATGTTTAATACCTTATATTTGCTGGCATTAAATTTAATTTGCCACAAATCTGCCCAAGCCTGTATTTGGTCCAAGTTCATCTATAATGAATCAAATAGATTCTAGATTATCTGACAATCAACCTAACTTGGTATCATCAAAATTAAGCAGCTTGTTGTTTATATTCCTGTGCAAAACATTTGCATATATTAAAAACAGCAATGTTCCTAGCACTGGACACCACTTGTAATATCACCCAATTTAATAAGTCTCTGCATCCGTCTACACACTACTCTCTGAATTTCCACTTTTTAGTTTCATGTCCAGGCTCTCTTGTGCAACCTTATTAAATGCTTCCAGAAAATCAAGATGAATAATATCATATGTACCACTTTGATTATAACCTTTTGTTGCTACCCCATAGAATTTCCAGCATTCTATTAAAACGCGACACCCACCGTCTGAATCTGTGCTGACTGTTCAGTAAAACTCCTGTACTTGCCATGTGTTGCTCAATCGTATCCTTAACAATTCCTTCCATTAATTTACCTGTAATGCATGTAAAGCTTCATGGTCTCTAGCAAGGTTATTATAGTTAACAGGAACTAAAATGAAAACTGAAACTATTAACAAAAAAACATTTTCATAAACTGAAATAAAATAACAAAAACAAAATGAAAAACTAAAACTAAACAAAACTATTAAAGTAGCTGCAAAGACTACTTGAAATAAAATAATTAACTCAAAATATTTTTAGTTTTCATTTTTGTATAAATATTGTTGCTGTTAATCTTTAACCCTTGTAACTTTTAACTCTAAAACAGAAAGTCATCCCTCACAAGCTGCCTGCATATATTCGCCCAGTGATTGGCGGCTGTTCACACAGCATTTGTGGTGAAAGAGCAAACTGAATACGGGCACATAAAGTATGTGAAATAGAAAGCAATTTACTGTGCAACAAAAGTGACAGTTCTTCAGGAGCAGCTTGTGACAAGTGTTACAAGTCTGGTTCAAGTGTTAGTGAAGCAAACCAAGGTGATGATTTTGTTTTGAATGTGCTCAGCAGCTTTCAAATCTGCAGTTCTCCGGCGTTCAAGAGAGAAGTATTATTAGATACAAATAATTGCTTACACAGCATCTATTAAACAGCAGCACACAATAAGCCAAATTCCAGGCTTCATGAGTCTGATGTCTATTATGAGTGAACGCATTTCTTTGTGCTTCTTGTGATATCAAGGTTTAATTCAAACGCCTGAAATGTGCTGGTCAACAAAACCTTTACGGTATGGACAGAAAAATCACGAGTGAGTAACGTTTCAGTTTAGGTGTCTCAGGTGTCTGCGTTTTGTTGACAACAATTCACTTGCCACTTCGCGCAGGAGAAATCCTTTTTCAAAATAAAACAGCACTGATCGAAAGACTGACAAGGTCAGCATACAAGATCAGCACATTGTTGCCGACCGATCACTTTTGCTTAAAAGAGGTCGATTAATCACAAACAGATACAAACCTTGTAATATTCCTGAGTTGGCAACGTCTCCACTGAACTACAGGCATGTAGGTGAAGAGAGTCTGCCAAATGCTGAAAACCTAAGTATACTAATGTGTTTTTTATTTATTCTATATTTGTTAATTTACCTTTTTTATTTTACATTCACAGCTCAAAATACCTGAGATTGTGAAAATAATCCAGTGGCGGAATTATGTTTTTAATTATTTGACCCCCTTTCTTCAATTTTTCTCTCTCTCTCAGAATAGATAGCTGAAATATCATATTCCTTTTGTTCTTAACATCAGCCATATCATACATATTGCATATCAGAGATTTTTCCTGGCTTGCATCCAAAGCTGCTGGGGTAGGTTCCAGGTTTCCTGCGATCCTGCTCTGGATACACGTGTTTATATAATGTTTATATTGTTCTTAATCTCAGATGCTGTCTCTGTCATTTTGTGGCTGTCCACACACACTCCTATTACCTGCTCTTACTCTGCTCATTATGAGTTTACTGTTCTTATGATGGGCTTATCAAGTCTCACTGCCGCTACTCTTGACATTACATGCTTGTTTTTCTTTGTTTCCCTCAATACAGCCAAGTGGGGTCTACACACTGATTCAAGCCTAAGAGCCATGTTCTTCCTAAGCTCCCTGATTTTCATGATCACATCTGTCAGAACACAGTAGAAACTATTTTGATTTTTTGATATCTTTTCAGGCTTGCAGGTGGCAAAATTCTGTCTATAAATTGTATGTGTCTGAGATGAAATCAGAGATCAATATGGCTGGTACAAAATAAAGCCCAGTACAGGAGATTTTTGAATGCAATATTGAAGGCATTCATTCTAAGCACAATTGTCTTGGAGCAGGAAATGTTGTGTGCTGTAGACATTTCATTATAAAATTGTCCCATTCTGGGCAAGAAAAGGAAAAGATAAAAAGTGCCAACAGTCTGCACTAATTTTTTCAGCACAAATGACATAGAAAATATTTTAAAAATTATAAAATTGTCCAAACCCGTCAAGGGTACAGTTCTGTCTGCTTGTGACACAAAACTAAACTCCATAGTAGCTCTTTAACCGTACCATAACTACTAAATCTAAAACTAATAGATATAAAAATAAAATAGAAATGTGTTTGTGAAATAAAAACTAAATTAAAGCAAAAATACACAATGAAGGAAAACTAAAACTAAACTGAATTTCCAAGTTAGGTCAGAAAAAATACAGAAATAAAAACTAATATAAAAAGGAAAAACTATAATAACCTTGGTCTCTAGTTACTTGGAGCTGCCCGATCACCGTTTTTACATAACAGGATAATATTAGGTATTCCCTAGTGTGCAGTGACGTTCTGAAAAATATGGAGTATGTACTCATTAACCTTCATAAGCACTTGAGGATACATGTTTTCTGGTCCTGGTGATTTGTTTGATTTCATCTTATTCAATTTGAGCAGTACTTCTCTGACTACAATTTCCAAATAACTCAGCACCTACATAGTGGTACTGCTGGGAGGTTATCCACGTCCTCATATTTGAAGAATTCAAAAATGAGCAAGTTTACAGCATTACCTATTTCACTGCATATCTTAATCCCCCCTTACTGATACTGTCGTGGAGGGTCAAGGGGCACCCCCCTCTCCCAAGAAAGGCACAAGGAGTCACGGGAATGGCAGCAGAATCAAGCTTAACTGTGTGGTACACAAAGACTCAGATCAAGTGAAATGAGCAACAAGTGATGGGCAAATAGTTATTACAGTTCTTATCTCCCAACACATTTGTTATCCACATCTGACTCCCAACATCCCATTCCTCTTAATCCTGCCTCCAACTGGATTTTATTTTCCCAATTTACTGGGCATAGCACCCTTCCTATACATCATGCTCTCGACAGGCCCTATTCCTGCCTAGCGTCCACCACCAATAATTAAAGCGTAAATGCTTAAATTCCCCTTCTTGAAGAGGGTGGTTTAGTTTCTACACCCTTCTTCACATACCTGACCTTTGTCTTATAATATATTGGTGGTTTGTAGCGTACTCAGATACATACAAATATATAGGCATAAGCCTTTTTCAATCTAACTCTTACAATACCAGTGCTTAATACGATATAATACTTGTCTCTTTATGTATTCATGATTCTCTTTGAAAACATATAGAGGGATATATTTATAGAACTGATGATTTATAATACATGCAGGGTTGCTAGATTTCCAAAATCATAGATCAGGACAGCCACCATTTCAAGCGACCAAAAAAAAAAAAAAAAACTAAGGAAGACAAATAGATCCTTTGAATTAAATTAGAATTATAGATATATAAACATGTAAGTATATATACATAAGTGCATATATAAAATAAAACCCGTATGGCTGATATTTGTAACATGGTGCGCGAGCTGAGCAGTTAAGAAACTGCAAGCATTTACTTCGATAGTCAGCTATTTTACACAGTAGCTATTGAGTCACTTATTTGTTATGGTATTATAATATGATCTGGTAATTTGACTATGAAACTTGGACAACAACTTTAAAATATGATCAGAAGAACAGGTAAAATAATAGACATACTGCACCCATCCTCGCTCCAAGAGATTTTTGAGGAGACAGGGCCTTAAAATAATTAGTGACCCAACTCATATTCTTTATAAGGAGTAAGAGCTAATGCCCTCGGACAAGAGATACAGTACAGATTACCAGCCTGTAAGATGAACAGGTACAAATTTTCATCAGTTCCACTTCTTAATGGATTTTCTAATGATTTTGTGCGAGCACACAGGGTTATTTTAAAGCTTTTATCAGCGCCTGTAATATTTGCCCCGAGACGTGTACCTTAATAAACCCATACGCGACTGCGGCGGTACCCCCGAGTTTACTCGCAAATCACTGACGCCCCGTCTTGGCTTCACATGAGCCCGATGTTGCCACGATATTCTTCTGCTTTCCGTGAACCTCAACTGGAGAAGCAGATTAGAAAGAAGTCTTCCGAATAGTTTTTCTTGTAGTCGGTAGTGCTTATAAATACGTTTATACACGTAACAACTACTGAAACTTTGCATTTGTAGAACTGTTATGTAGGCCAAAGATCATTCATTACACATATTCATTATTTTTTGTTTTTATCATATTATGACATTTGATGTAGTTTAACGCTATAAATGGTAACTATACACATACCTCAGTTTATTTACACCAACTTGCACGGACGCAGCCATTATTAGAGCCAATATTACATCCGTGTCATAGAGCAAGCGGGCGATATGTAAACGTCACGTCCGGTCGGTTTGCCTGAGTTCTTGTGATTGGCGGATAAAAGCCCCGTGAAGATGCTGATTGCACCGAAAAAAGACCAAGTAGATACTGCTGCATATAGCTACCAGTGATTTATAATTGTGTGACAGCATTTTGTCGTCAGGGGATTTTTTTACAGGTAAACAATGTCAAAGATGAATATTTTTCCATCAGTGTTTGGGAAATAATTGTACTAAGGGTAAAGACAATCACAGTGGTGTTTAGTGGAGCTGAGCACAATTAAGGGGTTTTGGTGAACAGAGGAGTTGGAAGAACATCCCTATGGTAGGCTAGACTGGAGTATTAATGGCATATAAGATCCAGTACAATAGAATAGTATAGTATTTACTTTATTGTCAGATGACATGTTCCACACCACTGGGCTCCATATTTACTTCAGTATCTTCACATCACATCCCATTTATGTGGGGCAGCAAAAAGCTTCAAAGCAGTCAGACCGTTCCAGTTTTCTTTAATTTAGTTTTACTGTTACTCAAAAACACAATCGTAAAACAATGTACAATACAGTCCATTAGTAACCAGAGGATTAGATGTTACATCAAGTTTTTTTTTTTTTTTACATATTTCAATTGTCCTCTTTGTCCTGTTTTTCACCTTATTGAGTTTAAATACCACTGAAGTTCAGTTTTAAACGTAATAAATAGTTAGTATATGAAATGTTCCAATCAACAACAGCAAACTAATAATGTATAGTTTGAGGTATAAAATGGTTATACCTCATAAACCACAACAAACAGTCAACTTCTTTAAAGTTAAACTTAATTTTAAGAGTTCCAGACATATACTTTTGAATTTCCACCCAAAACAACCTTGTGTAAATAAAGATATCTACCTTAATTAAAGGATAAGCGTCTCTGTATCTGTGTATTTGTGTGTTCATTCGGTTGCTATGTCTCTGTCATTTCAACAGATAGCACATCACACACATTTGTAGTGATCAAATGCACTTCATTTGTAATTCAACAGGTGGTGCATCACATACATTAACACTGCTTTTATGAATCCCATACCAGATGGCATATAACAGAGACCTATGCACTGCATTTCTTATTCCAACAGATGGTGCATCACTAACATTTGTAGTAATGCATTTTATTGATGTAACTTTATTTGATGTGCCATATGCTGGAATGACAAATGCCTTTTATTACTAACATGCATTACAAAATGCACTCCAGTAGATGCTGCATTGCAAACTTTAATGCTGAGGTCTGCTTTGATTACTTAGATTTCAACCCATCTTAGACAGGTAGTGCAGCTAGTAGCAAATAAATGTAAAATGCTTTCTTTTTCATTTGCACCAAATATAAAAAGTTCATCTTGATCGTGCTTAGATTTGGCCAGGGTTACTTTTACTGGTTAAAATTTATGTACAATTCTGTAAGTGAATTCTTTGACCTTATTTGTCAGACAATATCGATTTGGATCTGTCCATACAGGTCTCCAGCCAATATTATCAAATTTTGCATTCCAAAAGAAAATGCATGAAGGCATTACACAAAGGTTACACAGTATCCTTATAGACGTGTTATTACATTTTCTGTTTAATAATAACCATGTCAAATATTAATCACTCATAGAGGACAGAGGATGCACAACAGCAAAATCTGTATTTCAATTGATCACCTTGTCAGGAATGGCACTAACAGTGGTGCCCAATTCAACATGAGCGGTAAAATTTGAAATTTATCCAAAAATTCTGTAAAAGAATTTTGCCTTTCTTATTTAGTAATTATACAACTAACCAAATGTCATTATTAAACTATGTATGCAAAAATAAACTTTTGTTCTTGTTCGAAATGTAATACTTATGAGGAGAAAAATTACGTTTATAAATTAACATCTATGGCAACAGGCTGCAGGGATCTATGGTATCCAGGGTGAACTTCTCCAGGCTGATGGTAAGGCTGTCCTTCTGGCATTGCAAGCAATCTTTGCTTCTTTTTAGGAGACTGGTTTCATCCCAACTGACTGGAAAATGGGACTTGTAGTCCCTATCTGGAAAGGGAAGGGTGATCGACTGGATTGCGGCAGTTACAGGAGGATAACACTACTGTAGGTGCCAGGTAGGACCCATGACCAGCGACCAGAGCAGTCTGGTTTTACGCCTAAGAAGTCTACAGTCGACCAGATCCTGGCACTGAGGGTTCTCATGGAGCGCAAATGTGCGAATATCTTCAGAGTTTCTTTGCAGCCTTTAGCATTCGACTCAGTTGATCAAGGTGCCCTGTGGGGCATCCTGAGACTTTGCAGGATCCTCTTAAGGATGCTGGATATCATGACTGGCCTGTACATTTGTACTGTGAGTGCTGTGCAGAGTGGAGGCAGAACCTCTGTGTTTTTCCCAGTTGATTCTGGGGTGTGTCAGGGGTGTTTTTTTGCTGCTACTCTGTTCAATGCTTGCATGGAGTGGGTGTTGAGAAAGATTATGAGGTCCAGTGGCTGTGGGGCATTTGTTGGCAAAGAAAGATTCACTGATCTTGACTTTACTGACAACAGTGTGTTCTTCATGGAGTAAATGGAGACTGTGATCGGGGCTCTCAAGAGATTGAGTGATGAGTCGAGTGTCTGGGTTTGCGAGTGTCCTGGATAAAAACCAAGATCCAGGCCTTTATTGACCTCTTAGGCACAGCCATCAGCACTGTGTCTGTCTGCAGAGAGCATGCCGACCTTGTCGAGAAGTTTACTTACCTCGGAAGTGACATTCATGCCTCTGGTGACTCTTCCTATGAAGTCAGTAGACGGATTGGGAGAGCATGGGGGGGATCATGAGGTCGCTGGAAAGGGGTTTGTGGCACTCCCAATATCTATGCAAAATGATTAAGGTCCAAGTTTTTAGAGTCCTGGTGGTTCCTGTTTTGCTATAAAGCTACGAGACATGGACGCTATTCAGTGACGTAAGACGAAGAGTGGACTCCTTTGGTACTCTATCTCTTTGAAGAATCCTTGGATACCACTGGTTTGACTTTGTGTCGAATGAGCGGTTGCTCAAGATGTCCTGAATGAGGCACATTACCTGCATATTTAAAAGAGTTAACAACAAGAATAAAGGAAGGGAAAGAGAGAGACTGACAAGCCCAGTTTATAGGCAGCAGTGCAGATTTGCTCCAATTAATTTTGTAGTCCATTAAGGATTCATATGTGTAAATATGTAAGGTATGTCAGGAGGGACATTTCCTAAAACAGAAAAAAGTAATCTGTGTATAAGGAAGAGCTGTATTATGAACCCGAATAGGCGTAAAGGTGTCTAAGGCTCGAGCGACATATAAAAAAGCATGAACACACGAAGGGGGCATGACAACAACAGATCTGAATTTGTTAAAACTGAAGCAGAACCACAAGCATACAATGATTTGACCATGTCAATAAATATAGTACTATAACCCAATTTCACTCGTACTTCTCAACAAAAACTTCCCATCCATCCAATCAAAAGCCTCTTCTGTGTCGAGTGACAAGAGTAGCCGGCATGTGAAGTGTGGGTGCACTGTTTAATCAAAGAAGGTGATTTATTGAGCAGTGGGTTGATAACTGCATTCGCATTCCATATCATTGCTTAGTAAAAGAAAAAGATACATTTCGTAATATCAGTGAAAAATGTTTTATTAAATGGAGTTGGAGCATAGACTGAAGCATAGGGGAGGCTTCTTCTATGGGAGGTATTTTCTGCAAAAAAGAAATGAAAATTAAAATAATAAAACAAAAACGCGATCTCTCTGTTGCAATTTCATTTTCGAAGTCTGTACCCTAGAATGCTGCAAAAATTAAATTTAAAAAGAATTAACCCCATTTGCAATTTCATTTTCAGCCTGAACAGCAATGAAGCTGAAAAAATGAAAAGTAAAACGCAAATAAGCACTGGCGCCACCTGCTGCTCATTGAATTTTCATTTTCCACTTTGCATTTTCATTTTCAAGTTCTCAACATGCAAATAGCATGGGTCAGTGGGAGGTGGATAAGACTGTAACAAGTGACAAAATTGTTTTCGGAAGGTACCGGCAGCTGCTAATAAGATGGAAAGTGGTGTGCAAAAGCATCAACCAAATAAGAATATCTAAAATATACATCAAGTCAAGTCAAGTTGGGGAGCATGCACTGGTATAGTTGCCACACCGACTATAACGACGAAACAACTTGGGATCCCAGTTTGCAACCCCCCAGGCAGACACGTCCCAGTCCCACCCTCTGGAAATGGCCCTCTATCTGTCGCAGCCAGGTGTTACGTGGCCTGGTCCAGCTACTTGGGTCTCCAGCATTGAGGATTTTACAAGCCGGTTCACTCTCGGGAAAATGCGCCACATGGCCATAGTGCCGTAACTGATGCTCCCTCACAATGCAGGTAATGTGCCTCATTCGGGACTCCATGAGCAACCGCTCATTCGACACAAAGTCAAACCAACGGTACCCAAGGATTTTCCGGAGAGACACAATACCAAAGGAGTCCAGTCTTCATCTCAGGTCACTGGATAGCGTCCATGTTTTGCAACCATATAGCAAGACAGGAAGCACCAGGACTCTAAAGACTTGGACCTTCGTACTTTTGCATAGATATCGGGAGCGCCACACACCCCTTTCCAGTGACCTCATGACCCCCCATGCTCTCCGAATCTGTCTACTGACTTCATAGGAAGAGTCACCAGAGACATGAACGTCACTGCCAAGGTAAGTAAACCTCTCAACAAGGTCAACACTCCCTCCGCAGACAGACAAACTGCTGATGGCTGTGCCTAAGAGGTCATTAAAGGCCTGGATCTTGGTTTTTATCCAGGACACTCGCAAGCCCAGACACTCAGACTCCTCACGCAGTATCTCGAGCGCCCTGATCAGAGACTCCACGAGGATCACAGCATCATCAGCAAAGTCAAGATCCGTGAATCTTTCTTCACCAACAGATGCCCCACAGCCGCTGGACCCCACGACCTTGCCCAACACCCAGTCCATACAAGCATTGAACAGAGTAGGAGCAAGAACACACCACTGATGAACCCCAGAATCATCTGGGAAAAACACAGAGGTTCTGCCTCCACTCTGCACAGCACTCACAGTACCAGTGTACAGGCCAGCCATGATATCCAGTAACCTCGAGGGGATCCTGCGAACCCTCAGGATGTCTCACAGGTCAGCTCGATCAACTGAGTCGAACACTTTGTGAAAATCGACAAAGGCTGCAAAGAAACTCTGACGATATTCGTGTTTGCGCTCCATGAGAACCCTTAGTGCCAGGATGCAGTCAATGGTAGACTTCTTAGGCATAAAACCAGAGTGTTCTGGTCACTGGTAGGTGAGCAAGTGATCACGGATCCTATAGAGGATGACCCTAGCAAGGACCTTACCTGGCACCGAGAGCAGTGTTATCTATCCCCCTGTAGTTGCTGCAATCCAGGCGATCAGTCTTCAGTTTCCAGATAGGGATGACAAGTCCCATTTTCCGGTCAGTTGGGATAATGCCAGTCTCCCAAATTGAAGCAAAGATTGCTTGCAATGCCAGGAGGACAGCCTTACCATCAGCCTGGAGAAGTTCACCCCGGATACCACAGATCTCTGCAGCCTTTCCCCCCCTCAGCTTGTTCACCACCTGTGCAATCTCAGTGAGATTGGATGGTTCACAGGTAATTTGAGGATCAGCCTCAAGAACCGTGGACCCAGAGATATCCAACGTCCTAGCCGGAGGATCAGCTTTGAACAACTGCTCAAAGTAGCCAGTCCAGCGGGTCACAACTGCAGTGTCATCCATAAGGACCATGCAACTGATGGAAAATATACATCAACATACTGTGGTGTGGCAGAAAAGTAATGAGACTGGCAACACTGCAAGCGATCTGGCAACGCTGTGTTGTTGTCCTTGATAGAGCACGTGTATCAGTACCCTCCCAAAGCTCAGTGCGAGTTTCAACTCCTTCCGTTAACTACGTGATTTTTGTGACTGCTATTAGCGAAGTTGTGTTTTTGGTTGTGCGTCACGCAAAATGGAACAGCGGAATTTGGAGCAACGTTGTGCCATTAAATTTTGTGTTAAGCTTGGAGAATCGGCAAGTGTGACGTTTGAAAAGTTAAAACAGGCCTATGGGGAACATTCTTTATCCCGAGCTCAAGTTTTTCAGGGAGGCCTTCAACTTCGAAAACCAATGAAAACATCGAACGTGTGAACACTCTTGTGAGATCAGACCGTCGTTTAACATTAAGAATGTTGAGTGAACAATTAAATTTGAACAGATTTACCGTTCATCAAATTTTGACTGAACATTTGCACATGCGAAAGGTCTGTGCCAAAATTGAGCAGAAGGACAATCGAAAAAACACATTCCTGTGGTTCCCCAGCCCCCTTATTCACCTGACCTCAGTCCGTGTGACTTTTTCCTTTTTCCTAAACTGAAAAATGTCCTCAAAGGACGTCATTTCGGGACTTTAGAAAACATCCAAAAGAGTGTAACGGACATGCTGAAGACCATACCGGTTGAAGACTTCCAGCGCTGCTACCAACAGTGGGAACAACGTCTCCATCGGTGTGTAGCTGCCCAAGGGAACTACTTTGAAGGGGATAACATTGATGTTTGAAAAAAATAAAAACTTTGGTAAATAAAAAATCAGTCTCATTACTTTTCTGCCACACCTCGTATATACTACTCTATATATATAAAATCCTAAGCGTAAAAAACGATTTTGTGTCACTTTTTATGTCACTTTTTTTGTTATGCTTTAAATCAGGCTTATTTTAAAACCTACACATATATGTTTGGTATCATTCATTTCAGAATTTATCGAACTTTAATGTGATGGTAGATTTTCAGATTCTTATTCTGTTTTTAAACTATAAACAAAAATATCAAAAACTCACGTCCCGTCAGACAAGACTTTGTGCCAACAGATTTAACCACACCCAGGGCCAGAAATAAAAGACAAAGAGTAAATGACAAAGACAGCTGCTGTACAGGTTTTAAATGTTCGAAGCACCATGTGAGATGCAGATCACGCGGCATTGCAGCAGCAGTAAGCCAGCAGCTGATCGAGCAAAGAGGAGGTTAAAAAAAAACTATTTGTTTCCCATTGTATCACCATTTAAGAGAGGATTTAAGAGGAGCAACCGGGTCTCCTTGGGGTGCATTCAGCCCCATTCTTCACAACATGAGCAGCAGAGACACGAAGTGGCTGGTGCATAATGCAGGGAAGAGTGGTTGGCGAGCAAAACGAGCAGGGGGTAAGCCCCCTAGTATATATATATATATATATATATATATATATATATATATATATATGTACAGTATATTGTCACGCACAAGTGCATGAGGAGTGGCTTAAGGACCCGACGGGCGTCGCGATCCGCCATGCCGGGGGACAGCGGCAGAGTACTGACCTTTCTTCTTTTGTTTCGCTAGAAACAATGCCACCGCCATAAACGTACCCGGAAGTCTACTACTACCTCCAGCTTCTGGGGTCCTTTCTAACCTCTGGTCCCCCAAAGATGACATCACTCTTCCCATCATTCAACACTGCTCTCCCCATCATTTCCTGTGCACCCTTATAAAATGTCCGATGTCCTTTGTTTTGACTGTCTGTTGTACTTGGTAGAAAACATTGACTAATTTTGAAACGAACCTTTTTCTTTTACAGTATACGGGGCTTAAACCACCCCAAATCTTTATACTTGTCTGTGCTTTATTACAATATATATACAGACAAAGATGTACATGTACAGCTAAAAACACATGCATGTAAGAACAAAATTTTAGCCATAACGAATGACCACTACAGATCAGTGTTCAGGAAAATGGTTAAACAGTACTAGAATAGCATACATGTTACAGTCAAAGTGACCAAGTACCAGTAGACATGAAGAAGTCAAGGGCATTAAGTGCTTGTTGAGGGTAGGTAGGTGAAAAAATCCAAAGATTTACTTGATAAATTAGGAAAATGGAGAGACCAATTTTTTGAGCCTTCTTGAGTAATCGGCGAAAAAGTACATCTTCCGACTTTCATAGGTGGCATTTTGATTTTTGCATGCCTCTTTCAGAATAGTAGCTTGGTCAGAATAATGAAGCAGCTTGACGATGATTGGGTACAGACGTGTACTGTCACTGTCCCTTGTGTATATTCTGTGTGCCCATATTATTTCAGGCCTGAAATTAAGGATGGACGGAAACCAAACAGGCCATTCTTTCTTCAGAAAGCTGATCTTATTCCCACTCTCAGCATTATTTGAAACTTTAATAATTCTGATGTTGTCTCTCCCTGCTCTGTCTTCTTGTATGTTAAGTTTCTCGCAGAGAGATTGGGTCTCAGCACTAAGGGAATGTATCTCGGTGACATGCTGCTCCACTTGTTCATTTTTGATTTCAACAATATCAGGACGAAGGTCAGAAAAACTTCTCTGTATTGACTGCTCTATTCAACAAATACAATATGAAGAATAATAAACTTTAACCAAATGTTGCTGTAAAATCCCATTGAACAATCCCAATTTCGTCATCCATTGGATTTTCAGGGAATGTGCATGCAATGGGTAATCCTACAGGGATTACAAAAGCAAGATGACTTTTATGCATTGAATGTAACTACAAACACCTGTGTGTGAATTTTGGGTATCAGATCATTCTTGATAATTTTTTTAATAACTTCTTTCTTTTTACTGGCTGATCTTCAATTACAATATATTTTATCTTTTAATGTTTTACTAGTGAAACTCAGAAAGTCACCTAAATGACAGCACAACCCACTCTGAATTTTCTGATGACTACAGATTATCAAAAATCAACTTTACATGCAATTAGTTTTATCCATACTCTGCAAAGTTAACTCACCTCAGCAAATACCTGAGCTTTGTGCAAATGGTCTGCAACCATTTGCATGTGGCTCATTTCCATATAGTGTTGTCACGGCAGAAAATCTTGGAAAGGCATCGGTGTGCTGGGAAGTTCTAGAACAGGGTTCCTCAAATTAGGTCCCGGATGGTGACAATGGTCGCAGGTTTTTGTTCTAACATAATTTTTTTATAAGAAGCCAATCATGGCTGATAACAGAACTTTTTATTTAATTCTAAGACTTTCATTCTGCAACCCAAAGTTACTCTTACATTGTACCTTTTTCTTTTCTTTTCCAGTGTTATCATCTAGGTGAGTTGTAGCTTAGAGCAGATTAGTAAATCTGTTGATCTCTTTTTCTCTTCCATTTTTTTAACAAATATTTTATTCAAACAGGTACTTCATCATGAACACACATACACAAGCATAAATGAGACCAAGTTATAATGTGAACTTCTGGTTTCTTGATAATTTGCATCTCTCTGTTAACTGGTACCAAGTTAAGAAACAAGAAGCAGTTAAGAAAGACTGAGAAATCCACTGTTCAAGACTAAAGATATTTAATTAAGGGATACTTAAAATGATACATGCAAATGTTGCTTGAGTAATGATTGACTTCTAATTAAATTATTTGTTTGGGACAAAACCCCATCACTCAACAAACAAGCTTTCTTTGCATGCAGTGACCAAATTCTGTTGCAACATGCATGTAGGCACAGACAGTTTGGAACAGGATGGTATGCTATGCATGACACTACAATTGGTTTTCATGTAATTACAAGCATACCTGCCATTTTAAGTGTAGTGGATTGAACACTCTTCTGTCTTTGTACTCCCAGCCTCTTGAAACCCATCTACACCTGTCAAAATATATTTTGTAACCATCAATGACATTTTACAGACATTGTTGCCAAGTGGTGTGGGAGTACACATGATGCTTATATCTGGTCCAACTCTGATGAGTGCCAGATGGCAAAGGGTGGTGTGTTTGCTAGGTGGCAAACTCTTCAAAAATACTTGTTAACGCCAATGTTGAATTCCCAAACCATTGCTGAGGAGAAGTGTAACACCACATACCAAAGAACACACACTGATGTGTTCTCCAACATCCAGTACTGTGGATACATTTTAAAAGGCTAATTCTTTATAATTAAGTTATTAAGCAATAAAGTGTGGCAAAGTTCTCTGTTTCTCCTTTTGACCATTGGAGTTTTGGTAATTCTATATCTTTGATCCCCCAATTTTGACCTTGTCTAGTCCATTAATCCTTGTGCATTTGGCCTGCTAAACATACAGTGCATCCAGAAACTATTCACAGCGCATCACTGTTTCCACATTTTGTTATGTTACAGCCTTATTCCAAAATGGATTAAATTCATTTTTTTCCTCAGAATTCTACACACAACACCCCATAATGACAACGTGAAAAAAGGTTACTTGAGGTTTTTGCAAATTTATTAAAAATAAAAAAACTGAGAAATCACAGAGTTGTCCTGAAGCCACTCCTTTGATATCTTGGCTGTGTGCTTAGGGTCGTTGTCCTGCTGAAAGATGAACCGTCGCCCCAGTCTGAGGTCAAGAGCGCTTTGGAGCAGGTTTTCATCCAGGATGTCTCTGTACATTGCTGCAGTCATCTTTCCTTTTATCCTGACTAGTCTCCCAGTTCCTGCCGCTGAAAAACATTCCCACAGCATGATGCTGT
The DNA here is from genome assembly GCA_026402145.1 of Polypterus bichir lapradei. Taxonomy (NCBI): domain Eukaryota; kingdom Metazoa; phylum Chordata; class Cladistia; order Polypteriformes; family Polypteridae; genus Polypterus; species Polypterus bichir. Next base: position 22,562,551 of record JANRMT010062831.1, on the reverse strand, counting down.
CACCACCATACTTCACTGTAGGGATGGTATTGGCCTGGTGATGAGCGGTGCCTGGTTTCCTCTAAACGTGACACCTGGCATTCACACCAAAGAGTTCAATCTTTGTTTCATCAGACCAGAGAAGTTTGTTTCTCATGGTCTGAGAGTCCTTCAGGTGCCTTTTGGCAAACTCCAGGCGGGCTGCCATGTGCCTTTTACTAAGGAGTGGCTTCCGTCTGGCCACTCTACCATACAGGCCTGATTGGTGGATTGCTGCAGAGATGGTTGTCCATGTGGAAGGTTCTCCTCTCTCCACAGAGGACCTCTGGAGCTCTGACTGAGTGACCATCGGGTTCTTGGGCACCTCCCTGACTAAGGCCCTTCTCCACCGATCACTCAGTTTAGATGGCCGGCCAGCTCTAGGAAGAGTCCTGGTGGTTTCGAACATCTTTCACTTACGGATGATGGAGGCCACTGTGTTCATTGGGACCTTCAAAGCAGCAGAAATATTTCTGTAACCTTCCCCAGATTTGTGCCTCGAGACAATCCTGTCTCAGAGGTCTACAGACAATTCCTTTGACTTCATGCTTAGTTTATGCTCTGACATGAACTGTCAACTGTGGCACCGTATATAGACAGGTGTGTAGCTTTCCAAATCATGTCCAATCAACTGAATTTACCACAGGTGGACTCCAATTAAGCTGCAGAAACATCTCAAGGATGATCATGGCAAAGGCTGTGAATACTTATGTACATGTGCTTTTTCAATTTTTTTATTTTTAATAAATTTGCAAAAACCTCAAGTAAACTTTTTCACGTTGTCATTATGGGGTGCTGTGTGTAGAGTTCTGAGGAAAAAAAATGAATTTAATCAATTTTGGAATAAGGCTGTAACATAACAAAATGTGGAAAAAGTGATGCGCTGTGAATACTTTCCGGATGCACTGTATATGATTAAGTGTGGCTTCTGTATCTTTGGATGTCATTCAGCTGGTATTTGTTTTTTTTTTCTTCCACAATTGGCTGAGGCCACCATTGTGACTGAATTAACAAGTATCAATTTTCACTCAAGGAGGAAGCATTTTTGTTCTCACACTTTATGCAATACATTGTTTCACGTATGTTATTCTTTCAGCAGTAGGGGGAAGCAATGAGAGCCTTTATGAAGTGGGCTGGAGAACAGTTTTTGATGAATCAGCACAGCTTGAGGGATCTGTGGTGAAGCTGAGGAGGTGTGAAGAGTGTCAAAAGGTAGGAGTAACAATATTCCACATGCTGGAGTAGTGTTTGCAAGGGCTCAGCTACACGTATGTGGATGGACAGTAAAGTGTAACAAATGAATGTAAAGGGAACAAGGTGAGGTGATTGTGATTTAGGCCAGTGTCTAGGTGAATATTTGTTGTTTTTGAGTTCTTCCTGTGGAACCAGTCAAAGGGAAAGTTTACACAAACAAGTTAGGGTTATGCAATTGCTTGTGTTGAGTTAAACAGAAAATATGCAATTTGTGAAAAAATTCAACTTCTCATTCTGCATGATATCTTTGTCTCGCCTATCTTGGTGCTTTTTACAATACTGTACTCTTAAGATTGTACTTAAAACTGTCTATTTTATAATCTACGAATTCTTACAACAAAAACGGCTTAATTGGCAGTTGGGAATTAAATCCACTGATTGGCACAAACCCCAAAGAATTCTCTTGTAGGCATGTAGGCTTTACAAAGAAGCTTTGCCTCTCTAAAAATTATGAAAGTTTCGTCCATAATGGTTCCGTTCAAAGAGACTCCTCGTTTTTAAGGTGCATCCAAAGGGGGTCTCACTGGGGAACGTGGGTAAGAACAACTTGAGTGGCATTTCAATATTGGATCTTCAGTGGCACTGGATATATGGGATTTAGAAAAAAGAGTTACATTATACTCTATGTGTACTGCCTGTTTTTTTCTGCTAAGCCTTAACAAGTAAATAAAAATACAAAAGGACTGTTTTATTTGAAATAAGTTAAGACAAAAATGAGTTTATTTGGTAATTATAAAAAAACAATGCATTCCAGTTAGTAAGGACACAGAATATGATACACAGTAATAAGCTAATACAGTATGTTTTCTATTTTTTATATGAGGTATATCAAAAATGTATTACCTTCAAGAACAAATAAAATCTACAATGTCAGTTTAAAAAGTAAATTATTGTTGGGCGGAAGTGTTTTTACCATTCTAGGACTGTTGTACCCATTACCATTTACTGAAGTGTATTGGTCTGCTATTCTCAATATTGCTTATGAATTAATATGTTTATTATGATGGTAAGAAATTTGTGAAAACAAAGTATCAGAGTGTAACAAAACTCAATGCATGCTACAAGTGATGAAAAGCAGAAAATAAATAAGTCGATAGGCAAGATCATCAATTTTCTGGCAGTGACACCTAATTCTCTTGTTTTCTTAAGATACTGTTTATGAATTTAGGATATTTAATTTTTTTTTATTCATCCATTAAGTGTGGAGAGTCAGTCCTGGCAGCATGAGGTACAAGACAAGAACTCATAAGGAATACTGTAGTACATCATAGGACAAATTCTAACACAAACATGTCCATACCAAATCATATTAAAGACGCTGAGTAAACTAAACCTGCACATATTTGAGAAGTGCAAGAAAACCCAAAAAGACATGGGGGAATATTCCATTTTCACAAAGATAGGACTTGGTCTGGGAATGAACCAGGTTACTGGAACTTAGAGGAGCTAGTAAAACCTGTACCTTGGCCAGTTCTGTTACTATCATATTTACGAAAATCAGTGTGTTAAGTGAAACTGAGGACAAATAATTTTTTAAAATTTTCCTTGAATGGTCAATTCATTTTTGTAAGGCTGGGGGGATTGTGTGTCAGAAATGGTGGTGTGCAATACTGGAGCACATCAAAGAACTGTCATGTCTCCCTTCCTGTTTACCCTCAACAGGCTTCCAGAACAATACCAGCCCTTGCCACCTACAGATATTTTCAGATAACTTGTCCATCATAAATAATGTGGACTAATTAGAGTACAGGAAGGTTGTGGAGGGCTTCGTCTTGTGGTGCAGGGACAGCAACTTACAACTCAACATCAGCAAAACAAAAGAACTGGTGGTGGAATGAATAACAAACTGGACTGGTCTGACTACACAGTGGCTCTGTACAAGATGGGTCAGAGCAGGCTGTACTTCCTAGAGGGACTCTGGTCTTTTGATGTATGCAGCAAGCTTCTGGAAAAGTTCTCCCAGTCTGCAGTAGCCAATGTGTTGTTCTATGTTGTGGTCTCCTGGAGAAGCAGCCTTAGCTCAAAGAGTGCAGAATGCCTGAACAAACTTATCAGGAACACGTGCTGTATCACACAGCAAGCCCTAGACATATCGGAAGCTGTTGTGGAAAAGAGGATGGAGGAAAAATTGTATGGCATCATGAAACATCCTCTCCATCACCTCCAGCAGGTGCTTTCTTGGAGCACATTTAGACACAGGCTCATGTTTGCTAAGAAGCACCTCTGGGGCTCTTTTCTGCCCACTGCTATCAGGGAATTCAGAGTTTCCTCATGATGTACTCTAAATTCATTTTGAAAAATCTGCACAATGTACATTTATTTATTGTAATTTACGTATCAAATAATTGAATGATTGGCTGTATTATTCGTCCTGTGTGTCTGTATCCTTGTTTTTTAAATTTCTTCTGCTGTATGCATGTGAATTTCCCCTTGGGATTAATAAAATGTATCTAATCAAATCCAATCTATTTTAATCTAATCTAATCATCTTTGCTAGAACATTCTTATCTAAGGACTTTTTATTTAAAAAGCACCAGTTTCTTTCAGTTTATCTATGTAATAAGTATCCATATGATAAGTTAAACAATGTTTACTTGAAAGCATCATTTGACACAATTTTCTTTTGAACACTTTTTGTAATTTTCCACGTAACATATTCATTCTAATAAAATAAACAATATATTCTACTGTAGCACCATATTAATTAATCAGTTTATAATCACCAGAATTGTTTCAATTATTGCGTTTTAAGTACAGTACTAATCCTCTATTAAACAGGAAAAACCAGAACAATGAACAAACTGTCAATGTGAGGTTTTACAGTAACTCTAATCCATGTGTTTTCCAGGATGTGTTATATGGAGTTATTGCGGATAAGAGTCTTTTCTTCCTAACTGCGTCAAAATCATTCCTGAACAGGATCGTAAACATCCATGTACACCTCCACACATACAGTACCCTTACACCAGAATGCTTGTGCAAGTCACGGTGTTGCTTTAAAGGACTACAAAGTAATTGTTTCCTGAGAATAATAATAATAGTAATAAATGTACTATACCATAACTTTATTTTTACCCTCAAAGATTTAGAAATATATAACATTACACTTGATTCAAGATTTAGAATATTTTACTGTTCACATTCATCTCCTGGGTATGCAGCAAAATTCATAGGACTAATGCTTCTGTTCGCCCACTTCTCCATAAAGATCATGGCGCTTCTGCAAATGGAGGGGAATCTGCTGACGAATATCTGCCAGATACTGCAAATCTGAAAGACGAGTAAAACAGAGTAAATTACATCTGAAGCCATCCCAGTAGCATTGGGTGCAAGGCATGAAACCACCCTGAGCAAGGTGTCAGTCCATTGTAGGCCTCACTCAAACTCATCAACTCTGATATTTACACAGGGTCAATTTGAAAAAGCCAAATAACATAACCTACTGTACATATTATGTTGTGTAGAAACTGAGCTGGCAGAACATAAAATAGATAACTTTACATGTTAGAGGCATAAGAGAAACAGCCATGGACAGGGCACAGTGACCACTCATGCAATCACCAACATTCTCACAATGGGAAAACAAAATCTGTGAAGGTTGGTCATGTACGATTTCCATTTCCAATCCTTTATCAGTTATGATGCTATCTATTGCTTGTTACTGAATAACTAATTAAAAGTAAAAAAGAACTTCACACTTTCTCTTGTTAATCACTTGCTTGAAGAGACTATTACAGGAAACTATGCACTAAAAGTGCGATTCACTAGAACCTGAGGAAAAACATATAATATATTAGCATAACTTGTAACTCAATAATCTTATATTGTAAAAAATAATACAGCAATAATGGTTTAAAAGGTCGACATTGGTCACTAGACAGTAGTAGATATGGTGTTTGTTAATATAGGATAGTGAGCAGCAGAGATATAAACGAGTCTAAAGAGTCTGACAGAAGAGTGGTCAGTCATGGCTTAAACCAGTACATGGAGCAACAGCTCACCAAAACTTAAGCCAAAGTACAAAACCAGACTCAAGCAAAGGTACAAATCTTATTAAATGTTTTTATCTCACTATTTTTGAGTTTGGGGATGTGAATGTGTTCACTTTATAGCTAATATAAATAGTTATAAAATAAAAATGAATCAACAGTGATTTATAAGTGTCATGGATATTAATTAGAAATGAAATCCAAATATCAATGATACAATTAATTACCATGCAGTAGAAACAAATGATATAACGGAAACACATAAAACTTAACTTTCTTTTGATAAGCTGTAAATTATAAAAGAGTTGAATTAATTTACATCTTTTTGTTTTATTAGTATAGAAAGGTACTTATCATTAAACAGGAATATTGAAAACAATGTGATTGCTTAATAAGAAATCATAGTCATTTGAAACAAATAGAAAATTCAATACTTTCTGTATTTGGGAGTGTGGTAGAGTCTGCCAACTTAAAAGTTTCATACACCAGAAAATCAATGATCAATTAAAATTGCAAGCCAGATCATGATAACATACAGTTAGGGCCATAAATATTTGGACAGAGATAACTTTTTTCTAATTTTGGTTCTGTACGTTACCACAATGAATTTTAAATGAAACAACTCAGATGCAGTTGAAGTGCAGACTTTCAGCTTTAATTCAGTGGGTTGAACAAAACGATTGCATAAAAATGTGAGGCAACTAAAGCATTTTTTTTAACACAACCCCTGGGGATGAGTCCTGATCCAGACTTTCTCCCCAACCGAGAATTTTATAAGCTTATGTCTCTGGTTGTACGATCAAGACTGTCTGGACTGGGACCTCACCACCCTCTCCTTCACCCATTGTGTATTTTGCTGTAAGGCTTGTAAGTGATCATGAGTCGATGTGTCTGGTTTGGGTGGATTATGGGTGTCACCATTTTCAGACATTTTGTTGACTGTTGCCATATCATCGCTAAGCTAGGCCAACAAAACTGTGTGACACATGACGCCAGTATTGTCAGGGAATAAAACACAGTTTTGAACACATCCTTGTAATCCAATATTACAAATTCTTCCTACAAAACAATTTAGTGGTTATTCTTGTCTTGTTTTTGTTGTTGCTTATGAAATATTCTTCTGTTTATTTACATCGAGCAATGACTTTTTGAAGTGGCAATTTTTTGTATTGGTTTCCTACTATGGTGGCTGGTTCACATCATGTTTACTTTAGTCACATCTTCAGAATTATGACCTTAGTCTTGCTATTCCGATTTTGCAACTTCTCTAGATTCCCTTCCCTTAGCGTCAGTTCAAAAGTATGTAAAATTTGGGGTCTAACTATTTATGTTAAGTAGAATGTCCAGTAGAGGCTTGGCGGTCTTTTGGTCTTAGAACACCTGCAGATTTTGTCTTTTTTTCTCCTGCCTAACTGGAGTTTTTTTTTTGTTATTTTCTGTCCTCCCAGCCATCTGACCTTATCACTGTACTCATCTTTTGAGACTTACATCATCATATTGTATATAAGGACATTACTGTTCTACTTGATATTTACCTGTTGTTTAAGATCAAATTCAGTAGATTTATTTGTTTTCTTCTTTGTTGCTTACTCTTTAATATTGTTGCCTAATCTAATTTGTTTTTCTTTTCTTGTAACTTTTTTGACATTTTGTAAAGCGCATTGTGCTACATTGTTTGTATGAAAACATATGATATATAAATAAATGTTACTGTTGTCGACTAGACAAAAATATAACAAGCTTTTCAATAGAAATTTCCTTTTACCTCAGTTGTATTTCATGTCTCCTTTCTGTCTAAAGCTATTTCTCCTAAGAAATTTAAGTTGAAACATCCTTGGCAAAGTTGATTCTTAAATAAAACATAAATAAGAATCTCTTTTAATTCTCATGAGCCATCAAAGATCAATCTTTGAGCAGTAAAATTTTCCTTTGGGTTCCCAGTTATGCAACATGTTCTTATTAGTGTATGGACTTGTGCTTAATTCAGGAACAAAAGAGATACTAATAGATATGTAGAGAAAAATCTAGCACTTATACCAGATACCATTTATTAATATAACTAGCAAAATACCCGCGCTTCGCAGCAGAGAAGTAGTGTGTTAAAGAAGTAATGAAAAAGAAAAGGAAACATTTTGAAAATAACGTAACATGATTGTCAATGTAATTGTGTTGTCATTGTTATGAGTGTTCCTGGCATATATATATATATA
>JANRMT010062831.1:22526959-22549410 GCA_026402145.1 Polypterus bichir lapradei | reverse complement strand
TCTATCTATCTATCTATCTATCTATCTATCTATCTATCTATCTATCTATCTATCTATCAACACATCAGGTATAGATAGATCTGCTTATTAGCTGTGGTTAAGTCTAAATGGACAACTGTAGATGTTTGTAAGCCTCATAGGACTAATACACAAAAAGGTAATTGAGCAATGTGGGATAGTGAAACTTGGCATACTTTGGTTATGTCACAAAATCAAATTTTCTTTCAATTTAAACAAATTTGTCATGTGATGCTTGAATTAAAATTTACTCACCAATGTCTGCATAAATAATGGTTTCTTCGGAACCAGCTTGGGCCACCACATCACCCCTGATATCATTCAATAAAAAAGTAATTAAAGCATTATTCAATTGAGGTTTTAGTTTGCATAGTCCATAATGTGAATCTTTATCAAGAACTTTTCGAAACAAATAATATTATATTACATTCATCAGCTCTGGGCAATGCTAGAAGCCAGAACCTGTCACTGTAACACTATTATATTATACCAGTAATGGCGTACTGCACGATAATGTGCAGTGAATACCCTTGACTGGAGCATTCATAGTTTTCATACTCTTTCTCTGTACATTTAGCATTTGTTTGCTCAGAGGTTAATGCGCTTGCTGCTTCCTGAGCAGCTCTTCTTTTCTCCACCCTAGCAGCCCGCTTCTTCACTTCTTCCGTCGGCATCTTTTCGCGAGACCAACGATTAAAACTGATTAAGTCAGTGTTTGTGTTGCAATTACTTAGTATGTTTTCTTTACATTTTCACTTAAACTGGCACTTAAGTCTTCAATCTGCCTCAAGAATGACTTAAGATATGAAGAGGTAGAGGAAGTGACAGCAAAGGTGGTAGGGATGAGAATGGCGACCGTACGCTTGCACCGCACGGCCGCCCTGCTGCGAGCTGCAAGCTACCGAGAGTTGATTCTACAATAAAATAAAATAAAAATAAAAAGAGTAATCAAAATCATCCTCTGATGGACAGTAGAGGTCACATAGTATATGCGTACCAAATTTCAGGTCAATAGGTCAAACGGTTTGCGAGCTACAGGTGATCTAAAATCCTGGATAGAGAAACAGACAGCCACGGTAGCATATTATACTGTATAAGAAGATGTCTTACTGTGTTATCTGGCTTCGCCTGAGAATTTTTGTAAGAGAGTGGCTTCAGTTAGAGTGCCTTCGATTATTTATGTGTATCAGAAGCACGATGTAACTAAGTACTTTTCTGTATACAATATTTGTATTTTTCTTACCTAGGGTTACTGTTATCAGCAGGCACTGTGGTGTAGTGGTTATGGCTTTGAACCTAGAACTTCAAACTCTGAGGTTGTGGGTCCAAATCCTGCTTATGGCACTGTGTGACCTTGAGAAAATCACTCCAAATGGGAATAGAAAAGAAATGTAACCAATTCAATCTTAGATGGTTGTAAGTCATTTTGAATACAGTATAGTTATCAGGCAAGTAATCATAATATTATTAGGTCTTCATAGTTGCTTACTTTTGAACATGCTACATACAATTGACCATGAGTAAAACATTCCAGCATTGGATCAATTCATGTTTTTCCTAGTGACTTGCCATTTGTTGATGGTAATTGCAAAACATTTTTTAACAGGAAAGTGTACTCTTTTGAATTGAAATGAGTAATTAGTAGGAACAGTGTTAAATTTGAGTATGTAATATTATCTTTATTCAAACTTTATGATTTTCATTAGCTTATGTTGTTCACTCAAATAGGCCTGTTTCTTTTCGTGTTTTCATCAGTTGTAAAATCAGCACTTGTGAGTGTATATAGTACATGTATGTAAAGAATATTGGACAGTGGGGAACTGAAGCAGACATGAATGTAAATGTAAATGATTTCAGATGGTGAGGCAGAGGTCCTCTTTTAGTGTCCATAGATGTGAATATATATTACAATGGAGTAGCTCATGGAGGAACCACTAAGTTTAAACTGACACCTTTGCTCCTGGTTTATCTTGGATCTAAATACACCACTTCCACCTCTACTTCTGTCCCACTCCTTTATTGCTCCTAGAGAAGCAATACCTACACTAACACCCACAATGCCTGGCACCAGCACTCGAGGTTTAGAGCACGCTTGCTAACTGTTGAGCTTTTGCATCTTCCTTGAGCTTGAAAAACTTTCTCTTTCCATTTCACAGCTCACAGTACATGCCAGACATGATCACGTCTCCTTTTTTCTGTCAAAGACATTGCCCCTTCTTCAGTTGCTCGCCCACCCTGTTAATTAGTGGTGCTATTGGCTTGGCCTGTCAATCACTTCTGTTGCATTTGCACAAAGCCCATTCCTAGCAGAACACAGCACATGTTTGGTTAGCATATTAATAAATAATATCAACAAATAAAAAAACATGGGTCTGCAAATTTTCTTTTTTTCTATAACATCACCACATTTCAATCAAAAGCATTTTTGAGGTTGTGGGGTATTTAGTTTTTCCACTGTAGTGGGATGGGTTTAACCCTGATTACTAATACATCAAAATGTCTTTTCTTTGCAGATACCAACTACCCTAAGTGTACCATCCTGCCAAATGAGTGAGTGAGTCAGTCAACTTTGCATTATATATGCACTCAATGGCCACTTTATTAGGTACACCTTGTTAGTACCAGGTTAGACCCCCTTTTGCCTTCAGAACTGCCATAATTGTTTGTAGCATAGATTCAACAAGGGGCTGGAAACATTCCTCTGGGATTTTGGTCCATATTGACATGATATCATCACTTAGTTGCTGCAGATTTGTCGGCTGCACATCCATGATGCAAATCTCCCATTCCACCACACTCCAAAGGAGCTCTATTGGATTGAGATCTGGTGACTGTGGAGGCCATTTGAGTACAGTGAACTCATTGTCATGTTCAAGAAATCAGTTTGAGATGACTTGAGGTTTGTGCAAGTAGCCATCAGAAGAGGGTTGGACGTGGCCAGCAACAATACTGAGCCAGGCTGTGGCATTTAAATGATGTTCAATTGATACTAAAGAACACAAAGTGTACCAAAAAATGATCACACACACCATCATACCACCACTACCACCAGCCTAAACCATTGATACAAGCCAGGATGGATCCATTCTTTCATGTTGTTGATGCCAAATTGTGACCCTACCATCCAAATATCTCAGCAAAAATTGAGACTCATCAGACCAGGCAATGTTTTTCCAATCTTCTGATCTTCTTTGAGTTTAATTTTAGTGAGCCCATGTGAATTGTAGCCTCAGTTGCCTGTTCTTAGCTGACAGGAGTGGCACCCAGTGTGGTCTCTTGCTACTATAGCCCATCTGCTTCAAGGGTCGATGTGTTGTGTGTTCAGAAATGCTTTTCTGCATATCTTGGTTGTAACAAGTGGTCATTTGAATTACTGTTGCCCTTCTATCAGCTCAAACCAGTCTGGTCATTCTCCTCAAACCTCTGGCATCAACAAGACATTTTCACCAAGAGAACTGCTGTTCACTGGATATTTTCCCTTTTTTGGACCACTCTCATTAAACCCTTGAGATGGTTGTGTATGAAAATCCCAGTAGATTCTGAAATACTCAGACCAGCCCATCTGGCACCAACAACCATGCCATGTTCAAAGTCACTTCAATTATCTTTCTTCCACATTCTGATGCTTGGTTTGAACTTCAGCAGGTCTTCTTGACAATGTCTACATGTCTAAATGCATTGACTTGCTGCCATGTGATTGGCTGATTAGATATTTGTGTTAACAAACAGTTGAACATGTGTACCTTATAAAGTGGCCAGTGAGTGTATACAGTATATAGATGAGTTAAATGATGCAACGAATGAACTTAAAGATAAACAAATCAAAACATGGTTTCTTAACTTAGACCACAGGTGTCGAACTCCAGGCCTGGAGGGCCGCAGTTGCTACAGGTTTTCATTCTAACCATCTTCTTCATTAGTGACCAGTTTTTGCTGCTAATTAACTTATTTTGCTTTAGTTTTAATTAACTTGACTCAAGCCCCTTAGTTGTCTTTTTTTAATTAGCAGCCAAACAATAATGAGACACAAAACGAGCTGCCACACGACCAGCTCAGCTGTGCCCGTCACACAAGATCTGAAAATAAAGAAAAGTGAAGGTCTCAGTAAGTTTGATCTCTCAGGTCACCAAAACATTTTGATGAACAGAAAATCAACAGTTTTGGAAATGTCTGCTGTGGCAGAATGAGAGCAGCAACACACCACAAAATTAAATAACGGGCTTAATTAACAGCAAGAATCAGCTTCTCATTAATAGATTGGTTGGAGTAAAATTGGTTGGAGTTTGAAATCCCAGTTTAGCTGCTCATCTGTTGGCTTGTTTCACGTCTCATTTCAGTTTGGCTGCCATTTCATGAAGAAATGAATCAATTCAGAGGACTGAATCCTTAAAAACAGGGCTGTTAAAATGAAGGGAAAAGGAGTTAATTAGCAGTGAAAACTGGTCAATGATTAGGAAAAGGGTCAGAATGAAAACCTGCAGCCACTGCGGCCCTCCAGGCCTGGAATTTGACACCCCTGACTTAGACCATAAACTGAACTGTTGATCTCAAAAAGAATATTTTGTTTTCCTTTTTACGTTGCAAACATGAATAGGTTATGTCATAAAATCTGTATTCATTTATTCACTCATTAATTCCAGAGTTGAAATCTGCTGTGTTTACTTTTTCAAACAAATTGTGTGTGCAGTTTCACATTTTTAACTTTGCAATTGTTAGCATGGGATGTGTAACATGTGGAAACTTAATGTTCTCTTTGTTCCCTTGTACTAATTCATGTCTGAGAAGTAGGCTTTACAAAACCATGTAAAAACATGCTTTGTTTTACCAAACAGAAAAATATTGTGCAAAGGACTCAAGGTCTATGCATTCCACACATGAGTCTGCCTTATCACGTTGTCCCTTAGCTTACATCTGAACGCCATAACAAAAGGAGCCAAGAAATCAAGTTTTACAAGGGGCGTTGAAGGGGCTCAAGGGTTGTGTATAATAAATGTGTTGACTGTTGCATTTTATAACGATATTAAATCACGCATTCTAGGGGTATAAAACTGGACCCCACCCAACCGACGGGGTTCAGAAGAGCCCTGACACTGTCATGTATATTGATTGTCTGCTTTTCTGAAACTCTTCTCACTGTGACTCTGCAAAATAAAGCTGCTTTATAATTCCACCTGCTGTCTAGTCTGAAGTCTTCGTCCACAAACATTTTGCTTTTAAAAATACACATATCACCCTCAGTCTCAGTATCTGCTCTTACTCTACTAAGTTTACATTGTTCAATGAACATAACACAGCACAGATTCAATATGAACACAACAAAAATGCTTCTCTTTTTACACTCCAACATAATGTTTTCTGTGTATGTTGCATTATAATATATTTAGAATTATTGTATAGTCCACTAAACTCTTAAGTATAAAATAAAAATCTGTATCTGAGAAGCAAATTTATAAAGGTGGACCAGTTATGTCTACCACATAGTATAATGAAAAACAGACATTAAGAGAAGAGCAGCGCAAGTGGATTCAATGTGCATTAGCCCCCGTGTCTACTTGGAGCTCACACATAAAACAGAGTTTCACATGGACACTCACCATGGGTTCACTATTGCACTGTGGCCCCAGGAAATATAGTCAGCATCATTATCAGTGGCAAGCGAGGACGTAGCTACATAGACCTGGTTGTCCAGTGCCCTGTGAGAAACAGTCAATAGTGATGGCTTATGAGGACAGAGGAGCTGGAAGTGTTACATTATAAAAGTGCAAAATAACTTAACAATTGAGTCCATTACTTCTGTTCAGTTGAGCTTTACAAAAATCAAACTCCAATTTGCAGGTCTCCAAGGTGCTGTTTTAAGGGTATACATACTGAAACCCATCAGTTAAGCAAGTTCTACCTCTAGGTGCTTTAGAGAAATGACGATATTACTATTCATATCATGGATTCAGAATGTGTTTAGACCCTTCCTCTTTCTGCACACCTTATGGTGTTGTAGATTTAATTTTAAATGGAAAAATTAGCCATTTTGCAAATTTAATAATAATAACAATAATAATAATACATTTTATTTATATCCCCGTGACCCTGTGTTCGGATTCAGCGGGTTGGAAAATGGATGGATGGATGGATGGATTTTATTTATATAGCACCTTTCCCATGCTCAAGGTGCTTCACAGAGTCTCATAAAGAAATAGCAGGTAATGTCCTTAAAACAGTTTGAAATGGAATTTAAGTTCCTCAGTATTTAAAATTTACAAGTACTACCCAAACCTGCCATGAATGGGTGGAGAAAACATCAGCAAAAATGAAAAATAAAAACGAACTTGATCATAACAGATTTATTATGAATTAGGATTTTTTATGATAAGATACTGTGCTAATAGTCTACAGTGCCTTCTTATTACAACTGATAGAGCATTACATTGAAAAAGAACTAAAGTAATTCTGCCTGGATGGCTTCTTTACAAAGAAAAACAGACACCAGCACCTGCAACTACATACTGTACACTTGAAAAGAAAGATACTGTAGGTCCATGCCATTAGAATTGCTCTGTCCTCCCCTATGAAATGGCCAGACTGGGGTATAAACATCTGATGTATTAGTAACAGAAGGCTGTTCCTAGCATCTAGAAGGAATCCACACAAAAGAAAGTGGGTATCCTCTGTGCATTTGTTCTCAGATCTTTTTGGCAGCAACATTAACTACATTCTTCTCCAAGTCTGAACACACTAAAAAATGTAAATGATCAATCAAATTGATACATTGGACATGAATGACTCAAACATTATCATATTAGGTGTATGTGGATGCTACATTATTTACAACTATTTCACATTAATTGCTATTTCAATAATCCTTCATATTGTGCCTGTGAAGTAACTTTTTTAGAACATTTTTCAGACCATCATGTAACCCTTAGAAATACCCCATTCAACCTTGATGTTAGTTTGGAAAGCACTGCCTTTGGAGTCAGTATGCCCACATAGTAGTTGATGGTGGCCAACAGTGTCATTTTCTTTAATTCTCTGGCTGTAAAATAACCATAGCCAAACCAGTACAAACTAGTTTTAAATCCCATAAAGTCTCACTCAAGCAAGTGCAGGAATTTGGCAAATGCTGCTACACACATAATATGTAATGTAGCCAGATTTTCTCCCACTGCCCTCTTCATATTTGTGGCTCTTATGGCACTGACCTTCCCCGCTGCAGAATGTCCCAGTGGGCTGGGCCTGTTGTCATACCAAAGGTACTGGGATACACCAACAGATGACATCCTTGGAGGAACAAAATAAGGGAAAGGGAAGAGACAAAGTGAGAGAACGATTACAAGCATCACCAGGTAAACTTGTGTCCCAAGGAGAAAAGGCCATAGCAGACTTAACAAGGGAAATGGGGCTGTATTGGGATGAGCTTATTTTCCTTAGTGCTAAAATATTTAATAAAATATCCTATAAAGTATATCTGATCTAATGTAATCTAAGCTAACCTTCTGCTTCATGGCACAGTGTTACTTGTAGGTCCGACATGTAAGTAAGAATTTCACTGTATGCTGAACATATAAAACATTGAATTTAAGTGTATAAAGAGTTCGCTTTATTGGTGTTTCTTTTGAAATGCAGCAAAGTATGTTCAGCACTTCATATGAGTGTGGCATAACTAAATTTGCTCACCTTTCTTGGTGTAAGCTTGAGCCAGCTCAGCAAAACGCAGGTCATAGCAAAGACCAAGTCCAATCTTACAGAAAGCTGAAAAAAAGAGACAAATACTTAATTTTTATAAATAAGTTCTTCTTTTTCAAACCATTACATGTGTGATAATGTCAGCCATTTAAAATGTATAGTGAAGGGTTGCTCAGTTGAAAGGGGTTGCTAAGAGAAAAAAGTGGAACTAGTCGGGATAAGACAAAGGAAAACTATTACAAGTCCTCAGACAAAGAGAGGCCCCCATACCCTAACCTGAGTACATCAGACAATAAGTGACAATCAGGGAGTAATACTATCTATAAATGATGTTGGTGCCCTGTAAATAATTAGTATAAGTGTACCAGTGAGACAGAATGTGACGTCCTAGGGTATTGCCTGGAGACCAACACCATCCATCCATCCATTATCCAACCCGCTGAATCCGAACACAGGATCACAGGGGTCTGCTGGAGCCAATCCCAGCCAACACAGGGCACAAGGTAGGAACTAATCCCGGGCAGGGTGCCAACCCACCGCAGGACACACACAAACACACCAAACACACACTAGGGCCAATTTAGAATCGCCAATCCACCTAACCTGCATGTCTTTGGACTGTGGGAGGAAACCGGAGCGCCCGGAGGAAAGGAGACCAACACAATTCTTTTAAATCACAAGAGGGTACCACATGATTCCTGACTAGATTAAATGAGAAGAGACAGTCTTCTATGAGAAGAGAACTGTCACATTAATCTTTCATCCATTCATTATCCAACCCACTATATCCTAACTACCTAATCTTTCAAGGGTGGGTATTTTAGAGTAATTCAAAGTCTTTGGCATAGAGAGAGGCTATAGGGTCCACCACACTAAGATGATGAGATTTACTAGCCCTATTAACTCAGAGGAATAATTTGACCCAGGAAGCATGTCTGAGGTCTTGCTACGAGTTAATCTCAGGATAAAGTTTATAGGTCATTCTTTTCCAGCAAAATTTAAGAGTTCAGATGGAAAAAAGCAACAGAAATAGTGGCAGAGGAAGAGACAAGAGAGCGTAGGTGAGAAAAATGATAAGAAGCTAATCAATCAGAAAGCCAGGGCAAAAACCTACACTGCTTGTTTTATATTCTTTTTTTTTTTTTGACTGTTCTGAGTAGACTGTTCTGCAAGCAATTCTTTGACCTGGTGTCGAATCTGTTATGGTGGATCCGCAACAATAGATATTTTAAATATTTTTATGTCCAGAATAGATATATATGAACAGGTGAAAATATACATAGAGTATAGTCAGAAGTTATTGATATTTAGAAAGGTCAGCTATTGAGTGTAAGGTTTGAGAGATCAGAACGGCGATGGTGTTATGAAAGAAACTGTTCGTGAACCTGCTGTTGCAGGACTGAAGACTCTTGTAGTGCCTCTCTGATGGAAAGAAGGTAAACAGTCCATGTTTAAGGTGTGAGGCATCCATGATGATGTTGCGAGCTCATCGGAGACACTGTGTATTCTGCAGGCCTGCGATTGTCGGCAGCAGGATGCCGATGATGTGCTGGTCAGATTTCACGCTGTGATGGACTGGCATCCTGTCCAGGGACTGTTCCTGCCTTGCGTCCATCAGATGATTTTGGGAGAGGCTCCAGCTGTAACAGGGCCTTGCCCTGGATAAGCAGGATGAATGCCATAAACATCTGTTCAGATCTTGTCACTTGATTATATGCTAGGTGCATTCCTTAAAGGAGACACAAACAATTGCTTCCACTTTCCATTTATGTAGGCAGCTTGGGGCTCCTTGCAATGTGTTTCAAATTTTACTGAATTTCTTAATTGAGTAGGTGTGGTGGTCCTCCTTGGACCTTTCTGGAGAGGTGCCATTAGAGCACAAGGTGTTGCAACCATTTACAGAAAGTACTCCACTGCTGAAACAGAAAAACGCCCTACTTCAAGCCCTGTCAATACCACTTGGCATTGACTTTCCAAAGTGAATTTGGTCCCCCTGGCCCTGAAGGATGCCGCACTGACACAGAGGAAGATAAACTTAGTACAGTGAGGCGCACTACCAGTCTCCTTTTAAAATGATCAAATTTCATGACAATGGTTTGCTTTTTGCTTTTTGTCCTTCTTAAAATAATACGGATGTGCTGTTTTGCAATATGTATGTAATCTCAAGATACGGATCAATACTCAACAATACTTTTGGCTTGAAAAACTGACTTAATAAGATTTAAGGCTTTTCATCACATTGGTACTCTGGTGTCCATAAGCTCCATTATAAAATCCGTGAGCAGGCTTGTTGTTTTTTAAAATTTATAAAATTTGCTTCACTTTAGAATAAACAGTTTCATGTGGCAATCTATTATATGTGAAGAAACAACTTTGACTTGAAAAATACCAAAGTTAACCTTTAAACCTGCAGACAGAGATTTCTTGTTTCTTTCCACATCATAAAATTTTAGGTTAACTGGTGATTATTAAATAGTCCCATATGAGTCTAAGCTGATGTGCATGAGTGAGTATTTTGGTTGACTATTGTCCTATCTAGTGTTAGTTCCTGTCCAGCTACAGAGGATGCAGGGATACAATTCAACCTCAGACAAAATGGGTTTGGAAAATGGATGGATGTTAAACCTTTCATAAAAATACATTCTTATCTGTAAGTTCAGAATGTCTTTCTAAAACTATTCTTAAACTTCAACAATACATTTCTAGCATAGATAGGTTGGGAGCATGCGCTGATACAGTGCATTGCTGCACCCACCACATGCAGAACCATCCAGATTGGGACCCGAGTGCGTAGGGTGACACCTCAGCACCACACTGGAACAGTGTGGGGTTTTTGACGGTGGCTGGAGCGCCTATCCTGCCACCAATCACCAAGTTTTCCCTGCATGTTGGGGGGCCTGCTTGCAGGGCTGGATGCAGATTAACGTCACACCCAGGACAAAGCAATTGCAAGTTAAGGGCTTTGCTCAAGGGCGCAACAGAGTAGAGTCACTTCTGCCGTTTACAGGATTCAAACCTTTTGATTGCCGGTACAGATCACTATGGTAAGGACTAAATGGTAAGGACTAAATAATTTTAAAGAGAGTAAAGGAAAACCAAAAAGTGATAAAGTTAGCATTGACAATGAGAGACAAGCAGTAGAGCAGATGCAGCAGAAGTAAAGAGATGTGGAGATTAGGGAAAAAGCTCCAGAAGTAAAACAACCTGCTGATTAAAAGGGGGTCCAACCTTCCTTTCACATTATGTGCAACAGTCTGTTGAAATGTGAAACTGTGCTGCAGTTGTAACATGCACATGAACTGCATTTTCATCTTGAAAGATGACTAATATAGTTAAGATGTATAACACAAATATACCAGTTTGGTCTGCTGGCTAGTAAGCTAAGGTTCTTTTTCCAACAGTTATATGAACTGCACGGATAGCATCACTACTCCATTATCATTGTCATCTACTCATCTTCTGGATAATCTCAAAGGTATCACAAAGTCTTTCCTTTGTTTTCATATTTTAAAAAAGTCAGTCTTACGTGTCTCAAACATGGAGAGGCTGTTGCCTGGACAGACGATATTTGATTCCTGTATGTTGACCTTTCCAGGAATATAAACGTCAAACAAGTGAATCTAGAGTGCAGAAAAGACATGTCAAGTGGTGATACATTGACTTGAGGAAACACACTTGAGGTCTGTTGATAGTTGACTGTCTCTCAAAGTAGAATGGATCCTATCACAGAGATCAAGACAGTGAGGATATACTGCAGGCACAACTGTACTCAGCTCACAGTACTGGACAACTTCCTTTCCAGGCTGGTCAGTTTATCAGGCTGCAACAGACATGGCTGAATTTTTCTTCTGTCTGATACAGACTCATCTTCAAACCCTGACTAGTAATTTACAAGCATATTATGTCTAATTTGCAGTACATGATATGGTTCTTTGCTATTTAACTCATATACCTGTAAACCAGTAAAACATGTAAAGCATGTCTGCTTTCTTACAATCTTCACACCTTCTTGCACAGTAAGGGGATATCTGTAATTGTCATCTTTTGTGTCTTTATTTTCAGTGTCTAGCATTTAGATACCTGTTGTGTAGTGGGAGTCCCAAAAACACATCACTCAAATAAATACTTTAAAAATTGCCCACTTTGGGGGACTACCATCACAACTAGAAACGAAAAAGGGCCTCAAAGAATCTTTATAAAATAAATAGCACAAAGGCAATCCAAAGCACACAAGTCCCAATACAGTATACCACACAGAGTAAAACAAAACAGAGCAAAATGTTAACAAAATACCAGAAATCCACAAAAGCTACAGCGAAACACAATCAACTCACCATTCCCACTCAAAAGGAACAAGGAACTATATGAGACCCTTTGGATTTATAGGGCAGAGGGCAGTGTCCTGGCAGTGATTGGCACGAGGCCCCAACTCTTAGCGGATCACCCACAAAACACATGGGACATAACCAAGGCATTGATCTTCTTCTTCTTCCGGCTCCTCCCGTTAGGTGTCGCCACAGCGGATCATCTTCTTCCATATCTTTCTGCCCTCTGCATTTTGTTCTGTCACACCCATCATCTGCATGTCCTCTCTCATTCAAGATTCAAAGTTCCTACCCTCAGTTCCACTCTCTTTTCTTTCCTCGTCTCCTCCTGCCTCCAGACACATCTCCCCCCTCTTCATATCCTTCTTCTTCTTCGGCCAACAGTAGCCCAATTTCCGCCAGCACTCTGTCGGCTAACAGTACTGGTGGCGGTCGTTGTTAACCCGGGGCTCGACCAATCCGGTATGGAAATTTGTATTGTTGTCCACATATTGATTTGGCAAAATTTTACACCGCATGCCCTTCCTGACATAACCCTCCCCATTTATCCGGGCTTGGGACCTGCACGAAGAAACACACTGGTTTGTGCATCCCCTGTGGCATTGATACATAGACAAAATGAAAAACAAAGAATACAAATAAATACAAGCAATATTAATGTGAACAATATCATCCAAAATGAACAAAAAGCCAGAGGAGGAACACAAGCTAAAACATAACAATAACTTGGTGTTCTGCCACAAGCTCAAAAAAGTCACCATCAAAAAGAGTGGAATGGAAAATGAAAAGAAGTAAAAAAAATATTGTATGGGTTTATAGGGCGGCACGGTGGTGCAGTGGTAGCGCTGCTGCCTCACAGTTAGGAGACCTGGGCTCGCTTCCCGGGTCCTCCCTACGTGTAGTTTGCATGTTCTCCCCGTGTCTGTGTGGGTTTCCTCCGGGCGCTCCGGTTTCCTCCCACAGTCCAAAGACATGCAGGTTAGGTGGACTGGCGATTCTGAATTGGCCCTAGTGTGTGGTTTGTGTGTGTCCTTCGGTGGGTTGGCACCCTGCCCGGGATTAGATTCCTACCTTGTGTTGGCTGGGATTGGCTCCAGCAGACCCCCTGTGTTCAGATTCAGTGGGTTGGAGGATGGATGTATGGGTTTTATTGTCATAAAGACTAATAATCGTTCGCCAAAACCAAAAATCTATTTTTCCAAAATCCAAAATATCTAAGCTAGTTTATCAGCAAGAAATTTAAAACTAAGGCACTCAGAAAATATACACAAACTTGGAGTTCCACTTGGCTCTGTGTTATATACCATCACCCCGAGTGTGTGATTTCCAGGACCATGCCCTCTAGCAATCTGTAGTGAAGTCATAGTAATGTCTACTCAAAATGGCAGTGCCCATTAAAAACAAATTGAGGTAATGGTAAATATGCAAAACAAAATAAGAAATAAATTTGACAAGACTCAAACATTAATCTGCTGGGAAAATAAACAAATATGTGGATATCCTGTGTTTCTAAATAAATATTCATGAGGTTTACCAGAAGAAATTTATTTTAAAAAAACTCAGCAATCATAGCACTCGCCTTTGTTATCCTTCAGTTTGTATTTTGACCTTTTTTCCAGTTATTGGTTGCTGCTTTTTCTTCACGTTTTTGTACCTTTGCCTGTTCAGCTTGACTTCCTGTGTTTGATTTCATGTCTGTAGTCTGTATTCTGCTGTTAGTTTACAGAACAATTAAAATAAGCTATTTTGTTTTTATCTGCATGTTTTTATCTACATCATAGGCCTTCCCTACTCTGTGTTTTTTTTGTTGTGCATGCTATCAGCTGAATTTACAGGGTGGCTTGTTGCACAGCATCCCTTTATGCTGATTTTGCCCACAAGATAGCCGCCGACTGAGACCCTTAGCTGCATCCAACTCCCTTTCATCTGAGCCTATGTGGTCAGCATTCACGCACTACTACCAGCATTTTTAAACAAACAAAAAAAGTAAGATTAAAATTACCCATATTTTAAAAATTAAAATTGATATACTGTACACTGGCACTCTGTCCAGTGTTAGTTTCGACCTTGCTCCCAGTGCTGTTAGGATAGGATCTAGCCCTCTAAGTCTCTAAACTAGAAAAAGAATGATTGGAAAAACATTATGAACAGAACATTTCCACCATTTAGCTTTTATTAAATACTAGGTGTGTAAGCCCATGCTGTAAAAAGTTTGGGGTCCTAGAAACTATTGACATTGTCAGAAAAAAAACTGAAATATGGAGATTTCAGGTAATTGAAAGGAACTACTCTGTGCTTCTCTCTCCTAGGAGGATTCGTTTTGCCGACGTGCTTGCATCACTTGTGCATTAGCAGCGGGATGAAAAGTAAAAGGGATGCCGTTTTGCCGGCTAAGCAACTTTGCCTTTCTTTTGAGGTTTCGTTTTGCTGACGTGCTCACCTCACTTGTGTTATTAGCAGCTACGCAAGTTTTCTGTTTCATTGGAGGCGGAGCCCTTACCTCGACTCCACCTCTCTTTTCCAGGCCGGACAGAAACACACACTTCCACACTAAGACTAGCAGTGTAAGCCTGGTGTCCTAGAAACTATTGAAATCACCAGAAAAAAATTTGAAATGTAGAGATGTCAGGTAATTGAAAGGAACTACTCTGGACATTTCTCTCCTAGGTTTCATTTTGTGGACATGCTCGCATCGCTTGTGTATTAGCGGCGGAAGGAAAAGTAAAAGGGATGCCGTTTTGCTGATGTGCTCGTCTTACTTTCGTAAGAGTTTCTCTCTTTTCTCAGCGGTTTTACTTTGACAACAGAGTCACTTTCTTCTTCTGACTTGCAAACTTGGGGCCGCATTGCCGGCTCTCTGATCTTCATGCTGTAGTAGCCTCGCACTTCCGGGCTGGACAGACACACACACTTCCACGTGTAGATGTTTAGTTTTCTGTTTCCTCTGAGGTGGAGCCCTTACCCCAACTCCATCTCTCACTTCCGGGCTGAACAGACACACACACTTCCACACATAGACGTTTATATATAAGATATGTTCCACTGTAACATGAAGAGAAGTTATACAGCTGAAAGAATGGATAACTAAACTAAAGAAAATAAAAAGGTAAATGCAAAATAAATTATCTGAAAAAGAAGAAGTGTGAAATTACTTGGTCTCTCTGTACTGAGCATATATACAGTGCCTGTTTAAGGATGAGTTTACCATTTACTGTATTTTTTTTGAATGAGTATTTGTAAAACCACAAACAGATTCATAAAGGTGTGTTATGTGGAAGACATAACATATGTCACGGTAGATTTAGAGGAGTCTTTGATCCTGAGGGTTCAGAGAGAAGTGTTCCCTGAAATGATCCATGACTGTGTTTTACACTATATTATGATAAGAAGCCAGAACATCTTTAAACTCTTAGTAGGGTCTCAATTAATCCCTGTGAATTATCTTTGGTTTGAATCTTCCCATCTTTTGTCATTTTGTATTGTATAATGATTTGTAGTGTAAAATTCCCCTGAGATTGTTTTTGCCGTTAAAACTAATTTATAAAATAAAGATGGACTTTAGTAAATATATTTTTTTTATGATTCCAAAGGATTGATATTTCATGAGATGTGTAGTGACGTGTAGGTTAGATGAATTCGACAATTCTACGTTGGCCCTTGTGATGGCCTGGCGCCTTGTGCTGCCTTACGCCCTCTGCTGGCTGGTATAGGCTCCAGCCTAAGTGACCCTGGTCTGGAATGAGCAGGTCAGGAAAAGACATGACATCTGCCCTCTCCAAAGGAAATGCTGACACAAAAATGCATTGAGAGTGACCCCTTGAAGTCAGGCTGGTCAGGGTACATGCAAAGCACATATTTAGAGTAAGGTCATTATAAAAAATATCTTTGATGAATTTGGTAATTTGTTACCTTTGAGTGGTGTTTCCCAATCGTATGAATGTGACTGAATCATATAAAACATAAAAAATATTATTATATTATTAAAAACAGCTCATTCTTTTCTGTCATCAGGTAATACACCCAAGCCTTCAGAATGAAGGTTCATATCCAGCCTCTGGTTCATTCTGGGGTTTACTACCTATCTCTTAATATACTCTTGATGTCACATTGATCATGTAAATCCCTTTAAAACTGTGACTGTCATAAACAGCCAAGAAAGAAAATATGCAAATTAAAAAGTCATTAATTGACCGTTTCTCACTCAGAATTTAGTTGCTGAGGGTATAATGAAGGTATCCACATAGTACACTTCAACAGCAGATACCCTTTGCACTCCAGGAATGCTGGAAAAGTTGTAAACTTTTCAGTCATCTGAATGATGGTAAACAGCCCCCCAGCCATCTCCCATGTCAAAGTCTTCCTGACCTTTCTGTGTTTCACCAACAGCTTCCCATCAGGACTGAACACCAAGCAGGTATTATAAAGCTTTCCTCTGTCGCTCTCCAGGATGGACCCTACATGGTAAAGTACAAATAAAAATTAGATGCCTTTCAATGTCAGATGAATAGAATAAAATCAACATGTTAAGCCAAAACAATTTTCTTCTTAAATTAAATGCAAGAGTGGTGGTCTTATAGGAAATTATAACAACAGCTCCAAGAGGCCAGTCTTAAGGAGACAGAATCCATCAGCCCTATTGTCATGGAGTAGAACTTTTTCCTAGCTAATGTTAAATCTTTAGACAGGATATCTTTAAGCAGGAGGGCACAAGTGCAGATATACCCTGTCAATTCCCAAATGCTTTTGAATAGTTATTATTCACAGGACACATTAAAGTACAGAAATTAGATGCAACAGAAACAATAATAACAATTACTCCAAGGCAAGTCCCCCGTGACCCTGTTGTTAGGATTTAGCGGGTTGGATAATGGATGGATGGATGGATGGATGGAATTTAAAGCAGTGGTTCTAAGCTATGCATTTCCTGAACAGTCTTCAGTGCATCATGGAAAAGCATTTTATAAATGAGGAGAACTTACACATTTAAATGTCCCTAACGCCAATGTCACATTATGTGGCTTCTGACCATGGGATATGTCAGATTTGCCAGCTGCATCTGCTGATATTATCACTGGACAATGTCAATTTACATGGCTGAAAACTGCTGTCCATGCCATATTTACCAACTGAGTGCCTATCTTCCAGAGGAGTTGTTGGTAAATGCCACCTTCTTCATCTTTATTTTATGTTCTTTCGGCAGAGGACAGGGGTCAACATGGGCACTCTGACCAGTATGTTGCTCCGCAGCCCCATACACAGCAAGCTGTGATGCACTATGCATTCTGAAACCTTCCTCTAATGTCCAACATTAAGTTCTTCAGCAATTTGTGCTACAGTAGTTCTTCAGTGGGATCAGCCCAAAAAGGCTAGCATTCGCTCCCCACACCCATCAGTAAGCCCTGGGTACCCATTACACTGTCGCTAGTTCACCAGTTGTCCTTCATTGAACCAGTTTTAGTCAGTACTAACCACTGCATACTGGGAACACCCCATAAGACCAGCCTTTTTGGAGATGCTCTTACCCAGTTGTCTAGCTATCACAATCTGGCCCTTGCCAAAGTCGCTCAGATCCTTAAGCTTGCCCATTTTTCCTGCTTCCAACACAATGCCTTCAAGAATTGACTATTTACTTACTGCCTAATATATCCCACCACTTGACAGGTGCCATTATAATAAGATAATCAATGTTATTCAACTCAGCTATCAATGGTTTTAATGTTGTGGCTGATCAGTGCTTGTATTCCTTGTTTTTCATTATCTTTGTTACCTCCTTCTATATCTAGTCCTTTATACAATATGCCAACGCACACTTCTTTACACAAAAGAATAAAACAAATTACAGTGACCAATATGGAATTGCTCAGAGCATATCTTTAACGGCACAGACTCAAATGCAGCTGGTCCGTTGATACCTGGCACAGAACTAAAAGTACATATGATGTTAATCAAACACTTTTCAAACAACAAGCTCTGGATTACTAAGGAGCTAAAAGGTCTCCTGAATGATAAAACAGAGCATTCAAATCCAGTGAAAAAGAAGTACTGAAGGACGTACAGTGTGTGCTGAAACTGAAAAGATTATGATAGTAAATTCACTATTTGTTTTACTTTATTTCCATAAATGTATCCGATGCATGGACTTTCATGTGGTAAACCTCATACAGAAACCCTGAACATAAATTAAGAACCGTAATCATCATTCCCAACAGTCCAATCTTAAGGTCAAGGTTTTAAATTAATTAATCTCATACCTTGTGGTTAGGCAGTATACAATCTAGCAGTTCTGATCTTGATTGTCAGTGGATATTATCAGACAGAAAGAGAGTGAACAGAGGGTGGGTGGAATGTGACAGGCTGGATATGATCTGAATGGCTTTATGACCCAGTATAGGAAAGCGCTATTTTTTATTTTCAGTAAAAATCTGAGGATATGGAGATGAAGTGAATTGCATTTTGTGAACAAAACATAGAATGATTGGTCTTTAACTTCATTATCCCAAGTGTAATTGTAAGATACCTTAGTGAAAAGGTAGGCCCATAATGACAGCTTGTTGGGCCATAGCCTGGAAAGGATTCAGATATTAATATGTTCTGGTATGGACACCCGTTTTTTTATTCAATGGAAGGGCCTCTGGAAATTATTATTTCATAGATTATGTTTGGCAGCAGGTTGGTCCAGTGTAATTATATACAACATCCTGCTTTATATTGGCAGGCCTCTGCAGGATTTTCAACAAATTCTTATATGTCTTAGGGATTTAAAAAGTAGGGATACCTCAGATCGCCAGAGGGAACACTGTAAGCAGGGCCTCAGGAGCTCATCCCAAACTCCAGAGGTGGTTTCAGGCTTTGACCCAGAATTGATACCAGGTATAAGTTTGAAAGTCTTTCCAGTATTCTATTAGAATGTAGTCTGGAGTCAAGTGTTGCTAAGTGAAAGGTTGTGTTTATTAAAGGAGGCAGAACTAGGAAACAGTTAATGATGTGTGTGTTCTTGCTGTGGACAAGTGCAGTAGACACCATGTGAATAGTGAGTGACTTTATTTGTGTATGGGTAGGCTCAGAAGAGGCATTAGTTTTGGTATTTAACTTTTTTTCCTTAAAAAACATTTATTTTATTTATCTAGGCCAGTGTTTTTCAACCTTTTCGCTGGAGTGGAACCCTGCACGAACGGTTACCTTGCTCACAGAACCCTGTGCAATTATCCACCAGTATGTCCTATATCATTAGGACTTTTTTGGCGGAACCCTTGGCTAGCACTCATGGAACCCTTGGGTTCCCAGGAACCCCGGTTGAAAAACACTGATCTAGGCCACTTTGGGTTTAGAGTGCCCCCTACTGGTTACATGTAGATTGGTGCCGGGTCTTCCATTTTTAAGAAGGAGAAGAATCCTATTGCAGAGCCGCAGAGCCATACGTCACTGCAGTTTGTATATGTCACTGCAGTTTCTTGGCAGAAGTCACTGAATATAATTAGCAGCAGTTTCACAATGGAAGTGACGTTTCCTCAAGTCTATACTACATGCTAACCACACAAACTCCTAACCTTAACAACACTAACCTCTAACCTTAAGTTACCCTAATCTTACTTCCGTCAAGAAACTGTGGTAACATGTGGCTCTTCCTCTGCATTTACTACGGATACAGTCGATTTTAAATTACTGATATTAGGAAAACTATACTTTTGCCTTTTAGACCTGCCCAGTGTCTTAACGGTTGCTCATTTCAAAGTTTCTCCTGACTAATCATGTAGCATAATGACTTTCCCTGCTGTTTGTAAAAGTGTCCTCTCAGATTGGATTTGTTATCTATCTGAAATTCATATTGGAATTTTGTTTTGTTTTAGGTATGAGCAATTAATAACTCTGAGGATGATGACTGAAGGAGCAGTCAAGTAAGCATTCATTCAATGAAGTAATGATCAAAACAAGTAAGGATGTCCAATAAGAAGTGACAGTGTAACCACTTATTTAAAGATTTTTTATGAAAATGACAAGTTATTGTTAAAAGAAAAAGACTTAAAACTGGAGGGACGTTTGTCTTAGGCCCCAGAAGCAAATTAACTGGAATAAGCGAAAAGATAATTTCCCCTAGGGAATTACTACAGTATACCAAATACCAAGTACTAAAAAAATGAGACATAGACTTGTCTTATGAAAATCAAGGACACTCACCTCCAATGAGATAGATTCTACACTCCTTCGCCATTTTTGAAAGCTGCTGTGAAGTTTCCCCTGGGACTGGTTCGGCATTTTTAGGGTAAAGTCTGGTTCCACAGGGAAAGTTAAAGCATTCCTTTTGTGAGGGATAAGAAGCAAATACAGGGGATTAATGCTGTACCATATGCTGACTTCATATATTCTAATATTTAATATATTTGCCTGTGTAACCTGTTTTTATATATATATATATACATATACAGGGTGGTCCAGGTCTAATTATGCAATTATGAAAAGGCGAACACATTGCACGCGCACTGACAACTGTCTCCCCGCCATTTTGGAATGCAGGGCAGGTGCTATCATCTATCGGCAACAAAAAGAATTTTTGTGAATTCTCTAGGTAATAAACTTAATAAGTTATAGCGTAATGAAAATTGCATAATTAAATGTGGACCACCCTATATATATATATATATATATATATATATATATATATATATATATATTGTGAACATTGCCCCGGACACAGACAGGCAGACATGTTAATGTCACCCACAAACACACGTTTATTTTCCATTGCTTTTTACAATTCTGCTCACCAACCCCCAATACCCCTCAGTCCAGGCCAATCCAATGCCTTCTCTTTCTTCTTCTCTTCACTCTTTTATTCACTCTTTTCTTCGGACCGCCTCCTCCAGACCTTGTCACTCTTCCACCCGACTCTTGACATCGACTGGAGGGAGGCGGCCCCTTTAAATAAGCACCCGGATGTGCTACAGGTGTGTTCCCGGCAATCTCCCACCGACATGCCCCAGTGTGGCGGAAGTGCCGGCTGTCTCTCCAGAAGCACTCCGGGTGTCCCTATTTTCTCTCCCCCCCAGCACTTCATGGTGTGGCGAAAGTGCTGAGGTCTAGGGTCTTCCAGGTATTGGGGCCCCCCGGCGGGAACCCTAGGTCCCTACAGGGTCGAGCTTCCCAGCTCTTTACCCGAGGCCTCCAGAGCGGTCGCCCCCTCGAGGTCTGGAGGAGGCACCAGCCCTCCTCCTGTCTTCTCAGGCGTCCCGGCTGGGTACCACCTCCATCCAGCTGTGACAAGATAGGTCCTTCTAAAAAAATTAGCATATTGTGATAAAGTTCATTATTTTCTGTAATGTACTGATAAACATTAGACTTTCATATATTTTAGATTCATTACACACAACTGAAGTAGTTCACGCCTTTTATTGTTTTAATATTGATGATTTTGGCATACAGCTCATGAAAACCCAAAATTCCTATCTCAAAAAATTAGCATATTTCATCCGACCAATAAAAGAAAAGTGTTTTTAATACAAAAAAAGTCAACCTTCAAATAATTATGTTCAGTTATGCACTCAATACTTGGTCGGGAATCCTTTTGCAGAAATGACTGCTTCAATGCAGCGTGGCATGGAGGCAATCAGCCTGTGGCACTGCTGAGGTGTTATGGAGGCCCAGGATGCTTCGATAGCGGCCTTAAGCTCATCCAGAGTGTTGGGTCTTGTGTCTCTCAACTTTCTCTTCACAATATCCCACAGATTCTCTATGGGGTTCAGGTCAGGAGAGTTGGCAGGCCAATTGAGCACAGTAATACCATGGTCAGTAAACCATTTACCAGTGGTTTTGGCACCGTGAGCAGGTGCCAGGTCGTGCTGAAAAATGAAATCTTCATCTCCATAAAGCTTTTCAGCAGATGGAAGCATGAAGTGCTCCAAAATCTCCTGATAGCTAGCTGCATTGACCTTGCCCTTGATAAAACACAGTGGACCAACACCAGCAGCTGACATGGCACCCCAGACCATCACTGACTGTGGGTACTTGACACTGGACTTCAGGCATTTTGGCATTTCCCTCTCCCCAGTCTTCCTCCAGACTCTGGCACCTTGATTTCCGAATGACATGCAAAATGTGCTTTCATCCGAAAAAAGTACTTTGGACCACTGAACAACAGTCCAGTGCTGCTTCTCTGTAGCCCAGGTCAGGCGCTTCTGCCGCTGTTTCTGGTTCAAAAGTGGCTTGACCTGGGGAATGCGGCACCTGTAGCCCATTTCCTGCACACGCCTGTACACGGTGGCTCTGGATGTTTCTACTCCAGACTCAGTCCACTGCTTCCGCAGGTCCCCCAAGGTCTGGAATCGGTCCTTCTCCACAATCTTCCTCAGGGTCCGGTCACCTCTTCTCGTTGTGCAGCGTTTTCTGCCACACTTTTTCCTTCCCACAGACTTCCCACTGAGGTGCCTTGATACA
>JANRMT010062831.1:22509788-22521959 GCA_026402145.1 Polypterus bichir lapradei | reverse complement strand
ATATATATATACTGCACATAAACACAAGTTTATCATTGATCAAGTAATTCTAACATCAAAATATAACAAAGCACCTTAATCTTTTAAAAGTAACATGCAATTCTATTCTTTAGTATATCCTTTATATGCTTACTAGGGGGTTTACCCCCTTCTCGCTCCGCTCACCAACCACCCCAGCCTGCGCTACACTCCATCCACTTTGTTTCTTTGCAGCTCACGTTGTGAAGAGGAGGGCTGAACGCACCTCAAGGGGATGCGGTCGCTCCTCCGAAATCCCCTCTTAAACGGTGATACAATGGGAAACAAATACTGTACAGTTTTTTTTTACCTCCTCTTTGCTGGATCAGCTGCTGGCTT
Organism: Polypterus bichir lapradei; assembly: GCA_026402145.1. NCBI lineage: Eukaryota > Metazoa > Chordata > Cladistia > Polypteriformes > Polypteridae > Polypterus > Polypterus bichir. The sequence goes on along the minus strand of JANRMT010062831.1, from coordinate 22,521,602 downwards.
ACTGCTGCTGCCATGTCGCATGGTTTGCATCTCGCATGGCGCTTCGAACATTTAAAAGCCTGTACTACAGCTGTCCTACTCTTTGTGTTTTTTTTAAGGCCCCGGCCGTGGTTAAATCTATTGATATAAAGTCTCGGCTCACAGGACGTAAGTTCTTGATATTTTTTAGTTTATAATTAAAAACAGAATAAGAATCTGAAAATCTAACAACATTACATTAAAGTTCGATAAATTCTGAAAAGAATGATACCAAACATACTGTATATTTGTAAGTTTTAAAATATGCCCGATTTAAGTGTGAAAAAAAATGTGACATAAAACCATTACATAAAATCGTTGCACAAAATCGTTGCACTTTTAAGCTTAGGATTTTATATATATAGAGTAGATGTATTAGAAAACCGAGGTATACCTGAACAGAAAAAATGTGCTTAACAGAGTCTGAACTATAACACCCACATTAATCACCAGTTGTAAAGCTTGTTGCTCACCGGCAGCACTACAATGTCTGGTCTCTGCTTGACTGCTTGTTTCACCAGCTGCCAGGCTCTGCTTACATTGTCTGATTTCACACAGGAAACTAGTTGTTGGATAAGTGCCAGCCTGAAACCTACAAAGAAAGATGAAAAATCATGCTTTGGTTTAATAAAATGTGCAACACATCATTGACCAAAGTCTTATTTGCCTTGTAATAAAGACTTGTCATTTTAACTTTGGCATGTAAGTGTTTACTAAAGCCACAATGTCAAACAATCAAGTTTGTGTAGAATCTGAATATAATAACTGCTCAGAAACTGATGTCCTGATGATCAGTTTGTTGCACACGCAAAACTGGGATAAGATGAGTAACCCAGTTAAGACTGAAACCTGCTTTCTTAAAAGTCTCTGTTAACATGCACAAGTCCATTTCTAGAGTTTTCCTCTGGCAAATGCTTCAACGTCATTAAACTGCACAGAAAAGAGTTAAACATCATCATCAGTCAACGTGAATCTGAAAACAAGCATAGAGGATATGGTAATTTATGTATTTTATAACAATATTTAGTCCTTCATACTGTATGCTGTGAAGTAAGTAACATCCATCTCCTTTTTTAAGCTGAGACTTTATTTGAAGGTTTGTGTTATTGGATTGCATAAGGCACACTTTTTTCTGATTAATTGTGCGATAGAGCCAATCAAAGGAGTGGCATACCTGTACTTGTGCTTCTTGCCTTACACCCTCAGCTGCTGGGATATTAATGTGGGTATCTCTATACTTCAATAAAATAAGTATTATGTTAGGTTACTTGTTACTGTAAATAGTAAATGAACTACATAGCGCGTTACTTTAAACATGTTACCCCCAACACTGCTCCCAAGATTTTACTGCTGAGCTTATCATTTTACGCTCAGTCCATCAACAATAATGCAGTGATTTCTGAAATATTGAGACAAATTTTTTCAACCAGATGAAGTAATAATGCTATTGCCTGAACATTTGTCTCAGAACATGTATCTTTGTTGATGTGTAAAGCAAAGACTGATGGCCAAGGGCATGCCCAGACTACAAAATCCTTAACTGTAGTTTACATTCACTTTAATAACCTTATTATTCACAGAAACCCAGTTTCTAAAATGCCATGTAAACTCTTAATTCTAGTTAAAGACACCAGGATATTGGTCTCTGACAAACCAGGTTAACACACATAGACTTCTCTGCGAGTCGCTTGGTTATAAGGCCATGTAAACCCTTAGCTGGGTTACAGTTCAAGATTTTGTAGCCATTACATGTCTGTTGCACTCTGCTAGCTTGTGCTTGTGTTTGCTCTAGACAAGAATCCAGCAACTTCAGGTAGTAAACCGAATAAGGATCCACAAAGCTAAATTTACTGAAGCAAAGGCTCAGGCAATCACATTATTCCTTCAACCTTTCTAAAATAATCTGCTTCAATATTTCAAAAATGAACAGATTTCTGTTGATGAACTGTTCAGGGCTAATCTCAGCAGCACAATCAGTACTAAACTCAGCAGCACAATGTCAGGTGCAGTGTTGGGGGTAATGTGTTAAAAGTAACGTGTGTTATGTAGTCCATTTACTTTTTACAGTAACAAGTATCCTAATGCAATACCTATTTTATTGAAGTGCCTGCATTATTATTATCCCTGTAGCACTGGGTGTAAGGCCTATAGCACATGTAGTGGTATGCTACTCCTTTGCAGGGTTCAGTCGCACAGCCAAGAAGAATAAGGTGTGCTGCATGCAATCCTGTAAAAGAAACCTGTTATTAAAGTATCAGTTTAGTTCTAATCCAGCTATTTGCATTTGATATGTTGAAACAGTGTGATCGGGTAACCCAACAGTCAGTATCCGTACATCGATTCTTCGGGGGCTTAGGTCAGAAATGTCAAAAGTGAATGAATGCTAGTTAATTCAGAGCACACAGAGGACTAAACATATTTATAAATCACAAGACAATTCACGCCATCATTGCTCATTTTCAGATTTCAGATATTGAACTCTCTTTTGCTCAGTTTAGTGATATCAGAGCGTTAACCAAAGGAGAATTCTGTAAGTGGACTTGTACATATAAATGAAGGTTTTAAAAATCCAGGCTTCTCCCTTAAATGGGTTACTCACCTTATCCTGGTTTTCTGTGTGCAAGGAAAGGCACTCAGTCTCAATTAATCATAGGTATAGACGTAAACATTTTAATAAATTGTAAAAGTTACAATGGCAGGAATTAGACCTTAGGAAGAGAAGCATGAAAATGTAGTGTTTTGTCAACAGCACACTCCAGATTCTGTACTCTCTAGCATGGCTAAACATCTAGACTTTTGTAGCAAAGTGCAGCAGAATTCAGAAGATAATCTTAAGAAGATGAAAGGTGATAAAGGTTACACATGGAGGGGCAGAGAAGATGATTCTGTTGTGCAAAAATTAAACAAGTAGCAATCTCACCTTAATAATTTAATGTATTGTAATTTTGATAGCAAAAACAACTTAGTCATCATAATCAACTTTTTCCAATTTTCTGTGATATTTCCATTTTCTTTTATTTAGTTTGTTTGTTTTTTTTTTTTCGGAGTAGGTGAACTTCTCTTAGTGCCTGGCACCTATCAGCCTGTTTTTTGATTGTTTGGGTGAACCCTTTCATCCGGAAGCATAACATTGCTCATTTGTGCTCATGTACAGCTTGATCCTTTCAATTTTGCCTTGGGACTTGAAGGCTAGAGCCCTTTTAAGTGACCCATTGATCTAGATTTTTTAACATAATTAAACATGTATTTTGGAGTAGTCATCATCATTATTAAGAATCACATTGATTACATTTGTACAGGGCCTCAGCATTGATTGTTCCTTCAAGAATCTTGGTGTGCATATCACAGAGGATCGGACATGGTCTGAACGCATCTAAATTCCAAACTCAAAGGCCAGGCAACAGCAGCCCCATTTTAGGAAGCTGAGGAAATTCAAGGTCTCACCAGAAATCTTAAAAACATTTTATATCAGTGCTAGGGAAAGTATCTTGTCACTAAATATTACATGCTGATTTTGTAACTACTCTATTCTTGACCACAAAGCCCTTCAGAGAACATTGTGCCTAGTAGGTTGCACCTCCATATCAAATACACGAGGCAGAGTTGGAGCAGGACTATTAAAACTTTCAAGGACTCTTCTCATCCCAGCAAATGTCTGTTTAGTTTGCTGAAATCAGGCAAGTGTCTCCATAGTCTAATGGCTGAGACAGAGAGCATCAAGGAACTTCTACCCCCAGGCCTCAGACATAACCAGAAGCATTGTTTAAAAATTGTCTGTGTTGTGTTGGAATTGTTTAGTCTGTAAAATATATCCTTTATTACATGCAGTATACAATAGTGAGATGCTTCATGGCCTTTTAATCTGTGCCATATATCGGGGACTTTCTAAACTCTGTTCATTTTTTTTCATACTCGATTCTGTGTGTGCAGATTTAACTGAATTTGTTACACCCACCACACGATGAAACAGCTCAAGATTCTGGTTAGGCAACCCCCTAGGCAGACATGCGACCCAGTCCCTCCCTCCGGAAATGACCATTTATCTGTTGTAGTCAGGTGTTACATGGGCATCCCCTTGGTCTGGTCCAGCTGCTTGGGTCCTCAACAATGAGGATCCTGCAAACCGGATGACTCTTGGGGAATTGTGCCACATGGCTGTAGTGCTGTAACTGACAATCTCTCACAATGCAGGTAATGTGCCTCATTTGGGACTCCGTGAGTAACCAGTCTCATCTTAGGTCACTGGATAGCATCCATGTTTCATAACCATATAGCAAGACAGGGAGCACTAGTACTCTAAAGACTTGGACCTTAATCATTGTGCAAAGATATCTGGAGCGCCACACAACCCTTTCCAGTGACCTCATGAATCCATATGCTCTCCCAATCCATCGACTGACTTCACAGGAAGAGTCACCATCTCTGGGCCATTTAAATAAAAGTTAGCACACAGCAACATATTTTCAAAAAAGGAGAATGACTTGCCACAGGACATGGACCAAAAAGATTAGATGGAGGAGAGGAGGTACTGAAAACTACTTTATAGTTAGTGTGTTTGGAACCCTCTGTGATTTTTCACTTTCAGGGGCTGTATTAGATGACAAGCTGACTGAAATAAAAAGAAGAGTTGCTTTATATATTTTATATTTTATCAGCTGTCATTCTCAGCTATTTTTAACAGAGAAGTGAAAAGAAGCTGTGGAAATCTGATAAGATGGATACTGACAGATGAGCAGAAGTTAAAGGTCCAGAAAAGTGCCATTTGGAACATTTTGTCTTAGAAATCAATAACATTAGGACATTAAAACAATCTAGATAAGAACAGACCATCCAGCCCAACAAAGCCTGCCAGTCCTATCCACTTAATTCTTCTGAAAAAACTTCAAGTCTAGTTTTGAAAATCCCTAAAGTCTTATTGTTTACTACACAACTTGGTAGCTTATTCCAAGTGTCTATGGTTCTCTATGTAGAGAAAAATGTCCTAATGTTTGTAGTTTTATAAGAGAATTGTTTTGTAAGAGGTATGCCCTGCAACTAACACACTCTTACCAGGTTGAGTGAGAGACGAGGTTGAAATAACCTGTTTGTCTTTAGGTAGAAGAACAGAGACCCCCACTGAATGTATATAGGAAAAAAGAGGTAGGTAGATTCAGCTGTTAATAACTGCATAATCACAGAAGATCAGACCATACTGTCCTTCAGGATAAACATTTATGAAACAGACTGCAGATAACGTTGGTCCTCTTAAAACAAAATATAAAACTACATACTGTGTAAATGACACTGTGCATCTTCAATGTTATATCATTGCAGGCTGTTGTTATCAAACTGCCATCTCCCAACTGTAAGAATCGTCCGCCAGCTCAACCAGGTCAGGACGCCCCTGAGATGGAAGGATGGGGAAAGGCAGCTTTTGTAGGACACTGCCTCCCCCAAGATGCTAGACAGCACCTCCCTGGACTGCAGTGCTGTCCCGGATTCCTGCGGGACACTATGGGACATGTACTGTAATACCACAGCCCTGCTGGGTACTGTGGGTGCTGCCAGGGGACACTGCAAGAGGACCGGAGGAGTTGTGTTTCAGCCATAGCCCAGAAGTACCCCCAAGTCACAAGGACGGAAGCTCTGAAGTACTTCCAGGCTGAAGAAAACTCGAATCCTCCATCTGACCCGGAAGTGCTGGCAAGTCATGTGGGAGGAAAAATAGAAGCACTTCCAGGTCAAGGACTATATAAAGGACTGCTGTTATCCCAGCAAGCAAGCCAGAGTTGGGAAGTGTAGGACAGAGCTTGCTGGGAGGTGTGGAGGAGAGAATTAGAATTATTGTGAATATTATTGTGTTTATTTAATTATCTGTTGGTGGCTGGGGTGCTTGAAGGCACTATTTATAGAAGAAGGAAGATTAAAAACACTTCTTATTGCTTTTACTTGGTGTCCTGAGCATATGTCTGTTGGGATTAAAAAGGCAATAGCAACCCCTAGCATCCACGCATTTACACTACTTATAATCCACATTCTGTCTTAAAAGTGGTCCAGTGGTGTGTTTTGGCACTTGTAGGATCTTTATATAGACTATAACTCTGTCTTTACACAGTAATTCCTCTTAGGATTTTTTTTAGCAAACTAATAGACATGTGTATCAACCAGTCCTTTTATTCTTGGCTATTAGATTTTCTTTTGGATACAAAGTAGCTAATGAAGCACAAAAACAGCATCTTTAACCTTCACAGCCTAAGGTAAAGAGCCCAAGTGGATTGTGCCAACACCTCTGCTTTATAGCTCTGGAGTCTTGGGTTTGAAACCAGGCCTGGCCACAGTCTGTGTGACATTTGTATGTTCTCTCAGTGTCTACTGGTTTCCACTGAGTACTACAGTTTTTCTCCCATTTCCCAAAAACATGCATGTTACGTTAATTCTGAACAATAAATTGGTCTGAAATGAGCGTGAGTGTGTGCTAAAATTAAATGCAATTCAATGTGTTAACTAGGTTGAAATGCAATATATATAGATGTGGGACATTTCATTGTGGCTTGGTTTTCTTGTGTCATAATTAAAGACATATCAGCCAAATAATTGAATGCTTTTCAACACTGCTTGTAATTTTTCTGTCAGTTTAAAATATAATACAAAAGCATTTTGCATTTTAATTCATGTTCATAGATTGCATGTCATAAAAGCAAAGCAGAAATATTGCATTTTGCCTTGCAGCAGCACAGTGCATATTGCAGTTCAATTCGAGACAACAGTTTTAATTGTGCCAAAACTAAAAGTGATGAAATGACCAGTCAGTGTTAAAATGTGGGGCAAGGGGGTGTTAACAGCTGGGGAGAGAGGCATTTCACTTCTAAATGTTTCTGTATTCAGATGTGCAGTTTTCATTCCAAATTGGGCTATATGGAAAATTTTTCATTTTCCGGGAACCCAACCCGGAAGTCAACAGTGCCAAAACTTCCCCCGGTCATCAGCAGCATCATTTATTGGGCTGGTCCACAGTGTAGTTAGATGGGGTTTCAGCTGTCATTGGGCTGGGAATATTTCCAGGACCTGGCAGCCCTGGATACAGTTTACACATAAACCTGTGACAGGGTGTGTATGTACAAGTATGTTTCCTAAGCCAAACTGATATATAGTACAGACATAAAACCAGCAAAGTACACACATAGTACAGGTACAATTCTGGCATATAATTGATGTAGTGCACTACATATACACTACTATTGTGCGCACACAAACCAACAGTAAATACTCATAAACCAATAGTGTTCACATATAAACTAGCAGATTACACACAAAAATATATGTTTCATGGCCTGTTTTTCCCCTCAAAGCAAAATGCAATATGTTGGCATTGCTTTTTGTTATGACATTATATGAATTAAAATGCAATGCGCTTTTGTATTGCATTTTAAACTGATATGAAAACTGTGTGCTGTAATGAAAAGCAATCGATCATTTAGTTGATATGTTATTAATTATAACACAATAAAACCATGCTAAAATTAAATGTCCCACTTGCATTGTATTGCACCAGTAACGGCGCACTGCACAAATACACTTGACTTGAGCATTCATAGTTTACATACACTTTTTCTGTACGTTTAGCATTTGTTTGCTCAGAGGTTGATGCGCTTGCTGCTTCTCCACCCTAGCAGCCCGCTTCTTATCTTCTTTTCTTGGCATCTTTTCGTGTTAAAAGTGATCAAATCAGTGCTTGTGTTGCAATTACTTAGTACATTTTCTTTAATTTTTCACTGAAGTTTTCACTTAAGTCTCCAATCTGTGTCAAGAATGATTTAAGATATGAAGAAGTAGGGGAAGTGACGGTGAAGGTGGTAGGGAATGAGAATGGTGCCCGTACACATGCGCCAGATATCCGCCCAGCTGGCCTCTGCTGAGAGTTGATTCTACAATAAAATAAAATAAAAATAAAAAGTGGAATAACCTTGGAGGTCAATAATCACCCCAAAAGTGAATAGTAGACGTCATGTAGTATAGGTGTACCAAATTTCAGGTCAGTAGGTCATGGATTGTGAGCTACAGGTGATTTAAAATCCTGGACAGACAAATGGACAGCCACAGTAGTGTTTTATATAAGAAGATTTCAACATAATTAACATGTTAGATTTAATTTAATTTTGGCATGAACAATCTTGCATAGTGTACATGGTTGTGCCCTGAGACGGACTAGTGTCCTGTCCAGTGTCTGTAGCTGGCTTGCACCCAAAGCTACTGGAATAAACACTGGCTTCTCTCAAACATGAAGAGGATTATCTGGTAAGAACATGAATAGATGGCTGAATGTTTAAGATTTCCTTTCTAGAGAAAACAGAATAAAATGATGAAGCTTTACTCTGTCCTACAGAAAGCAAGGAAACATCCATTGATTTGTGTGAAGGAGAATTGTCTAAACACTTCTAAGACAAAGGATTTGGTTTTAGATCTCAGGTGCTGCTCTCCTTCTTCTATTATCACCATAATCAGGAGATGATAGAAAACTACAAATATCTGAGAACAGCCATTGATAACAGGATAAACTTTGATCTTAACACAGAATAAATTTCTAAGAAGGGGCAAACATCATTTATCGTTCTTAGGTAACTCAGTATGGTTTTGTTCACTTTAAAACTAATGACACTTTTTTATAAGTTGTTTATTGAATATTTTGTCACATTTGACTTTAATTGTTGGTTTGGGAACTTCAGCATTAATAATATAAATCATCTTATCAAGACTGTAAAAATTACACTCAACTGTATTACAAACAGGTTAGAAAGAAAGCTGACTCAGGTCTGTTGGGCAGTAGCCATCCTCTTATCTCTAAATTTCAGTTGTTGCCATCAGGCTGCAGATTTTTCTTTCCAAACGTAAAGAGAAACAGATTTAAGAACTCTTTTATTCCACTGGCTATAAGCATTTTGAATTCTAGAAACTCAAGGGATGCTACCAAATACTGAATTCTTATTGTATTATTGTTTTGTGTACTGTTAAAAGTAATTATTCTTCTTTGTACTAATCTAGAGTGTGTGTACTTATGATAACACTAGTCATCAGTTGCTAAGTCTTTGTTTCTTACATCTGCGTAACTGCACCTAATCTTTTGTACTCTCCAGCTGCAAACAAATTTCCCTCTTAGATAATAAAGTCTACCTGTACCTAATGTAACCTAACATAATGTAGTGCATTACTACTAAACATTTATAAATATACCCTGGGCTCCACATAATAGAGAGAACTGAGATGTGTGATCACATCACACCACTTGTTAAACCATTAGTTTGACTTCCAGTTTAATTTTAGATTTAATTTCAAAATCATTTTTCTGATGTTCAAAGTTGTGAATAACTTTATTATCCCCTTTATTATTTTAGAGGCATTCTTGACTTGATATTGGAAGCTTAACTGACTTATTTATGTATTTAAATAATATGAGTCGTAGTTGCCCATTTCATGTAGACAGTGCTTCAGACTGGCATTCAACCCTAGATGTCTGAAGCTGTGAGGTACCAATACTGCCAATATCTCATGCCAGCCTTGCAACAGCACCTTCTTATGTATGTTTTGTAGCAAACTTTGCTGTATTGCCAGAGTCTGTGTTATCAAATATTCACAGTTGGCAATATTGTATACATTCAATGCTTAGAAAAATGAAAATATTAAAATTCCAGGATATAACCCTGTACCATCAAGACCTAACTGCTGATTTTGTAAAAAGTTGTTATTAATTATTATAAATAAGATGTTAAATAGTCATGGTGTATAAGCGCAAAATGTATGCTAATCAGGTGGAATGAGGACTAGTGTACTTACTTTTCATTGTTCCTGGTAATAGCAGAAATGGCAACAGGAATTAAGCAGCTGCTGGGTCACCTTTTTTTAAAAAAAGAGGGAAAAGGAGTCATAAAAATGTTGTGAGGCTTTGCTATTTGATATTTTGGTTTCTATAATAAAAAGCTTCGAGCCCTTTTTCTTTTATGGGGCTAGTTCCTCCATGACAGTTAGTATACCCTCCCACACACTCTTAAAAAATACAGCTTTTTCAGAGCAATGCCACTTTTGCTTCTGAAAAGTCCCATCCACATTAAGTTTCCAGAAAGCACCTTTAATTATTTAGACTCCATACAGAATGTAAGAGCAACACATGCATAGATGGTAACGCTTTTGAGAAATACCAATGGGTTATGCTTTTTAAAGGACTCAGGCTAAGTAAAGGGTTTTTTCATCTGTAAGTGTCCTGGTGGGTAGCATAAAATCCATGAAAGATTTCAGTTCTTTTCCACATATTAGGAAGTTTTTCAAAGTGCAAACAACCAGCTCATTTGCAAATAACCCTTCCTGGTATAAAATGGTGCTTTGTCAAGCAAAGGTTCAATAAGGAAACACACAACCCTCATAAAGTGCCATTAAAGAAGAGTTATCTTTAAGAGGGTACTCTCTAAGTTTGGCAACAATATCCAAGCTGTCCAGTCTTCCATGGCCTCGCTTACTCCAGTCATGCCCATAGGGTATCTACTTACAGATATTTCTTGTATATACATGTCACACTGCCTCAGAGAAAGGCCTGTCTGTCCACACTGATGAGTGGAGGAACTTTCCACTTGTTATTCCGCATGCACTTGACGTCCCTTGCCCCTGTTCCTTTGCCCTTCTGTTTGCTGAAATGAATGCAATAAATTTCCATGCAAAACAACAAACTGCAGCACAGCCATATGATTTTGTGTGCTCCAAAATAATCAGGTCATTTTTGCATAAAAGGCCAAACTCTAAAATATCTTTGGACTGATTTTACTGGATTTTACGCTAATTAGAGCAACACATTGAGAACTAATAATGCTAAATTTTCAAAACTGAGGATTATGACTAAGAACTTGATGCAGTAGAAGGGATTGCATGTCTGTGAATCCTGCATTGTGGAGATCTTTATGCCATGGTTAATTGATCTAAGATAAGTAGTGAGACAAGCTTCCATCTAATTGACACCTGCCATAAGGTTGCAAACAAAAGTCAAGAAAACTTCACCCACAGAAAGGATTCTAAGAGTGACCAGTAAGAGACTGAAGGCTAGATAAGGAGGCAGCCCACCATGCAATTTGTGTTTTGGGTGACTGTATAAAGTTAGCTTAAGCAATATCTGAAACAAAGGCCTTGGCCTACAATAAGTTTGTTTAAGGTATAGACAGTGACATTTGGGACATCTTTAAAATTTTCTAAGAGATCTTTCAATATCTCTGGAAGAGTAAACAGAAAACAGCCCATGGTGCTCTGAACAAAAAATGAGAAATACGCATCTCAGATCAGGTTATGGTAGGAATTTTGAGGGGCAGGTTGAGCAACTTTTTATTCTTTGGATGAGGAGGCCATGCCTGAGGCAACTTGTGAGACAGGGTGTATCTTTGTGTCAGGGGTATCCTATATTGGTTGAGTGGTCATTAAGCTGTAATGGCTGAAGATGAATGAGATCTGGCAAAAATATTTAGTGGTATTAGATGTTACAGTATATGTGTATCTGGTTAACATGCACCTTTAGTATTTTGTGGAAAATAAGGGGTGCTACCCTGTGACTGATATATTAGATGTCATATTCTCAACCTTCATGAGAGATCAGTGGTAACTTCCATCTGCTGAGAAATAATGCTTCTCAGCCTGCCCAGGCAAAGACCTATAAAGTACACTTTAGATGAGACTGAAACTAGAGCTTTAAGGCAGCAGTGAAGGTCCATCTTGTTAGAGAGAGCAACGCAGAATCCATACAACCTGTCAAACCATGGACCTGGGAATTTGAGGTGCTATGGGAGTCTT
>JANRMT010062831.1:22475971-22509778 GCA_026402145.1 Polypterus bichir lapradei | reverse complement strand
CCCTACTGCCTACATTTGTTTACAGTGCCCAGAGTACGGTGTACCAAGTGGTCCCTTGGGGAAAGTGCAATGGGTTAATGGAATTCTGAGGTGGCGTCTGTGTGCTATGCCTTCCCTATGCATGTGAAATGAAAGTAGTGTATCCATCTGTGTAGCTAACATTAGATTTATCTATGAATGCTGCCAAGGATGTATTTTGTCCCCTCACTGTTTCAGATTTTTGTATGTAGCCCTAGGCTCATATAATATAATATTCCTCTTAATAATGTTTACTGGTTGTTTCACTTTTTAAAAAAAAAAAAAAAAAAAGTTTTACGTGGTTTGCGGAGGCTTTAGAGCTCCAGGCGGTGTTCACGCGAGATTCGGTTGGACGCGGGGAGAGGAAGAAGGGGAAGTGAAAAAAAAAAGGAGGAGGTGCTGGTGAGTTGAGCGGGAGAGGCGAACGAGCGGGGTCTAGGTTGCGAAGAGGCACGGGAGACTTGGAGATAGCACTCCAGGTGACCAAAGAAAAGCCTGGCTGCTCCTCAGGCAAGGAGGAAAAGCAACAAGTTTCACCCCATTTGGACGGACTAGCTTCATTTCGTTTTGCAGCATTTTGCCGTGAGCCTGCTTGCAGGGCAACTCCATAATTTTTCCACAGCGTGGAAGTGCTGTGTTTGGACAATGGACATTGGTTTTCACTTCACTTATTTGTGAGTACTGTGACCTTTTATGTTGGCTCGTTAGAGTGAACGAGCCTTAATTTTTTTTTTTTTTGGCCACCACGTTCCCGAGCGTCGAACAGGCCTGCAACGAGGGGAGTTTGTGTAAATATTATTTTTATTTTGGTGGCCGCTGGCTTGGGTGTGAGTATGTGTGTGTCCGTGGGCCCCTAAAGTTGTTAAGTTAACGTGAGGTTTTAGTAATTAAGTTTGCTCATATTACAGTTTTGGTTATTGTGTTTTTATTATCAGTGGGATGTGTTAAGTGCTGGTAAAAGCAAACAGGTAAAAGGTACATTTGTAAGGTTAAATTACACTGCCTGAACCTATAAGGTATTTGTTGTGAAGGGTAAATATATTGAAAGTTATATGAATTTTATAATTTCTCTAATCTATGATTTGTGTGAATTTTGATTGGTCTTAACTATACATTTTTTTTTTTGGTATTTTTCCAATTTAGTCAATAAATTTTGTTATGTTTTGGGAACATATTTGTATTGTGAATTGTGTTACAAGTTACTAATTGTGAAACAGCTGGCAGATTATTACTGGGAAGTAGGTATTAGTTAAGGGAATCCAATTTATCCTCTAAAAACACATACTTAAAATTAAAGGGGTTTTCTATGAATCAGTTTAGGGAAATAGAATTTACGAACTTAGGGCGCTATCCTATGGCTAAAGGGTAAAGAAAGCGCTACATAAATTGGAGGCACCGCTGGGATCTATTGTTTCTTTTTCCCCTTTCATCATTTAAATCCCCTTTAAACTTAAAATATCATTTATAACAATAATAATAAAAAAAAAAGGTACGAGAATAGTTTGTGTAGAAGTTTCAGTTATTAGCAGAGTTATAAGTCACAGTTAAAACGTAATGGCTACCCAAAAAGAGTTTCAGTTACAAGCTACGTTCAGTAGCTGGTGCAGAGAGGCCAACATAGATCCACTCCATGCCTTTGTATTGTGTGGTGTTCCTGCTGAGACTGAAATATCTGACATTGAAGAGGCAGCACATTCAGTGAAGATTTTTGGAAGAGTTAAAGTAAGAGACATTCAAACTGATGCTGAGACAGGCAGCAATCGGGTGCTCTGCGAGTGTCGTTACAAAGTAGATTCAGACCGCATTCCTATGTATTTGCAACCATTGAATGGAGATTTAAAATGGAAAGTTGTCCTTCTTTCTGACAATGTGGATGGTTTCTCAGCCAAGCTGCACCAACTACTGAAAGATGAGGGAAAAACAGTAAGTGATGTGCATGCTTTGCTGTCGACAGATGCTCCCCAGGCAAGTTCACCTGAATCTATCATCAAAGCAGTAGGGGATCTGTTAGGAAAAACCCTAAGACCTACTTATGAGAACAATGCCTTCCGCCGTTTGCGCATGTTCTCTGGAAACCAACCCACTCCTGCAGGTGAAGAAAACCTGGAGCAGTGACTTGAACAAGCTCGTCTGATGATTGAAGAGTCTGACTGTTCGGATCGAGAGAAACGAAAGAAAATCGTGGAGAGTCTAAAAGGTCCTGCACTTGATATAATTCAGGCTGTTCGGTTGAATGACCCTGATGCCAGCCCCAATGACTATGTTAGTGCTTTAGAAAGTGCTTTCGGGTCTCCTGAGTCTGGTGAAGACCTGTATTTTGCATTCCAGAGTTTACATCAGCAGTCTAAGGAAAGGCTGTCTGACTTCTTACGGAGATTAGAACGCTTACTGATCAAAGTAGTAAAGAAGGGAGGTCTTCCTGGCTCCAGAGCAGATCGTGCCAGAATTGATCAGCTCATAAGAGGGGCTACAGAATCTGATATGATGTTAGTGCAGCTGAGACTCAGAGAAAGGAGAGAAAAGCCTCCCACTTTCTTAAAGCTGTTAAGTGAGATACGGGAAGAGGAAGAGTTTGAGATGGCACGAAGCAAGTTAAGCACAACAATAAGACAAGTAAAAGCTGATGATGGATCAAAGACCAAAGAAACAGAAGCCCAAGTGTTAAAGGCAGAGATAAAAGAGTTGCGCCACCAGTTATCCGAGTTAACCACAAAGCAGCAAGACACATGTCCAAATCTAAAAGCTAAACCAGTTAAGATATGTACGGACACTGAAAGAGAAAGTGAGGTGCAGATGTTAAGGCAACAGGTACAAGAGTTGCAACAACAGTTAACTGTAATGTCCGTGTCACACAGCTCTGTAATAAGAGAACCCCAAAAGAAAGAGTGGAGGAATAAATACAAAGCAGAAAAAACATATGCTGCAAAAGAGTTGGAAAGTTACTTCTGCTACCGATGTGGAGAGGATGGCCATATTGCCACCAATTGCAGTGTCCCTGAGAACTCTGCTAAGGTCATTCAGAAATTGCTCAGTGCTCGTCGAAAAAATAAGGCAGGAAACTTGTTAACTAAAAGTGCAGCAGAATCTAAGGAAGTGGGCTCTGTCAACCAAAGCGCAGTTCAGGTCCCTCAACCTGATGGCATTCCTAAAGGATTGATTGGCCCCTCCATGATGGCTGATGTGACCATTGAGGGACAGCCTTGTAGAGCACTAATAGACAGCGGCTCCAGAGTCACTATTATATTTGAAAGTTGGTATTCAAGATATCTTCCCCATGTGCCAGTTCAGCCAGTCACAAATTTGGCTATATGGGGCCTAAGTGACTCTGACTACCCATACAAAGGATATGTGGCAGTTGATCTAGAATTTCCCTCCAAGTCAAAAGGGGCTGTAGAGACTGTCTCAGTGCTGGCCTTAATATGTCCAGATCCAAAGAGCCCTGATCCAGTCCCTGTCATTATTGGAACTAACTCCAAGAAACTACGCTCTCTGTTGATTTGCTGTGAAGAGCTTGATGTAAATGATGGAGCTCATTCTCTAAAAGTATCTGCTCTCACTCCAGAAGAGCCAACATTATCCACCGATCCACATATGGATGTAGTTGGGCAAGTGAAGTGGAAAGGGCCAGGCCCGCTTACCATCCCAGCTGGAGGCATGCAAAATGCTGTCTGCAAAGTAGAGCAGCAGTTGTCTATGGGGAAAAATATCCTGATGGTAGAGGCTGATGAGACCACCAACCTTCCTGCTGGTGTACTGGTTCCTCCAGCTGTGCTTACACCCTCAGCCATGGATGTTAACAACTTCACCCTTGTGCTGAGAAATGAATCCCAAAAGGAGACTGCTATACTAGCAGGTGCAGTGTTAGCCCAAGTTTACTTAGTGGATACTGTCACTGAGATTAGGAAAGATTATTCTCTTAAAACCTGCATTGACCCCAAGCTGTTCAATTTTGGTGAGTCACCCATCCCAGAGGCATGGAAGACTCGGTTAGCCACAAAGCTATCGGAGAGAGCGGATGTTTTCTCTTTGGATTAGTGGGATATGGGCCTGGCGAAGGGTGTGACCCATCACATAAGACTAAGAGACTCTCGACCATTCAGGGAGAGGTCACGCAGAATTGCTCCTGCTGACATTGAAGATGTCCGGAGGCATCTTCAAGAGCTTCTGGCAGCAGGAATAATCAAAGAGTCGCGAAGCCCATATGCATCCCCTATTGTTATAGTAAGAAAAAAGAATGGCAAAGTGAGGATGTGCATTGATTATCGTGTACTCAACTCCAGAACCATTCCATACCAGTATACTATGCCACGCATAGACGATGCACTTGACTGCCTGACAGGAAGTAAATGGTTCTCTGTTCTGGATTTGAGAAGTGGGTACTATCAGGTGGAAATGTCAGAGGCAGACAAGGAAAAGACAGCCTTTATTTGTCCTTGGTTTTTATCAGTTCGATAGAATGCCCCAAGGTATAACTGGTGCTCCAGCAACCTTCCAACGATTGATGGAGAGAGCTGTCGGAGACATGAACCTGCTTCAAGTCTTAGTGTACCTGGATGACCTTATTGTGTTTGGGAAGACGCTGGAGGAGCATGAGGAACGTCTCCTTAAAGTGTTGGATCAATTGAAAGAATGTGGCCTTAAAATCTCCATTGACAAATGCCAATTCTGCCAACCCCAAGTGAAATTTTTGGGACACATTGTCTCTGCCTCTGGAGTAGCTACAGACCCTGAGAAAGTGAGCTCTGTCACTCAGTGGAAGAAGCCCACCGACTTAAAGCTCCTCAGGTCCTTCTTAGGATTTTGTGGATATTATAGGCAGTTCATTGAGAATTATTCTGCCACTGTACGCCCTCTCACTGAGTTGACCAAAGGTTACCCCCCTACTCAACAAAAAAAGAAAGGTGATAGCTAAAGAAAAGAAATGTAGTTACTTCAAGGTGGATGAGCCTTTTGGCAACCGTTGGACGTCAGCTTGCGATGATGCCTTTCACCAAATAATTCAAAAGCTTACACATGCACCTGTATTGGTGTTTGCAGACCCCACCAAGCCATACATTCTGCATGTAGATGCAAGCCTGAACGGATTAGGGGCTGTGTTAAATCAAAAGTATCCCAAAGGACTTCGCCCAGTTGCATTTGCCAGTCGAAAATTGAGTCAAGCTGAAAGAAACTACCCTGTCCACCAGTTAGAATTTCTAGCATTGAAATGGGCAGTAGTTGACAAGTTCCATGACTACTTTTATGGAGCAAAGTTCACAGTGAGGACGGATAATAACCCGCTCACATATGTTTTGACTACCGCTAGGCTGAATGCCACAGGTCACCGATGGTTAGCCGCACTTTCGACCTATGACTTTAACATCCAGTATAAGCCTGGACGGGAAAATATTGATGCTGACCTGCTGTCGAGAAATCTGCAAGAGACACAGGAAGACTGGGTGAATGTCTCCCCCTCTGGAGTCAAAGCCCTGTGTCGTCAGATCACTATATGGGGGGCCACAAATTGCAGCAGCAGATTTATTGATCAGCTTGGAGCTACACCTGATGCCATTCTTGCTGTATATGCTCACCTCACACAGATAGAATTGAGTCCACTCGAACAGCTTAGCCACAAAGATCTATTGGAAGCCCAGCGCTTAGACCCAGTCATTGGCAGTGTATGGCAGCAGGCGAAAATGGGTTAAGATGTCTCTACTCCCAGACATATCAATTCTGATGTTGCTCTCTTGCAGAGAGAAAGCTCAAATTTAAGATCAAGCAGGATCTCCTGTGCAGAGTCACTAAAAGACCCCTTGGAAAAGAGGTGAACCAGTTGGTTTTACCTGCTCAGTATAAGCCCATGGTTTTGAAGTCTCTGAATGATGACACTGGTCACCTGGGCATTGACAGAACCATATAACTTATTAAGGATCGGTTTTACTGTCCCAAAATGACTTTGGAGATTGCAGCGTATGTCCAGAATTGTGGAAGATGCATTGCTAGAAAGTCTCTCCCACAAAGAGCTGCACCTCTCCAACAGATCACAAGCAATGGACCTCTGGATTTGGTGTGTAGATAGATAGATAGATAGATAGATACTTTATTAATCCCAAGGGGAAATTCACATAATCCAGCAGCAGTATACTGATACAAAGAAACAATATTAAATTAAATAGTAATAAAAATACACCTAGTGTATTGACTTTCTTTCCATTGAACCAGACTCAAAAGGCATAACAAATGTTCTAGTAATCACAGATCACTACACAAGGTATGCTCAGGCATTCCCAACAAAAGACCAGAAAGCCATGACAGTTGCCAAAGTCCTTTTTGACAAGTTCTTCGTCCATTATGGATTGCCAGCCCGCATCCACTCAGATCAGGGACGGGACTTTGAAAGCAGAGTCATTAAAGAGTTGCTGACCCTGCTTGGCATACGTAAGTCAAGAACCTCTCCATATCACCCCCAGGGAGACCCCCAACCTGAGAGATTTAATCGCACTCTTTTGTCAATGCTTGGCACCCTTGACCCTGCTCAAAAGCACAAATGGAGCCAGCATGTAAGTCAGTTAGTTCATGCTTATAATTGCACAAGACACGATGCCACAGGATTCTCACCCTACTTCCTCATGTTCGGAAGAGAGACACGTTTGCCAGTTGACCTGTGTTTTGGCTTTCATTTGGATGAAGACGATGGGTTAAAGCACAACCAGTATGTGGCTACCATGAGAAAAGAGCTCCGGAGTGCATACCACCTTGCATCTGATGCTGCCTCTAAAAATCATGAAAGAAATAAGCGATATTATGATACCAGGGTCAGAGATCAGGTACTGGAGGTGGGAGATCGTGTACTGGTCCGCAACCTAGGAATCACTGGGAAGCATAAACTACAGGACAGATGGAAGTCACTACCATATAAAGTTATTGACAAGCTACCCAATCTTCCTGTGTATCGAGTCAAACCTGAAAGAGGGACAGGTATAGTAAAGACAGTGCTTAGGGATCATCTATTGCCCATTGGTTATTTGGTGAGGATGCCTAGCCAAATCGACACAGACACACCACCAAAGAAACCAACAACCAAGGCACAAAGGAACATAACTGATCACAAAGATGAGTTACTGCCTACTGGACACAACAAAGAGGACTGGACTTCTGAGTCTGAGCCTGAAGAAGAAATCAATAGCCATCTACCTCAGTTACAACTTCCCACTTATGGATCAGTCAGAAATCGGGATAACTTGCCAAGAGATATTCTGCAGACACATAATACAGTTCCTAGTTCTGGTGGTAGTGTTCAGGACTTATCAGAGAATGAGGGACATATGGCTGAGCTCTCATCAACCGCAGAGCTCATTGAGGAACTGTCAGGGAAACATTTAGATTCTGAATTGCTGCTGTATGCAACTGATGTTGTCTTCTTTGTTTCGCAGAATGTTGATCTCTGGTACACATTAGAGTGGTTCCTAGCTCAGAGTGTTGCAGTAATGATGAGAATAAGCATCTTCAATTTAAACAGAACCAACAGCTTTCTATCTGTAGGTAAAGGCATACCAAAGCCACAAGTAAAATAGTTCAGCTAACTCGAGATCATGTTCATGAGAAATCTTAAAGGAGTCTGACTATCTGCTGTACTGTGCAGCTGTACTGCAGACATTGTATAAGATATTGATAATTAAACAAGAGCTACAGCAAGTTCTTGGACAAAGTAATTAAACTACAATACATTTATGGTCCCATCTTTACTTATGAAACGCAAATGAGCAAAAAAAAAAAAAGAAATTAAATAATAAGTACAAGAAACTTAAGTCTGAGGCTTTAGAATCATATCAGACTCTTTTAGGCTAAGATGATAAGAAGAAACAGCTGGAGTTCTTTGGGGGTCTAGTTAGAAAATCTCTGGCAGTGCTCTCTGGGTAAAGCCCATGGTCAGACTCTGGGCACAAAGAAGTGATTCGATCATTCGTCTGACCTGGGAACTCTAGAGGAGGGTGTGGAGACGTTGTCTGAATTGATCAGCTTGTTAATACAATAATCATCAAACAGAACAAGAGGGTAAAGAAAATTTGACTTTTATGTTTTATTTAGTGTGGCACTGTATAAAGTATAGTATTGCTGCCTTATGGAACATGGACGTCTGTTTTCCTCTATTTAAATTATGAATGTGCTTCTCATGTTTGTATAGTTCTCAGCTCTGGACTTTGATCTGCTCTCACATACTAAAAGCTGTGATAATGACTGGTGACTCTAAAGTGTCCCTGTGTGGATGTGTGCATGCATAAATACTGTACACCCTGTCATGACACTGCATCCTATCCAAGGCCAGTTCCTGTCCATTGGTCACTGCTGCAGGGACAGGACTAGGCCAACAAATTCCTGACCAAGAAAAAAAGAAACAAAGTGATTAGATAGTGAATGTTAGTGTATGTGCATAGTCTACAGATTATGATCTTTGAATGATTCTTATTGCTGCTTTATCTCAACTCAGAGTTAATTTGAAAGTCTTGGTTATAAAACCTGATAACTACTGTATCCTCCCTTCATGGAGAGTGCTTTGAGTAGTGAGAAAAGCACTATAATGTAAAGAATTATTATTATTATTAGTCATCATCAGTCAGTCAGTCATTTTCCAACCTGCTATATCCTAACACACGGTCACGGGGGTCTGCTGGAGCCAATCCCAGCCAGCTCAGGGTGCAAAGCAGGAACAAACCCCAGGCAGGGAACCAGCTCCCTGCATGGCGCACATACACACACCCACACACTAAGCACACACTAGGGACAATTTAGGATCACCAATGCACCTAACCTGCATGTCTTTGGACTGTGGGAGGAAACCGGAGCACCCGGAAGAAACCAACAGAGACACAGGGATTATTATTATTATTATTATTATTATTATTATTATATTTTACCAGGAAAAAACAAATACAAAGCCTAGTAGCAGCAGAAAATGTTCTGCATCACATCTCTACCAAATATTTTTTTTCAGAATGCAATTGTATTTAAGCTTGAAACTACCCTTTGTATAGATAGATAGATAGATAGATAGATAGATAGATAACGTTTTGCATATTGCATGAGGTTTTTATTTATGTTGCATTTCTATTTTTAACTACTGTTAAGCTGTGTGATCTTAAACGTCTGTATATGTTTTGCACTATACACATTTGGTCATTCTTCAGCTGCTTCTATTTATTGCACCTGTTTATTTATACATCATCTTATCGACTTATTGTCTGTGTATATACTACTCTGCATTCCAAAATATCCCCAATTATGGAACAAGAATTTCACTATCCACTCACAGTGTATGTTACAGTAAAGATCTAACCTAATCTAATTTGCCTTCCTGTATTTTTTATTACTTTATAGAGTACCGGGCTTATGACTGGAAGTGTACTTAAAAATAAACTGAACTGTGCTGAATTTTGCTTATGAATTTCGCAAATAACGATTATGTGGATTTGTGAGATACTGTGGCACAGTAGCTAACACTGCTATCCTGGGAGTTGATTTTCTTCATCCATATGAGTTTTCTTGGCATTCTTTTGTTTCCCACATCGCAAAAACATTCAGGTAACAGTAAGTTAAGTTCCATCTTTAATAATAAGCCATTTTGTGATAAAGTACAAATTAAAAGTTGGATTTTTTGCATTTGTCAAGCTTGGCCTCCAGTGGATTTTTGGCTCAGCTCTCGAAGATAAATGGACAGGTTTTCTTAAAGATCGGGGGGCAGGGAATCTATCAGGAGCAAACCCATCCCCGAAATGACACATCTGTGCAAAAAGGGTTTATATTTTTATATAAACATAAACACATATGTGCTATACACACATAGCAGTATTTTTTCTTTCCCTATTCCTGTGTATCTTGGAAGCTAAGCGCTTCATTTACAAGCTGCTCTTCCATAAATTGCTCCTGTTGTTTATATAAAATATATTACTTGTATTTTACATACAAAATCCTGAAAATAAGTTTCAAAAGACTGGTCTTCAGCCTGTGAAACAGAAGTTGTCTTTTATAGCTGTCTCTCTCTTTATATTTATTTCACTTGAGTTGCAACCTGTCGAAGATGAATAGGCAGAACGTGAGGATCAGCACCAGGGACGTGGTTGAGCTTTGCTCTCTCGCTACTCCCCTGCATGTAATGAATTTATTAAGCGGTGAGCCACCTTTGAAACACAACTCTGACTGCCTTGTCAGCCCTAACCAGGGCCATTTCTGAGCATAGGTGGTCTAGGCAAGCGACCCAGTTGCCCTCTGTTGATACGGGTGCATTACTACAGCCCCATATAGAGATTCCTGTCTTTATTTTGTTTAGAAAAATTTGTCCAGACCAGACTGAACCGGATCATAAAGAAATGTTTATGTTGTGCACCTCAGCAGCGCCCACACTGTCTGCATTATGCACAACACAATCTGTTGCCCAGAAACGGCCCTGGGCGACACAACGTTTTTTTAAACAATACAGACCTATGAACACTCGGACTCATAATATCCTATTATAATGATTAGTATGATTTTCGCAAACTAGCGATGTTTGATTTTAACATGTGATGACCTATACAGTCCAACAATAACACCAACAACAACAACAATGATGATGATGCCAATAATAATAATCCTCAATCTGTAGGATGGAAGAGACAAATATGGCAAAATAAAATTAAACAATCAAAACGGCAATACGAATGTAGCTCCTGAATTGCTAAAAGCTGATTTAACCCAAACTATGATCATCTCCCAACTGGACATACATTAAAATCTGTGTTAAAACTTAGCAAATATCGTCCTCTGTTGCTCACCACCATTTGTGAGATTCGCTCTGGGGACACTAAAGCAGTAATGTGTTTTTTTGGATAGGTAGATTAGATTATTTGCATACACAAGCATACGGTAAATAGGAATTCTGGGTAAAGATTCCTATTTAAAGATAAGCATTATAGCCTCATTTTCACTAAATGTTGTCAGTATAGTAAGTTTTATATTTAGTTTTGTGCCAGCCACTTCGCATCTCTCCCGCTTGCGTATGTGGATTTCTCTTTCACCAAACAACAAATCTTTTAATTCTCGCGGATACACCTCTTCATTGAGAAGAAACACTACTTTTCCCTGATGGCAGCACGAATTAGATGATCTACAAGTCTCCAACTTAAAGTTTAAATCCGAACAATATATTCGCTGTTCCGTTATTTCACCGAGTAATAATTTCCCTTTGTTTGCACTAATGTGATCTTTACTATAATTTTTTTGAGACTTTCGAATTTTAGTACTTTCATTTTCTCTAACCTGCGCTGCATGTGTATCGTGCCAACGTTTTTGAACCTCTTTACGACATTCTACTTTGTCATCTACTCTTTGTCTTTTATTTCCGGCCCCAGGCATTGTTAAATCTCTTAGCACAAAGTCTCGTCTCACAGGACTTGAAAGTATCTGTCTGAAAAAGTCTTGTCTCGTCCCAGGATTTTTTTTATAATAGAGACACATGTATATGTTACAGTAATGTTTTAGTTTTTAGGTCACTAACCTCAAAAGACACACATTTGGCTGATAGTTTAAATAGCTAACTATACAAACAACATCTTTGTATTAACGGAGACTTAAGGGTCTTTTTCTTGATTTTTTTAGAGAAATGTTAAAAGCGATAAATGAAGACTATTAATACGGCCCAATTTCAACTTTCTTTCTGAAATGGCTCCCCGCAATAGTGTATTTTTCTGAGACAGTCCTGTAAACTGACATTCTCAAATTGTGAATTCAAGGTCCTAAATTTTTCACTGTCCCCAGTCTTGTCTCCAGCTCCCAATGTACAGGTCTGGTGGTGATGATTCCTTTCAAAGCAAAGGGGTGGCAGGGCACCATTTACAACTTCGCCTAGGGCAGCAAAAATCCTAGAACTGGCTCTGTGTAAAAGGGGTGGTTCATTATGCAAGATGTCAGACTTTATACAAATCTGGGATAGCTACGTAAAAACTTGATTATTTAAAGTTATTATTCATTACAAGTTGCCTGAAGAAGGTGTCTAAGCTGCGTCGAAAGTTTGCATATTGTAATCTGTTCAATTAGCCAATAAATAGTGACATTTTGCTTGAATTCTCATTACAAGTCATTCAACTTAATTTAAATGTGTGAAGAGAAAGTGGGAACACAGCGTTTTGAGGATCGGAAAAGTATTCATCTTGAGTAAGATTGACATAAAATAAATGAGTAATGACAATCGGCTCTGCTTCTGTTTATAGAAAATATTTTCATTGGTTTATTTTAACACAAATTCTGTTAGTATGACAGCTAACAAATACAAGTCAGTGTAACTAGATTGAGTTGAGCAAGTAATGCCTGCAAACATAACTATTTTAAGTTAAATTAACTTACATTAAATACATACATTGAACATCACCAATAGTTCATGTTTATATTTCAGGAGAACGTTTTTTAGAATGCATAAAGTCACATTGTTAGTTACCAGTAAGCCACACCAGACCACACCAGGAGAAGCTGCTGATTAGTTTAATTTAGAGGTTGGGAGATTGCAGCGCATTGCCGCACCCACCATGTGACGAGCCTCTCAGATTGGGATCAGAGTGCAGCTGCGCGATGGGTGACACCTCAGCACCACACTGAACAGTGTGAGGCTTTTTACAGTTGCCAGTGTGCCAATCCTGCCACCAACCTCCGAGTTTTCCCTGCAAGTTCGAGGACCTGCTTGCAGGGCAGTTTAATTTAGTTCTGATCTAATATTCAATGTGACAGTATATGGAACTCGGGATGATCCCTAGCTAGTACCGTACGTAATCTGCTCTTGATACTCTTACAATATCTCGCTTCAAAATGACTCATGGTGACCCCGAAAATACATTTAAGAAACATGCAGCTTCCTTACATTACACTAATGTAAAGCCAGCAACTCACCATGCAGAAAAATAACTTTGACACACCGGCTGTCACTTTCACCTCCACTGGAAGGGTCTGAGAACTGATCTGCAGCTGTGCTGACAAACCTTTGAGCTTCGTTTCAGTCTTCTGACTGCTTAAGAGGACAAGCATGGAGTGTTACGTGACCTCTGCGGCTGATAGGCAGATAAAAGCGACGACTTCAGGGAAGCAGAGCAGATGAAACAAAAATGAGCAAATACAAAGCTGCACCGAGAGCTGACCAAACATTTGCAGAAGTAGATAATGACAAATGTGTTTTTCTTCTGCACAAAGCAGGATGCTTGGTAAATAGCTATAGCCTGCAAACATAGAATCACACTGCCAAACACAAGCCAAATGCTGGCCTTATTAATCTCATGGGTGTAAGATAGCAGCGGTAGTTTTTAGTTTTCATTTACTTCTTTCTGTGTTTGTTGGCAGTTCATTTGTAATTTTATTCTCGCTATTGAATAGCAGATGGAAAGAGTACTTTGAGAGGCTGATGAATGAAGAGAAAGAGAGAGAAGAGGTTGGATGATGTGGAGATAGTGAATCAGTAAGTGCAATGGATTAGCAAGGAGGAAGTAAGGACAGCTATAAAGAGGATGAAAAATGGAAAGGCCATTGGTCCAGATGACATACCTGTGGAAGCATGGAGATGTCTAGGAGAGATGACAGTGGAGTTTTTAATCAGATTGTTTAATGGAATCTTGGAAAGTGAGAGGATGCCTGAGGAGTGAGAAGAAGTGTACTGGTGCCGATATTTAAGAATAAGAGGGATGTGCAGGACTGCAGTAACTACAGGGGAATAAAATTGATGAGCCACAGCATAAAGTTATGGGAAAGAGTAGCGGAAGCTCGGTTAAGGAGTGAGGTGATGATTAGTGAGCAGCAGTATGGTTTCATGCCAAGAAAGAGCACCACAGATGCAATGTTTGGTCTGAGGATGTTGATGGAGAAGTTTAGAGAAGGCCAGAAGGAGTTGTATTGCGTCTTTGTGGACCTGGAGAAAGCATATGACAGGGTGCCTCGAGAGGAGCTGTGGTATTATATGAGGAAGTCGGGAGTGGCAGAAAAGTATATAAGAGTTGTACAGGATATGTACGAGGGAAGTGTGACAGTGGTGAGGTCTGCGGTAGGAGCGATGGATGCATTCAAGTTGGAGGTGGGATTACGTCAGGAATCGGCTCTGAGCCCTTTCTTCTTTGTAATGGTGATGGACAGGCTGACAGACGAGATTAGACAGAAATCCCAGTGGACTATGATGTTTGCTGATGACATTGTGATCTGTAGCGATAGTAGGGAGCAAATTGAGGAGACTGTGGAGAGGTGGAGATATGCTCTAGAGAGGAGAGGAATGAAGGTCACTAGGAACAAGACAGAATACATGTGTGTAAATGAGAGGGAGGTCAGTGGAATGGTGAGGATGCAGGGAGTAGAGATGGTGAAGGTGGATGAGTTTAAATATTTGGGATCAACAATATGGAGTAATGGGGACTGTGGAAGAGAGGAGAAAAAGAGAGTGCAGTAAGGGTGAAATGGGTGGAGAAGAGTGTCGGGAGTAATTTGTGACAGGCGGGTATCAGCAAGAGTGAAAGGGAAGGTCTACAGGACGGTAGTGAGACCAGCTATGTTATATGGGTTGGAGACAGTGGCATTGACTAGAAAGCAGGAGACAGATCTGGAGGTGGCAGAGTTAAAGATGCTAAGATTTGCATTAGGTGTGACAAGGATGGATAGGATTAGAAATTAGTACATTAGAGGGTCAGCTCAAGTTGGACAGTTGGGAGACAAAGTCAGAGAGACGAGATTGCGTTGGTTTGGACACGTGCAGATGAGAGATACTGGGTATATTGGGAGAAGGATGCTAAGGATAGAGCTGCCAGGGAAGAGGAAAAGAGGAATGCCTAAGTGAAGGTTTATGGATATGGTGAGAGAGGACATGCAGAACAAGAAGCAGAGGACAGAAAGATATGGAAGAAGATGATCTGATGTGACAACCCCTAACAGG
Organism: Polypterus bichir lapradei; assembly: GCA_026402145.1. Lineage (NCBI taxonomy): Eukaryota > Metazoa > Chordata > Cladistia > Polypteriformes > Polypteridae > Polypterus > Polypterus bichir. The sequence goes on along the minus strand of JANRMT010062831.1, from coordinate 22,494,855 downwards.
AGCAGCCGAAAGAAGAAGAGGATTGAATAATCCCTACCTAGCTCCTCTGGCTTTATTTTTCACATTGTTGGGTGAAACTCAAGCACTTAAGTATTGTGAAACTGAAGAGACTGTTGCCATAAGAGGTTCACGTTAGTCATATCATAACATTCCTGCCATATTTCACAGGAAGGAATGTTATTAATGCTTTGAGTGTTGGTCTGACATGCAAGTAAGAATTTCATTGTGTTAACGACAATACTGTTAATACTAATAATAATAACTAACTGATGAAATGAGTAGCACTGCTCTCAGTACAAACGGTTCCCAGAATTTCCAGAAACCTTCTTATAAAGTTCATGTGACCTTTTCTCAAGAGATTGCCTTCGTTTTGTATTGCAGGGCTTCCATCCTGCAGGATGTTCAGTTTCACCCATGAACTTCTTTAGCTCTCTCACAATAGAAGACGGAATTTAGAATGCTCTGACCAAGGTCTTTCTTACCCAGTTCCTTAGTTTGGATAGATGGAAATCTTTTCATAAGGTGCCACATGAGCGGTTGGGCATCAAACTAAAAGAAGTGGCGACACAGGGTGATGGTGCGCAGAACCTTATTAGAATTGGCTGATGTCAAGGCTACTGTCCCACAGAGATCAGTGTTATGGCCGCTGCTATTTTAAATATATATAAATGATTTGGATAGGAATATAAATAACGAGATGGTTAAATCTGCAGATTATGCCAAGCTAGGTGGACTGGCAGATAATCTGGATGATCCGTTAAATCATTACAGAGGAACTTGGACAGCATTGTGGCAGAAGAAATGCAATGTAAATAAATGTAAAAAGGTTAGGTTTAAATAGACAATGGGAGGTCTGAAAATTGAAAGTACACCTTATGAGGATTTATGAGTTGTAGTGGACTCTATACTATCAACTTTCAGACAATGTTCAGAATCAATTAACAAGCCAAAAGGAATGTTAAGTTAGCAAGATGTGTGGAGTACAAGTCCAAGGAGGTTCTGTTCAACCTTTATAATCCACTGGTGAGGCCTCATCTGGAGTACTGTGTGCAATTTTCGTCTCCAGACTACAAAAAGAATATAGCAGCGCTAAAAAAGGCCCAGAGAAGAGCAACTAAGCTGATTCCAGGGCTACTTATGGTTTCTGAAGAAAGATTGAAAGAGCTGAACCTTTGCAGTGTGAGCAAAAAGAATTTAAGAGGAGACATGATTGAAGTGATTAAAATCACAAAGGGAATTAGTACAGTGGATCAAGACTGTTATTTTAAAAAGAGTTAATCAAAAACACAGGGACACAGTTGGAAACTTGTTAAGGGTAAATTTAACACACACATTAGGATGTTTTTCTTTATAAACAGAACCATAGACACTTGGAATAAGCTACCAGGTAGTATGGTAGACAGTAGGACTTTAGAGATCTTCTAAGAACTGTATTGGACTAGTGAGCTTTGTTGGACTGAATGGCCTGTTCTCATCTAGATTGTTTTAATGTTCTAATTCTAAATTCCTGGTCCAGTGTGTCCATACACACACCTGCAGGGTATACTGGGAATTGTGGTCTCATGGGGCAGCCCTTCTGAGTTCCATGAGTGCCTCTAGGTGGTGCTGCAGAGAATTGGTGTCCATGCTTTGTGGGGCTTCCATCTGACCCGGGAGTGCTTTTTTCATGCAGAGTCCTGGCATTGGAAGTACTCCCAGGTCCTTCATAAAAGGCTGTGCCTCACATTCATTCAGGAAGTTGGAGTTGGGAGGAAGAGGACAATAGACTGGAGGAGGGTAAAAAGACTAGGATTTGTAACTGTGATTGTGTTTTTTGAAAGAAGAAATGTGTACATGGTATTTTTAATAAAAAGGCTTTATTTCTGAACCTAAGACTGTAGTTAGTGCAAGTGTGTTTGAGGTTTGGGAGATTGCAACACCCCCTAGTAGCCACCATTACATATCAGCGGTCGAAGCATTGTCCTTGAGTCTCCATGATAGTTTTTGCTCTCAAATGCATCCTACAGAGAAAGGTGTATTTCATCAGAGGTTACAAGAAACTCCACTATGGTGATTGTATCCGAAATTTCCACCCACAGACATTGACATCTGGACTGACCACTGCACAGGCCAGTAATGTGTATTGTAAATTTTGTGAAGTCTGTAAATTTTGATTTGTTAATGACAAAACACAAATTCCATAATAACATTCCTTAAGAATTCTTGTTCTGTGATTTTTATTTCATCTATTCCTTTTAACTGCTTATTTCATCAGCAGGCTATATGACAGTATTAAGCACAAAACAAAAAAGCAATCCTATTTGAGATGGCGGTCAATTCCTGGGCACCCACACAGAGCTAATTTAGGCTGGGTTAATACTTCACATGATGCAACTTGTGCACCTGCGAATGCTACTGCTACACAGGCGGTGTACTGTTTATACTTGCGTGCATACTTTATGCAAATCTGAAGGATACCACCAGGTGGCAGTGTGGGATATCATCACGGTTTAGAAAACAACATTCAGCTTTGTTGTGTTGTGGATTGCTTGAAACATCCATTACACTCCCAGGACACCTTGCCACAATGTCTATGAAAAGGATAGACGTTTAATGATTAAATTCATTAATCCACGGATGCGCCCTTTCCAGCAAGCATTGGGTGCGAGGCAGAAACAATCCCAGGATGGGGATTGCAAGGTGAATACAAGCACACAGATGCACTAACGTCATTTTAGCACCACCAAATCCCCAAACCTTCATGTCTTTGGAAGGAAACCGGAACAGACTGTGGAAACCCACTAGGAAAACATGCAAAAGCCAGGCGGGGAACATCAGGGAACCAAAGTGAGGTTATCTGGAGCTGTGCAACAAAGTCTGGTTGTATTTTTAAAGGTGTAAGATTAAGAGTACCCTATGAATTGCTTCAGATAAACTCACTACACTTGTGCACAGAGTTTAGGAAGAAAAAGAATGGATTTTACCTTGTCCGTCCTCACAAATGCCAAATAATATAGGAAGAAGAGAGAAGCTGAAGTTGGTTAATTTATTATCAGTTTTGCCTTTGACACGGTGGAGGGACTTCCAACCATTAGACTTGTATCAAGGTAACTGAATCACACTTGTTTCAAGAAGCAAAATAATACAATATATTGATAAAGAGAAGGATTATAGAAATCTGATAACTGCATATATACTGATATAGAAGACAGGGCAAAACAAGACAAATGTGTAACACAGAAGAGGTTGACTGTTTATTGGCTACTTAGAGTTCTATTTATCATGACACAGATAAACAGTTTTTGAGAATGAGGTCTGAAATGTGAAGTTGTCACTATTGTTGGTTTGGGTTTCAGTGTACTCCTTCTCTTTGTGATGTGGTTCTTTGTTCATCGTGTGCTCTGCTTTTCTCAGGCTCTTTGCTGTGTCCTCTGCAACTTTATAGGAAAATCATTACTTGTTCTGGCAGAAGAGTTTAGGCTCTGAAGCTCTCTTCTTTAAGCAGCAGCCTTTACTCAAGTCTTCTTAAACTGGGCTCAGTCACTGGCTTGATCTGGGAAAGCAGATCTCAGCATTCAAGTCCACAAAGAGAAGAGATTGTCTGCTTTGTGTTCCACAAAGAAAGACTTGTTGGTTTCCGAGAGAGAGAGAGAGAGAGAACCTTCAAGAGATGAATTCAGCTAGTTTTTAAAGAAGGGTGCAACCTCTGGTGATTGGATCGAGGTCACTTCCAGTTACAGAACCAGTGACTGCTCACAGGCATGTTATTTTGTCAATCAAAGTTGTCACCCATTGAATTATAGTTTTTTGTTCAAACTTGAGTGTCCATTAGACGCCCCCATGTCTCAAGGATTCTGCAGAGATGTCAGTTCAACTCCAGTTTAAATCTGTTATCAGAAGAAGTACAGGGCTGACGAAGAATGTTATGAGCTGTAGGTAATCCATTTTCTCATAAACACAGGTTGGGTGTAAAGCTGGATTTCTGCATCCTGTTAAATCTGCTGTCTTAACTGGCCTTGTGTGCACCTAAAAAGACTAGCAAAGTGGGAAATGCCAACTGTGACCTACAACAGCAATGGTCTTAAATCAATACAATTCTTCAGTAAGTGTTGTGAGGGTTCAATAAGGGTCCATCATCTAATCCAGAACTTTGCTGCTGGCTTAGGCTCTCACTCACCAATAACATTCAAAAAACAAAAATTACCTTGGCAAATTTTATGGTGGGTCTGGATGGGTAGTATTTCTGCTTTACAGTTCAAGTTGAGCCTGTTCTACCAGTATTTATGCGAGTTCACACATCTCAAACATGTAACACATCTTAACTGATGACTCCATACTGGTGCTGTATATGGTGGCTGCGTGAGCCTGCCCAGTGTCTGACTGGCAGCCTGTTCTGTGTTGGTTCCTGCTTTGTACTGGATGCTGCTAAAATAAGATCTGTCCCACCCCAAGATTGATTTAAGCAACTTTTATAATGGATTGTTGAACACTTCATTGTTAAATAAAAATAATTTCAGAATCTTCTTAAATCAACAATTCTGATGTATTCCAAATCTAATCATTCATATTTAAATTCTCCTTTAACACTCTTTCTTATTAATTAGAAAATCTTACATCCAAAAATAACTATTAGTGTGACTGATTTGTTCTGAATACATACAGTACCATTGTTACTTTAATGAATAAAAAAATCTCAAGCATAGCTTAATCATCTTCTTAAGTTCCCGGCTGGCTTTGAATAATTTCTCTTACAAGACCATGATTAGTAAAAACAGATCAGTAGGTCATCCTATCCAGCCTAGTGTCCAAGTTCTAAAATAGCAAGCAATATCTATTTATCGATTTACAGTAAGGGAACAACTTTCTTGCTGGTTTTGTAATTTTTTTCTTTTCAAATTCATTCTGGGAGCTTCCTAAAATATTCAGGATGCAGAGTACTCTATCCCTCCTGAATGGCAGTCACTTTGTAAAGGTCATGACGCTTCTGAGTGTGAAGAGGAATCTGCTGCCGGACGTCAGTCAGATGCTGCATATCTACAATAAGGAGAAAAGGACAATGTAAGAAAAAGCATGAAGTCCAAGATTTTAAACGAAAAATACCACCCCATATATCTCATACTTCAATCTAGTTATAAAAACAGGACATAAAATTGTCTTTTAGATACAAGTATCATAATCAAAGAGCATACGTTGAGTGGTGTTTTGAAGATGCTTATATTGTGGTAGAGGCGTTGTAAAAATCCTTAAAATCCCAAAACTAAAGCATCAACTCCACAAATAATTAACTTAATGAATGCAGTGCCTAACACTGATTCTCCATCATTTATGAGTTTAAAGGATAAAAATAAACAGCGAGTCAGGGTGGAAGGTTAAAACTCAAATGTGAAGATGGTGCAAGGTGCTACTTACCAATGTCGGCGTATACTATGGTCTCCTCTGAACCAGCTTTGGCCAGCACGTCTCCCCTGAAATTAAAAACAAGATCGCGACTGTACCTATTGGCTTGTTTATATTTTAATTTCCATCCTCTACTCTTCCTACAATCTAACAAGAGGACTTGATATTAATAACCCAGCATAAGTAATTATAGGAATCTCTATGCTAGAAAAAGAAAAGAAAAAAAAATCAGATATGCATTTCCATTGAAGATGTCACTAGCTGAGTATTAGAGTTATGATTATGGTTGAAGGTTTTGACTGGAAATCTTACAGATTGGCCAGAGGGTTACTTACAGTCACAAAGCAGAACATTAATTCCACTGTACAACTACCCCTCAGAATCAGATGGGTTCATGTTTCATTCGCATCCCAAATGTTTCTAGAACCACTCATTAAGTTTTGTCTCCTGCTCAGTATGTAGAACCGATGCCAACAGAAGAATAATTTAGGTGAGCCGTGGTGATGTTGTGGTGGCTAACTGGTTTCCACTTGTGCCTTCAGGGAGGTCATAAGACTACAGTCAAGCCAGTGCTACTCTGAGTGTCACGTTTTCATACATGCGTCAATTATATGCATCGTTTTTATGAAAAGGTTACCAAAAGTACAGTGGGTCTTTGATGAATTTTAATATGACTATTTTGCAGAAAAAAATATTTTTTATTAGAAATATCCCATTAAAATGTATTAAGTAATATTTTGGAGTATTATACCACACTGAATTTTCCAATCAAACAATTATTTAATTCCACTTAATATTACAAAACAAAGAAAACAAAAAACAGCCCTTTCCCTCTTATGATTTGAAGTTTATTCCTGCATATAAAGATAAGTATAATTTTGTTGATAATTTCTAACCCTGGAAAAAGAACAGATAATTTCAGGACCCACAAGGAATTGACTTCCACCAATAAAAATGTCTTCGCTTGTCTGAGATTTGTGTGTTGCCTTGTTTGTTGTAATTATATCTGTTTAGGATACTTTTTTTCTGTATGATGTATGCATATGCTTTAAAGGTGCCAGTTATGGAGGAGGTAGATTCAGTTAGGAACTCACCAGGGGCTGACCACTGTACTGTGGCCCCAAGCTACATAGGAAGCCTTCTCATCACGGGCCGGTGATGCTGTGGCTACATAAACCTGATTATCTATAGCCCTGCAAAAGACAGAAACAGAGAAAGTGTTTGCATAAAAAGAATTATTTACTAACATAAAAGACTAAAAGTTAGAAAGAGGACCAAAAGAAAACTCATTCAGTAAACCAATACTTGAAACAACAGCTCAAACAGCAAGTGTCTCTGTGAAGCACTTAACATTTTTAATGTACTAGGGGGCTTTGCCCCCTGCTTGCCAGATAACCCCCACCCCACCCCCTGCACTTTGCGCCAGCAATTTCGCGTCTCTGTCACTTGCATATGTGGATTTCACTTGCACCAAACAACAAAACTTTTAATTCTCGTGGATAGGCCTCTTCATTGGGAAGAAACACTACTTTTCTCTGATGGCAACACGAATTAGACAATCTACAAGTCTCCGACTTAAAGTTTAAAGCCAAACAATAGCTACATACTTCTGTCATATCACCTATGTCCATATATTCAATCTCTTCTCGCTTTTACCTTTTCATCAATATTGCATTGAATTTTGATTCTGTGTTTGTAATTATATCGTGACAATGCAACGTATAACTGCCAGTGAGTGAATATTGTTTCTTTCTCGCTACAAGAAATATGTCTGACAATAGCATTCACGCAAATGAGAAATGATTGAACCATGTGCGTGGTTATGTGGGCAGGACTTTTTCAAATCTCTCTGCATAAGCTCTTGTCTTGCGGGGCTTAAAATTTTCTCTTGCGGGATTTCACTTTCACCAAACAATAAATCTTTTAATTCTCACAGATACGCTTCTTCATTGGGAAGAAACAATACTTTGTTTTTCCCTGATGGCAACACGAATTAGATGATCTACAGGTCTCCAACTTAAAGTTTAAATCCAAATAATATATTCAATCTCTTTTCGCTGTTCACCAAGTAATAATTTCCGTTCATTTGTGCTAATGTGATCTTTACAATTCTTTTTTTTTTTTTTTAAGACTTTCGAATTTTCATACTTCAATTATCTGTAACCTGCTCTGCATGTGTACTGCACCAACATTTTTGAATTAATTCTTTATGATGTTCTACTTTGTCATTTATTTCCGGCCCGGTTAATTCTCTTGGCACAAAGACTCATCTCGCGGAACGTGAAAGTGTCTCTCTGAGAAAATCACATCTCATCTCCTTCTAAGATTTTTTTTTTATAGTAGAGAGACATTACGACATAATACACAGAAACACACTCATATGTTTAGTGTACAAGCTGGTTAAGCATCTTGAACGCCTTGAAGGAAGCTATATTCATGGAAGACTCACTGACATGTTGGAACAGAGAAAATACCTGTATTTTTATAGTTTTAGGGTAGCCACAGCAGAAAGTCTATAATACAGATGCACAATATATAAAATAAACTTAAGGTCACTTTAAACATATTAAAAAAGCAGTAAATCACATATAAACAGACACAGCTACAATAAATGTGGTATTTTTTAAGTTATTATTTACAATCGCAAGATGCTGTCATTTGTCCTTAAAAAAACGCATTTCCCAAAATGTAACTTTATCGTCAAAGCCATCCTGCAATTCATCACTATTCCGAAGAACATTAATGAAGCAGTATATCATTTTACAGATTCTTCTCTGTATACAGTTCACACATTTTGTGCTGCTTTTATAAATCTTTGATACAAAGCATTCTTAAAACTGCCATTTTGCAGCAGTTTTAGAGTGCCTTTCACTGTTTATGCTGCCATAAAGTTATTTACAAAACAGTTAACATAATTACAAAAGAAAAGTAGCTTATCAAATATAGAAATAAGTGGGTATTGCCCACCTGGCACCAACACTGACCTCCCCCTCTGCAGCAGCTCCCAGTGGGCTGGTCCAGTGGTCATGTTAAAGGCTCCTGGATAAACTAGCAGGTGGCATCCTTGAGAAAGAGAAATTGCCAGTAATATAAATGCCTGGCATATTATTGCCTTAAAAGACTTGGGTCGAGATTTGGGGCTATTAGGTGCGATTTGGTGTGATAAAGCTGTGTAAATGTTAGGCTGCAATCAAATGGAGACAGTGTTATTATTTGGGACTTGTCCTTCAAAATAGAAAAGTATTCTAAGTATTCTTCAAAAAACACCTTGAAAACAAATTTAAAAATAGATTTCTTCAAAATTTAGATAAACATCTGTACTATCAGCAAAGACTCACTGCATAAATTGACAAATAATATCCAATACATGAATTGTAATCACAAACCCCTACCACTCATGAATGAGTTTGAAAAAAGTTCAAATACCTAATATTTCTCTAAAATAAGCAAGTGATGCACAGTGCTTCAGTGAAGAATGCAGAAACAAGAATTCAGAAGCAAAATATCACTTATCTGACCTTTTTGAGTATAAATCTGTGCCAGTTCTGCAAAACGAAGGTCATAACAAATACCCACTCCAATCCTGCAAAAAGCTGCAAAGACAATGCCATTTATTTAAGCAGTCTCACACATTTCTGATGACAGGACACTAAAAACAGTAAAAGAGAGCAGGCTTCTGGTCCAGTATCAAACATTCCAGTCTCTCATGCTAGACTTCAGTAGAGATCAAATTAAAATATACCAGGACTTACGAGTGTCAAACACAGAATAGCTGCTTCCTGGGCTGAGTGTTTCTGATTCCTGAAAGCGGATTTTTCCTGGAACATCAATGTTAAACAAATGGATCTAATTTTGAAATAGAAGAACAAATTCAAATTTAAAAACAGAAAAGACTTGGTCCTAAGTCTCCAGGTATATTGACTTATCTGCCTGATCTTCAACTTTTATAAATGTTAAAATTAGTGCCGCTAATCAAATTACATAAGCTACCATTAAATGCAGATAAAAACACAAGCAATACTATTAACAAAAGTATCTCAAAGTAATGAGTTTTAACATCTTTTTTAGGCTTATTGAAAAATATATAATATATGAGAGGGAGTCAAGCTAATGTTAGAAAATGGGATTTATCAGAAAATATAACAAACCTTAACAACCCTGATAATGTAATTTCTCAATGTATTTAACACCCTTCTCAATGCACTTGCCCCACCTGCCTGGAAGTGCCTGGATTTCAGCAGAATTAAAAGTTTTGTCTTGTCCTCACAACCACTTGTGCACAAGAGTAATTGTCAAACACTACATGCCGAGGGGTACTACAGTCACTAGTGCAAGTTACTGTGACTTGCTGGAGACCAATGTGAAGCTGGCTATTTCATAGATAGATAGATCTTTATTGTCATTGTCACTTTTACAAAAGAACAAGAAACTGAAGGTGCTGTCGACTCAGTGTGAGGCATAAGAGTTAAATAACAAGAAAAGGACTAGTAATAAAAGTTCATCTAAGCAGCATGGACTGCTGTCTCAAGGAGTCCTTTTGCTGCAAGACAATGCCTGCCCACACACTGCATACCACAAGTTTCAGGTATTGCCCTATTCTCCAGATTTGGCACCTTTTTGGACCCTTAAAAACAGTTGGGTGGATGTCGATTCAAGACAGATGATGACGTGAAGAAAGCAGAGCACAAGTGGTTGCGAGGACAAGACAAAACTTTTTATTCTGCTGGAACCCATGCACTTCCAGGGAGGTGGTGCAAGTGCATTTAGGAGGGTGGGAGAATACATTGAGAAATGACATTATCAGTCTTGTTAAGGTTCGTTACATTTTTTGATAAATCCCATTTTCTAAATTTAGCTTGACTTCCCCTCATATATTATAAAGTGGTTTGAGGAGGTTATGTTTTATATAAGTACTAGCAGACCACGTGCGCTTCGCTGCAGTCGCTGTAGTTGGAATAATTACGTATCTACATGCAACTTATAGAGCTTCTTTATATACAACATTTTTGGTTTGTCCTCCTGGAGCCAAAATATATACATTTTCTCAATGACTAATTCGTGAACATGCTACATAAAAAATAGAAACAGGAAAAACGGCAACACCGCCTGGAACAACAGTAAATGAGATAAAGTAAAAGTCTACCAAACACTAAATGAGATAAAGTAAAAAAGGGCAACAGTGCCGGGAACAACAATAAAAAACAACAATAAATGAGATAAAGTAAAAGTCTACTAAACACTAAACTACAAAAACGAAGTAAAAAGTAACAGTAAACCGTAACACTGCCGGTAACATTGGCACATCGCTTCTACTAAACACTAAGAAACACTAAAGGAAAAAATACTATTCAATAAGTACTGCGTCTAGTAAACAGTAAATCAATAAAGGAGAGAGGACTAAACACTAAGGAAAAAGAACAGCAAGACCACGTCAGCTGCGGAGCTCAGCTCGGGGCGAAATGACGTGAATGAAATGACGTGAATGGGAGGGGAGATGATCACGTGACTCCCCCACCCGCCTTAACTCTCCATCCATCCACAAACACAGTCTCTCGGATCCCAACTCTCCTTTATATGTATAGATGTGTGCATGAGTGTTTTTTTATTTTAAAGCATACCATATAGCCATTAACATGAAACTATTAAATCAATAATTTTTCACAAATAATAAAAAACAGTTCAACAATTTTCCAGTCTTAACAATTATACAGAATTATTTAGCCATGCATCATATAAACATTCCAAACTAAATCAGAGTATTCATAGGATTTACTTCATTTAAAGTGAGTACAGAAGGCATAAAAAGGAAGAACAAGCAATCAACCTTTATTATCTACAACATCTTTCCATAATGAACATCAACCCCAGACACTAGGTAACACAGACATATAACACAACTGAATGTATATTTTTACCAAAACTGGAGCACATGCATCTTTCTCCACTTCTCCAAAACTGTCACTGTTATTTTAATTAGATTGTTTACCATCTTTCTTTAGTTTACCGCTGTGCCAGTGTTAAATTATGTGCAGTATCCAGGTGAAAATGACTACTGAAACATTTTTGCAATAATGCTTTAAACTGGTTTGTAAATAAATAAAACAACAAATTACTGGGTAAATTATCAGTTACATTAGAAACCTCTGATAGAGTACAGAACCCTGGAGGTTAAAATGACTAGTACAAACCTTCCTGTGTTTCAGAAGTAATGAGCCATCAGGTCCAAATACCATGCAGGTATTATAAAGTTTTCCCCCATCTTCCTCTGGGATGGATCCTGAAAGGCAAGATGCAAGCTAAGGTAAAGATCAAATATCATCACAATAAATAAGTGATGCCGAAGTGACACAGATTTGTTTTCCAAACAACAGTGTAAAAACTCAAAATTAGAAAGAACCCTCATAATTTCTAAAAATTGTATGCAATATATTTTTTTAAACTTTTATAAATATATATATATTTAAAGAGAGATACAGAGCAAACACATATATAGAGTACATATATACAGGGAGTAAAATAAGTATTGAATGTGTCAACGTTTTCCTCAGTAAATATACTTGGAGAGCAAACGCTAATTGGGGAGAGGACGCTGGCGTTGAATGTTCGCCGCTTCTCCCTCTGACTCTGTTTGGAGTCTGGGTTTAAGTTTAAGTTGTTGTTTATTTGCCTGACGCCCGGATACACTGTTTTGCCATCTGCTGTGGATTTAAAGGATTTTATCAAGTTTTATTAACTTTTCTTGTTTACTCACCTGGTGCCTGGATATATGGTGTTGGCATCTGTTTTGGATTTTACAGCACTGTCTGGATGGCATTCCTTCCTTTTGGTCAGAATGGTGTTCAGCTATCCGTATTGTTGAAGAACTTAGGCTTCTTCGCCATCCTCGTTACATTCATAGAGGCTCTGGTCGAAAGTTTATCTTTCATAATCAGCAAAAGTGCTCTGCTACCAGCATTCCATCTTTCTGGTCACTCGTCAGACGTTTGACATGTCATCAGAGCACCGTTGCTCCAACTGCTGTTAACATTGGAAGTACTGCAAGTTCTCTGCACTCTAGCATGGGAAATACCCAAGCCATTGTGAAAAACGCTGCGATAGCCCCACATCCTCGGTTGGAATTGTGTGATGGAGCAGATTTTAAGCTGCGTGGAGTGGATTTTAATGTTTTACGACCTGTACAGAGATTTACTCCACAGTTATTGGTCAAATTTGAATTGTTTAATTCTCAATCCTTTAGTAATAAATCCACATTGATTGAAGAACATATTAGGGAAAATGGACTTGACTTCATGTGTCTAACAGAAACCTGGTACAAGTCAGAGGTTTACTCTGCTCTAAATGAAGCCTGTCCTTCTGGCTACAGCTACTTGGAGGCAGCGCGCAGTACTGGGCGTGGTGGTGGCTTAGCTACCATCCACCATCAGGATCTGGGGTTGTCCCCTATCCTGCTACCTGCAATATCTTCCTGCGAGTGCCTTGTATTTAAATGTAAGCCCCCTACTCCCATGACTGTTCTCCTTATTTATTGACCTCCAAAACCCAATTCTGCCTTCATCCCGGAAATGACTGATCTTTTCAAAACATTTTGTGCTACTTCTGCTAACATCATAATCCTTGGAGATATAAATATTCAAGTTGACAATCCTACAGATTATCTCACTGCTGATTTCCTTGAGCTGTTAGATTCTCTTATTTAAAACAATATGTTAATGTCGCTACACATTCTAGGGGTCATACACTTGATTTGGTCATTTCAAATGTTGTCTCAATTAGTAATCTACAAGTATATGATCTTGGTATTTCTGATCATAAAGTAGTGTCAATGGAGCTGCCTTTTTTCCCTTTTTCTACCAAACTAAATGACAGATTAATTTCAGAAATCTGAAGAACATTAATGTGGATGCTTTGGCCTTGGACCTTAAACGTCTCTCCTCTGATTTTACCAGCTACTGCACTGTTGATGACCTTGTGGATTTCTACAACCAGTCCCTAAGCAATCTCCTGGACCTTCACGCCCCCTTAACATCTAGGTCTGTCTCATTTTTGTGCTCAGCTCCCTGGTATACCTGTGAGCTGCGAAAAATGAAGATGGCTGGGCGTGTCCTTGAGCGTTGACTTAATGCTTCTGGATTGACTGTTCATAAACAGGCTTATAGGGAACACAAGAGGGCGTATGCAGAAGCTTTGAAGGTTGCACGGTCCAGGTTCTATTCCACTATTATTAGTAATAGTGCCAGGAATCCCAAAAAACTTTTCTCAACTATAAATCACCTTCTAAAACCTCCTTCATTTGTTTATTTTTGAGATTACCGATGAGAGGTGCAACATGCATATCAATTTTTTCAAACAAAAGGTTGATAACATTCGCTTGCATCTCTCTACCATGGACAACCTGCCTTTTCCAACTGTCGATTCATTGTCTGTGATTGCCCCTTTGCTCTTTCTCTGTTACCACATGGGAAGAGGTGGAGGTCGTTATCAGGAAAATGAAATCGTCTACTAGTTCCCTGGACCCTTTCCCTTCAGCTCTGCTGAAGGCCAACATCTCTGCTGTCTCTCCACTTATCACTAGGATTATAAATCATTCTCTTTTGTCTGGTCATATTCCTTCTGTATTAAAAACTGCTGTCATCAGTCCTCTATTGAAAAAATCCACCCTTGATCCCGAAGTTCTCTCTAACTATAGGCCCATCTCCAGTCTTCCATTTCTTTCTAAAGTTCTGGAGAAAATAGTTGCAGGTCAACTTCATGATCACCTCAAACTGAATTAACTTGTTTGAGAAGTTTCAGTCTGGTTTTCGCCCTGGCCATTGTACTGAAACAGCCCTGGTCAGGGTTACTAATGACAGCAGATACTGGTTCTCCTTCTGTACTTATCCTTCTTGATCTGACAGCTGTTTTTGACATGATAGACCATAACATTCTCCTTCATCGCCTGCAATACACTATTGGACTTTCTGGAAATGTTCTTAACTGGTTTACATCGTATCTGACTGGTAGCACTGAGTACATTGCCTTGGGTAGCGCAAAATCCTATACCCACAATGTTACCTGTGGTGTCCCACAGGGCTCTGTTTTGGGCCCTATTCTCTTCAACATCTATATGCTTCCCCTTGGAACTGTCATTGGCAGACATGGTTTATCCTTCCATTGTTATGCTGATGACACTCAGCGTTACCTCAGGACTACTCCCACCTCCTCTAATGTTCCTCTGCCAACATCTATTTTGACTACCTGCTTGGAGGAGATAGAGGCATGGATGAGGCTTAACTTTTTTCAGTTGATCAGATCCAAAACAGCAGCCATCATAGTTGGCACACCACATCATCTTCGTTCTTCTATCATTACTGGCATTACGTTCTCTGGTCAAAACATTCCTCTTTCTATATCTGTCACTAATTTGGGTGTTAAGATGGATTCTCAACTCACTTTTGACACCCATATTAAATATCTTTGTAAATCTTCTTTTTATCATCTCAAGAACTCCGCCCTGTACTTACTCTGGCGGATGCAGAGAGGCTTGTTCATGCCTTTGTCTCCTCCAGGTTGGACTATTGCAATGCGCTTTTTATCAGGATTCCTGGTAAGAGTATCCAGAGACTCCAGTATATTCTGAACTGTGCTGCCAGAATTCTGATGAGGGTGCGAAAGTATGACCACATCACTCCTATTTTGAAAACCCATCATTGGCTCCCTGTTTCACTTAGAATAGAGTATAAGGTTTCCCTCCTTACTCATCAGTGTATTTATGGGCATGCCCCCCATTATTTATAGGAACTCCTTACCCGTCCTACTTCTTCACGTACCCTCCGCTCTGTACACATTAACACTCTTCAAGTTCACAGAACTAATCTCAGCAGCATGGGTGACAGGGCCTTTTCTTCTGTGGCGCCGAGACTGTGGAACGCCCAGATCACCTGAGAGCCCCACAGTCGATTGATGTTTTTAAACGAGATTTAAAAACTTATCTTTTTAGAAAGATATTTTATTATTGAAGTATTTTTTTTAGGTTTTTTTTATTACTTTATTTTACTATGTAGCACTTTGAAATTGTTTATATAAAGTGCAGTATAAATAAAATTTATTATTATTATTACTTCTAATAGGGCTATTGACATGAAATTTACACCAGATGTTGGTAACAACCCAAGTATTCCACACTTAAAGAAATCAAAACAAATAATAACATAAAAAATGATTGTGTAACAATGTGAAATGATACAGGAAATAAGGATTGAATAAGCTTACAGAATTTTTTTACAAAACTAAGTAAAAAAGCCTTTGTTGGTAATGACAGCTTCAAGACGCCTCCCGTATGAAGAAACTAGTCGCATGCATGTGACGATGCGGGTTCTACCCCAGGCTCCCGTCTAGTTTCTGGGAGCTCTTGAATCCAACACCGTCGGTAATGTAACCGGATGAGCTGATCAGTGAGGACATCACGAAACAAGGGGATGAAGCAAAAATGTGCAAAGTGCTTTTATAAAAAAAAACCCAAGCCAAAACAAAGTGTTCAAATAAATAGTGCAGTGTTCATAAACAATCCTTAAATAAATAATCCAATTAAAAGTGAACTGTGGAGGTTAAAATCTAATAAATAAATCCTTTTAAAACTGGGTTAAAAACAATGGCTTGAAGCAGTCCTTTTTTAAAACAAAGCCGGGTGCCTTCTTCCTACTGGTGACTCCCATGCTTCTCCCATCCAGGCTATGCACCAGGGGAGTCACCCTACCTGCAGCTGACCTTCTCCATTTGGCTGGTCTGGTGGCCTCCCAATCCCTGGCTTCGTTCAGCCCTTGCCAGACCGAGACTTGGCTTCCCACAACAGCCAGGACGCTCACGCTGGGGTTCCACTCCAAATCTCCGACTCCAGCTGCCTTCATTGCGGCGAGCCAACCTTCTCCCGGTCACTCCTGCTCCACACAAGCACTCAGCAGGAGTGACCACTACCGTCGGCCCCTGGGTGCCGGCCAAACACCCCGCTAGGGCTTGCCTCTCCTAGCTGCCTGAAAACATATGTGAGTCTGCGCTCGCTCGCTCGTTTACTCACTCACTCACTTCCAGTTGCCTTCTTCCTTAACCTCCATTCCCTTTTTCTTTATTTTTCTCCCCCTCCACATTCGCATTCCTATTATATATACTGTAATGGGGACGTGGTTCAGGTGTGGTGATTAGCAGCTCCCAGCATCAAATACGGATGCAAGCCACCATGGGGAGATTACCTATTTAAAAAACTGGCCTTTTCAACCTGAGCTGTAGACCCGCTACACCACAATGCATTGCTCAGGTGTGAGTTTGGCCCATTCTTCCACACAAACTGTCTTTAAATCTTAAAGGTTCTGGGGCATCTTCTATGAACTCTGATCTTCAGTTCTTTCTATAGATTTTCAGTTGGATTCAAGTTGGGTGATTGGGCCATTGTAGCAGCTTTATTTTCTTTCTCTGAAACCAATTGAGAGTTTCCTTGGCTGTGTGTTAAGGATCATTATCTTTCTGAAATGTCCACTCTCGTTTCATCTTCAGCATCCTGGTAGATGGATGCAGATTCTTATCGAGAATGTCCCGGTACATTTCCCCATTCATCCTTCCTTCAATTATATGAAGACTACCAAGAATTGGCCAATGACGGCTCGCTCGGCTACCAAGAATTGACGAATCACGACTACCAAAACTCGGAGAGGGCGTGCCAACCTCTTGTCAGTTAATGTATTCTGCAAAAGCTTGTTCGAGTCGGCACACAGACGCTTTGTGATTTGCGTTGCTTTTTGAACTGTCTAAAAATGTTACTCACTAGTGTCAGTTTGTTCAGATTTATTAAGTATTTGTGCAACACGTGTAAAGACTGATATAATAATGCATAAATATAATAAACATTGAATTGTATAATCATAGTTTAATTTTACAGAGTGAGCTTTAAAAATAATAATATGAAGTGCTCTATAATTATAAAAATACAAATCATAGAGAAAATGAACTATGTGTACATATTTCCTACAAAAGACCCTTGGGAAGTCTTTCTGATATATAAAGACCAATAACTGATAATGAATTACTACAGTAAAATTATATATATATATATATATATATACTATGTATATATGTGTACCTGTAAAAACAAGAGGCTGGTACGCTTTTTTTTAATACTTAACACTAAATTATGCTTATAAAGCAGACCTACACCTTTAATACTCAGAAGTGGTGTGTATGCTTGTTTACTAGAACACATATAGTTATTTTGCGCTAAGTATATAAACATTTCCCTTTGCAATATTTCCAAATATTTATTTTTACCTACTTCAAATTAATTAAATGTCAGCATCATCAAGAATATATTACTTCCCAAATGTTATAAATACATACAAACACAAGGCTGTGCACTATTATTTATTCATTCTTATTGCGCTTTCATTTTTATTTTATCCCTCTTGATTATCTGTGCAGCCGTCTCAGATCATAGTAAAGGCGCTATATAAGGAAGTGAAATGCATTATTATTTGTTATTTATTTCAATAGAATGGGCAGGCAGTTTGTTTAAGTGTGATTTTAAAATATTCTTGTTGTCCGTGTGTTCCTTGATAAATCATTCACTAAACATTTTAGTTTAATCGAAAAAGAAAAATAAACAACTACATCTGCAATGTAGGATTCAAAACACCGTTCGTTGAAGAGAAAGCTTTTTTTTTTTTTCCATACGGCAATGTGCCTTGAGCGGGATTCGAACTCGAGTCCCTCCAATAATTTCTGGTAGATCGTCTATCAAGAACTGCAGCTATACCTCGACTAATGTGCGATACCCTAACCACACGCCGTGGAGCAATGGTAGAGGCTTCGCCTCTAGCGCGACGTCCGAGGTTCGATTCCCGAGAGGGGGTGCACTGAGTATGTACGCGCGCTTCCCGATTCATTTTACCCTCGCATCCCTTTGGTTTGAGACGTATGAAAAAATATGCGGTTAACGCAGAAAGACAGATCACCAATTGAAGCTTTATGAATAATGGATACTTTATTCGCCATCAATGATTGTTTTGGTAAAGCCATACTCAGTGTATTCATTAGATGAACGGTAAAAAAGTAAGAGCGAGGGGAGGGCGACTTATTGAGGCACGCAGGCGAAACCACAATAGCACTAAATTTAACTGTATAACTATATAAAGTCAAAACTTGTATATATAAAGTCATTCCCGAATATATAAAGTCAAACCTTGATTATATAAAGTCACTGTCGGAATAAATAAAGTCAAAACTTGAATATATAAAGTCAGCGTCGGTATACAGTAATCCCTCCTCGATCGCTGGGGTTGCGTTCCAGGCCCCCCCGCAATAGGTGAAAATCCGCGAAGTAGAAACCATATGTTTGTATGGTTATTTTTATATATTTTAAGCCCTTATAAACTCTCCCGCACTGTTTATAAATATTCCCCGTAGAGTTATACAGCATAATCCCTTTGTATTCTCTTAGATATTAGGTAAGATTCATTGAAATTATGTATATAAACACACTGTTTATA
>JANRMT010062831.1:22395970-22411428 GCA_026402145.1 Polypterus bichir lapradei | reverse complement strand
TTTGACACATATGGACTAAATAGAACTTGAAAAGATATATTTTTTCGTACATCGAGCCCGCGTGCTATTGTGGTTTTGCCTGCGTGTCTCAATAAGTCATCCTCCCCTCGCTCTTACTTTTTTACCGTTCATCTAATGAATACACTGAGTATGGCTTTACCAAAACAATCATTGATGGCGAATAAAGTATCCATTATTCGAGTATGTAGATCGGGGTATATATATACATATATATATACCCGCGTATCGCAGCGGACACGTAGTGTGTTAAAGAAGCTATGAAAAAGAAAAGGGAACATTTTAAAAATAACGTAACATGACTGTCAATATACAGTAATTGTTTTGTGAGTTTTACTGAGTGTTGCTGTCATCAAGGATTTGATTATCATTATTTCTTTCAATCAGGTTCGTATTTGTAGGATGTGTTGTGTTCAAGTTACATTCCGTGTTTGTCAATCGTTGTAAAGATGACAGGTTTCATTCATCGATTCGTTTCTTACTGCATCAATAAACAGCTCGTCTTCTTCTTTATCTGAGACCTGACACACTGCATGCACAGGTTTTTTGTTTTACACTGTCTTCCTTTAGCGGGACATTGACTTTTTCCACCGTGTGCTTTGTTTCCGCAGTAGCTACACTTATGAATATGCTTGTATGTATCACACGCTTGATATTTTTTTGCTGCCTTTTCAATTGTGTAATTTGGTTTTTGTTCAGCGCTCTTCGGAACTGTTGCTTTTTGTCTGTGCACTGCGTCAGTTCACGTGAGCCGCTCGGTGTACATGCATCGAAGTTTCCCAGCTGTGCTGCTGCCATGTCGTGCTATGACCATGGCTGTATCTAAGGTTACTGAAGTCCCGGCACTTAAAACTTTCTCTCGCAGTTTCGCTGAGTTTGTGCCAAACACCACCCTGACCATCTCATCTTCCTCTGCATAAGCACAGTCCTTCACCCGTGAATATTTACCCGTGGCAGTTTGCTATTGGATTGACGCTGACGGACGGCCTTATATGGGCAGGCACTAAATTACAAACGCCAGCGGCAGCCTGTCTATGAACTTAATTTAAAGTTTAGGTTTACATCGTGGTTCGTTTCCGAAGTAGCAGAACTCATGAATATGGTTGTATATGTCACTCGCTCGCTTCTTATTGTTTCGCTGCCTTCTCAATTATATAATGAATGTTTTCTTCAGCGCTTTTTGGGCCTCTTCCTGGTTTTCTACGTACTGCGTGATTATGTGGGAGGCGTGATGATGTCACACGAAACTCCGCCCACACGGGTTTCAAGCTCATCTCCATTACAGTAAATGGAGAAAAACAGCTTACAGTTATGACCATTATGCGTAGAATTTCGAAATGAAACCTGCCCAACTTTTGTAAGGAAGCTGTAAGGAATAAGCCTGCCAAATTTCAGCCTTCTACCTACACGGGAAGTTGGAGAATTAGTGATGAGTCAGTCAGTCAGTGAGTGAGTGAGTGAGTGAGTCAGTGAGGGCTTTGCCGTTTATTAGTATAGATATATATGTATGTGTCTATATGTGTGTGTATAGCTTTGGTCACTGAGTGCAAGGGAAAAATAATAAAATATAGTCTATTAGTTATTAAACAGTAAAACATTAACGTTTTAAGAAGTACAGGTACATTGAGCATCTTGGGATTAATAAAGTATCTATCTATCTACTCGAGTGGTTGCAGGTAAACTACATTTTAAAAGACGGTATAACAG
Source organism: Polypterus bichir lapradei (assembly GCA_026402145.1). Taxonomy (NCBI): domain Eukaryota; kingdom Metazoa; phylum Chordata; class Cladistia; order Polypteriformes; family Polypteridae; genus Polypterus; species Polypterus bichir. Next base: position 22,409,703 of record JANRMT010062831.1, on the reverse strand, counting down.
AACAGGTAAGTAGTACTAACAGCAGCTAAAATGTATATGGATCATCTCTCGGTAGTTGATCCCTTTTGAAAGGCGCTACATGACGGCTGTGGTATAGAAATTACATTTTCTATGTGAACGTTCAAATTTCTGCCTCTGGTAATGTGCCTCACCGGTATTACCAGCAATTAAAGAAAAATTGTTTTGTGTCCTCTGCAGTGTTAAGAGAGAAAGGCTTTGGTTTGGGATAAAATGAAAAAAGGTGTAAAGAAAGGAAAGTTGCCTTTTTCTTTTATATAGTATAGAGAGCTTTTTGGGGACAGTCGGGGTGGGTCTTGTGTAGACTGGTGAGATGTCTCTGCCATTAATCGGCTGTGATGGCACTGTCAGTCCTCCACTCGTGTGCGTGTCTTCATAATCCGAGCTGAGGACCTCATAATCGTATACGTGCAAAAGAAAGTGTGAATCGCCTTAATATTATTTTGCCGTGGTGTAGAAAAGGGGTCCCGTGTTTGCACTTGTCTCGGCTATAGCTCAGGGGGAGGATGAAAAAAATTAAAAGTGCTCACTTTGACTTAAGGCAGAAGCGCAGTCAGCGTCTCAAATTCCGGCACAGCTATGCGCGCGCGCCGGCTGCTCGACTTTTGCTGGGCAGGAGACCCCAGTTTTTGTACACACGTTCCACAAATAAGACACACTGGTTTACCGGCAATGTCAGTAAACATATACTCAGCCTCCCATCGGTTTTTAAAGGCTCTATGTTCAGAATCACCTTTTCTCTTTGGCATCGTGTGGGCTAGCTTGGCAATAACTTGTAGCATCATAAGCTAGACTTGATTAACGTGGTAAGTGTTCGGCAAGGCAGCTGAAGCGCTGGATTATGGGATCTGTAGTTTATTGTGTTACCAGCGCTTCAAATCCCCGGGCCATTAATAACAATAATACAGTATATAAAATGATCTCGCGGGCCGGATATAATTACACACCGGGCTGGATGTGGCCCTTGAGTTTGACTCATATGGACTAAATAGAACTTGAAAAGAAATATTTTTTGGAATGTGATCGCGCAAGTCAGATCTAGTTGACGCGCACTACAGTACATCGAGCCCGCGAGCTATTGTGGTTTTGCTTGTGTGCTTCAGTAAGTTACCGTCCCCTCGCTCTTACTTTTTTACCGTTCATCTAATGAATACACTGAGTATGGCTTTACCAAAACAATCATTGAGCGCGAATAAAGTATCCATTATTCATGAAGCTTCAATAGGTGATCTGTCTTTCTGCGTTAACCGCATGCGTTTTCATACGTCTCAAACTAAGGGGATGCGAGGTTAAAATAAATCGAGAAGCGCGCGTACATACTTAGTGCATCCCCTCTCGGGAATCGAACCTCGGACGTGGGCGCTATAGGCGAATGCTCTACTATCGCGCCACGGCGTGTGGTTTGTCTATTTGAGCGTAGCAGTGTAATTCGGTTTTTGTTCAGCACTCTTTGGAACTGTTGCTTTTTGTCTGCGCACTGCGTCAGTTCACGTGAGCCGCTGAATATGGTTTTATATGTCACTCGCTCGCTTCTAATTGTTTCACTGCCTTCTTAATCATATAATGCATGTTTTCTAAAGCGCGTTTTGTAGCTCTTCCTGGTTTTCTACGTAATGCGTGATTACGTGAGAGGTGTGATGATGTCACACGAAACTCCGCCCCTCGAGCTGAACTCCATTACAGTAAATGGAGAAAAATAGCTTCTAGTTATGACCATTATGCGTAGAATTTCGAAATGAAACCTGCCCAACTTTTGTAAGTAAGCTGTAAGGAATGAGCCTGCCAAATTTCAGCCTTTTACCCACACGGGAAGTTGGAGAATTAGTGATGAGTCAGTCAGTCAGTCAGTCAGTGAGTGAGTGAGTCAGTGAGGGCTTTGCCTTTTATTAGTATAGATATATATAGATATATATATATATATATATATAGATATATATATAGATATATAGACATGACAACAACACTCATATCAATGACAAAACAATTACATTAACAATCATGTTACGTTATTTTTAAAGTTTTTCCTTTTCTTTTTCATAACTTCTTTAACACACTACTTCTCCGCTGCGAAGCGTGGGTATTCTGCTAGTTTGACTATAAAATGCATGTAACCACAGTTAGGTTGACATGTTATCCATTTTGCTTCTATTGGTCTCAGTGCTGCTCTGGGCCTCTGAAAGTCCCAAATGGTTAAGATTCTTGTGACAGCAGGTCAACCCAAGGGTCAAGCCAATTATCTCTAGGTTAATTATACCCGCATTGCCAATGTTCTGTATTGCTCAGTGGATAAATTCTAAAACTTTTCTTTTGTGTAGTAGTTAGCAGCAAAGATGGTCGAAAATCAGACATTTAGGTGGCTTTAAGTACTTTTTGTATTGTTTCTTTTGTTATCTCTTTTTACACAAGTCAATAATGCTGGGACCTTGAGCAGAAGTTTGGAAGAACTCAGGAATACTGTAATGGAAAAAGTTTGAAGAACACTGCCATAAACTTACCCCTGCCTTTTTCTGACATATTTTCTTTCTTTTATTGCCAGCTTCCTATCCAGAATATAACTATAAATCATTCAATGCTTGGCATTACATTAGGATTCTTTTTACTGAAAGTCAAGATTAGCACCTAGGATGAAAGGATCAGTATATTAGGTATAATGGCAGTTCTAAGCAGAAGAAACTGTAGTCATTCAAGCTTAGCACAGTTTGCTGATTTCACCTGAATACACTTCTTGGTCTCAGACACTAGGCTTGTCCCAAAAGAATATCTGAGAAGCAACAATGTTAATACAGAGTGATTTCACATTTTGAAACTGTACATGAAATATAAAGATCTCTGACAGTTAAAAAGACATGTTTGTCTGTGTGCTCGTGGGACTCAGTAACCAGCTGGCCTGATTGTTTCAAATATTAAATTTCACACAAGAGTGGGCTTATGGGTTTGTGTTTTTTTTTTTTTTTCTTCAAGATCTTATGTCATACTATAGCCTGTCTGTCTCCTCCTCACTGTCATAAAGTTTGTTTGTTTTTTCTTTTTTTTCATATGCAGCATCTTAACTTATTTTTGTGTTTTTCTTTTTATTCAAAGAATATCACAAACATAAAGAGCACTAAATATAAAACTATGTGATAATATGAATAGGGTAATGTCTAAAAATAATACTGGTGCTGCAGCAGTTCACAGCACGCCATTATAAAAATGTCATAATATCAAAAGAAACTCAATTGACAGACATGGGTCCATATAATGACAAGATAACAGTCACAGTTAAAGGATACAATATGTAGTATGGTGGCACTTAAAATGACTTAAAATTTGTAAGGTCTGAACCATTTTTTCAGTTGCAAAGTGCTTGCTGTCTGTTTCCATAAAATTTTACGGATTTAAAAAAAATAAAAATCTAGAGGTGTCACATTCAGCTTGAAATAGTAATGCTTTCGGTGTTGTTTCAACTTCAGATGTTGGTTTTACTACCGTACTAACTGCAGGTAAATTATGATACTTATTTTTTTACAATATATTTTGAAATTTACGTCTTTATCACTATTGCCTGCCATTTTGTTGTTTACTCTTTGTAACAATTACAGTAATTTGCTTTTTGAATGTGATTGGGTGAGTTTTTAATTTGTGAACTTTTTACAAGTTGTTTCTTAACTAATAGCATTTATATCATTTTATGGTAATGTGTTCTTATTTTACCTCCTCTATACTTATTACTTAAACTTACTGCATAATTATAATTGGTGTCAACTTTTTCTATGTCTACTTTGCAATTTGCTTGCATTTGAAATTTTGTTTACACCATTTGTTTTGTTTGATTTTCAGTAATTACATGGTGGCAAGTTTGTCAGCACCTTTGACACATAGGCAGAGTACAGTGTGGCTGGTTGATGAGCCAATTGCTCATATAAGTTGTCATAAGGTGGCATCCAACGGAGACACAATTTTGTTACACAGTCTGCGAAGCAACTAATCGAAAGTTTGATGCTACCAACCAACTATCTCTCAGTTAGTTCAGATGAATGGAATGATTGCCCAGACTATCAAGCAGCTGTGCGTCGTGTCAGAGAACTGTGAGTTGTAAATGACTTTGCCAAAAGAGGCATTGCACTTATTCAGGGATTATAACTTTGTGATAACAACTGATTAGGAGCAGAAACAATACATTCTACAGAAAGTTGAAAGGCACATGAAGATGTTTCCTGACAGTAGAAAATCTAGTCATTTTCTAGTTAACAATTGTAATGTTGTGCAAAACAATTTTGATTTACTGTTATCTGGAAAAGCACAGTAGAATGCTATTCAGAATCTGCAGACACACTGCATTTTAATTTCGTATACTAGTGACCAACATTAAACCTATGATGAATATATTGAATAGTAAGCATCACATGTATGGAATTTCATTTATCTCTGAAACTTTCCATACTTTGAAACACCGGTAAAAACGCTGTAAATGAAACAAATTTTTTTGCCTGTCATGTAATGTGTACATTCAAAACATTCAGGTGTTAAGAGTTGAGAAATTGCAACATTTAATTTTTACAGCCCATTTAAGTGCCACCCTAATATGTAGTGACTTCTTTATTATGGTTGAAGATATATAAACACATAAATCAGGGTCTCTCTGGGGGGAAAAAAATGACAGTCAAACAAGCAAAATGACCCAACACGACTCACCTCCAACAAGATAAATCCCACACTCCTTGGCAGCTTCAGAAAGTACTTGTGAAGACTCCCCTGGGATCTTTTCGGCATATTCAGGAAAAAAATTTGTTCCATATGGAGAGTTGAAACATTCCTGTGTAAAGCCAGATCACTTAATTTTGTATAATCTATCATACTGCCAATTACTAAAAATTAATTTTAATATTTAAACACTACATATTATAACATTAAGTACATATAAACTGTATATCGCTTATATTTTAATGGATATAATTGTGAAAAATCAGTATACCATACTAAAACAGTAATAAGACACTTAAGCATTTCACAATGGTACCACATGATGACTGTTTTAACAGTTACTGTATATTGAAGCTAAATGGGTAAGATTTACATCAACAGTCTTTAAGTATTTAAGATGGAAAATTTTATTATCCCAGACTGGGAAAAATATTTGGTCATACTGTATGTGTTACAATGAAATTGTAAAAAAAAAAAAAAAAAAAAAAAAGTGCAGAGTAAAATTCCTAATTGTTGAAAATAAAAATACTGTAAATCTATTATATTTTCATTTTACATTGCAGGAGAGTGCTGTACAAAATTATTGTGACTGAAATGTCAAAAAGCTTTATATTCATATAGTACATGTTAGGTGGAACAACTGTGAAGTTTTAGTTAGAAATAGCATTTAATTAAAGAAAAATACATCATCATTTATTAAAAAGACCACACATCAAAAATAAACAATAACAGACTTTTATTGAAAAACATAACACATGATATAATTTCAATATACTTACTGCTAGTTATAAAAAACACAATCAGCTTTAAAATAATCAATTTTAACATTTCAAGCCAAAGGCAAAACTTATTGCTAAAAGCACTTTTGCCCATTTAGGCAACATACTACTAGCTTAAACAAATCAAGGTTCAACAGAGAAAGGGCAATCTAAGACCATCCAGCAGAGACTTCTTACAAAAGTACATTTACTGCATGCACTAACAAGCAATGAAGAGTGAATTGTATGTGGTTGAAGCATCATGGGCCACATCAGGTCATCATCTTTTCCACTAAGGACTTCTATCTGCCAGCAATATTAGATTTCTGCTGCAAAAGACCACTTAAGTGTAGGCCGAATGAATCAATGATTTACACACAAAGCAGAATATTTTCACCTGTAATGCTGGCATAAAATGAGCACAGTGCATACTGGAAGTTTCGATTTCAACTGCATAGACACATTAATAGTATTTTCATCCCTGCAAACATTTCCTTTCTGATAAGGAATGCAAGAGGTAAAATATCAACAGGTTCTCCATATTCATATGGCCTAAAACCAAGAAACTGACCCATAGGTACAGTTGTGTTTTCTTATGGAACAAGGTCATCCACTCTTTTCAACGAAGTTCAGAGTAGAGATGTTAAAATCCAAGACATTTGGTGAATGTTTTATATAAAGAATCAGAAGCTTGTAAATACTTAAATGGAAATCTGAACTTATAAATAATGTCAAGCAACTCAAAATAGGCAGATTTATTGTTCATCTTATTCTTGGTGATTTCGGCTAAGTATTGGAAGGTAATGTAGACTGCAGTATGCCACTAGAATATCTGGTAGCATGAGTCAAATTCTCCACAGTTTATTCCGTATTTTATGCTAATGTATGTGGATGGTGCTTAAACATTGGGAGCCAGGGTGTAAATGTTTGTAGAATGCGTTCTTCTTTTTTCTGGTCTTGGCCACTTGCTGTGCTTGCTCTTTTCGTCTTTCACTCCATGCTATGGCAGGCATCAAGTGGCTGATAAAGTAGCTTGATTCTGCTTGCTTCTGTTTGTTTTTAGCCATTTCACTTCAATGTGTGAAAGGGGAATAAAATAGAAAAACATTCAAAAGGTGGATGGGAAAAACTTTATTCAGCTGGATATGACCTATTTAAACAACACAGAGTAAGACAGTTTTTAGTTACATGTGTGGCAACGAACCAGCAAATGCCAAGATGTAACTGACCATCAAATTTATTGATCACTCCTTTGCTGAGGGATTCAACATTGGAAGTACTAAAACAACACAAAAAGCTGTGTCACCACTCCAGTAGGAACTAAGAGAAAAGAACAATTAGAACACGTCTTTCAGTTTTAAACACAATGCTCTCTGCACTACCAGCCTACCAACATGCCTGTCAGCCAAGATGCAAATAAATAAATAAGTTGCATGTGCTAATTGACATTGTCAACTGTTATAAATGATGATAAAAATTGCTTATTGTACTCACAATATTATGTCCCAAACCTGAGAAAGTTCTGACATTTTTTTTCTTAGTCCGAACACTCATACTATAAAAGTCGGTGTCTCAGTCTCACTAAGGTACGCTTTCTCCCTAATTTCCTCGTTCACTGCTTCACTATAACCTCACTGCTATTTCCTTGCCTGCGTTATAAAAAGTGGAGCTGAAAGTGAGAAAGCACATAATGGCTTAATAACTTCTGATCTAATTGTGTGCATTATTGCCATGCTTACAGAGCACAGTGAAATTCTTTGTTGCATTTACAATCAATATACAACATACTGCCAAACTCTGCTGCCAAAACACACTGAACTATAGAGACATATAAATCAGCTTATTTGATGTTATCCTTACACCTGTTCCTATGTTTCCTGAGAAAACCTCCAGTATGGTAACTATACAAAATTATTATGCCTTAAGCTCTAAACAGGTATGATGTCAAACACTCTTCACTAAAACCCTTTAAATTTTATTGTTAAACATGTGCCAGTAAGACATATGTCTCATCCAGAGTTGGTTCCTGCCTTTCACCCATATATAATAAAAAGTAATGTTTCCACAAGCAGGCAATAAGGGCTTTTTACAGCTCAAACTCATCATTTCTATATCACCAGTATGTTTCTAAGATAAACAGCATTTAGTTGTCTGGTAGAAAAAAATATATCTAAAGAAAGGCTGAAAGGATTATTGGTTCTAATATCCTGGTTTCTAAGTATTAATGCGGGTAGAATTTTTCATTTGGATGGTTGCTATGGTGATTAAAAAATGCTCAGAAATAAAAAATATACAGAACAGAAATTAACTGAGTTAATTGATTAAACAAATGCAATTGATTTGGAAACACTGATTTGTTATATTATTTTGCTATTGTTTCACTTCACTAGGCATTTGTAATATTTACAGAATTGATAACCAAATTATACAGTAGTCCGCAAAAGTAGGTTTACAGTTATTCATATGGGAAAAAAACATGCAGGTTATGATTACAACAATAGCTTTATTAACTCAAAAGAATGTCACAATGGCACAGTGCACTTAGGTGTATTCTCATAAGTTCTCCAATTGCTGGCCTGCATTATTTACACATTCTTGTAGTCTATTTGCTACACTCAAGCACACTTTAATTATAACAATAATAAGACAACTACGAAAAATATGAAGACAAACAAATAACACAATAAATACTAACTAAATAATAATACAGGAATAAACTCTGTGCTTGGCGTACTCACAACTGTAAACCTACTTTTCCTGACACCTGTATAATGTCATTTAAGGAATGCATTGTTGACTTCAAGAAAGAAGCAGCTTACTAAAAATAAGCCATTGTAGCTCCCCAAAGTTTTATCAATGTGATCACTGATAAGAACTTTGTGTTACAGGAGAGTATTATGTGACGAAAGGAAGAAGCTCCAAATATTAAAGACAGGGGCATTTTATATTACAGGAGCCCATCTCTACAGGAAAAAAGCCTGGACAGAAAAGGACAAGTAAAATTATGACTATGGAAGAGACGCTGATTTGAGAAGTCAGTTGAAGACCCAATTACCAGTATATCTTTTCTTTCTTATTTGTCTGAAATTTGAGAGAATGATTAACTGCAGGAACAAAGCAGTTGAACTGGGGGGGTTGGGTGGGTCATACTTGAGCGGTTTCATTGGTGAATACTGCAACCCCACAATAAGTGGAAGATTGCATGCAGCAAGCTCTCTCTCTGCCATTTTCAATTGTGAAAAGAGGACAGGACATTTCTCTCTCTCGCTCTCAGTAGCTCCATTCATGGAGAAGGCAATGCTATCCAACAGCCATGCCAGTCCACATCAGACCAGAGATCAATCAATATACACTATGATGGACAGCCACCTGGTAGGCTAATAATGTCCAGGTTGTATTAATATTACTTTGCCAGCACTCAAATTTGTATTTTGTTTCTATTTTAGGGGACATTATATACGTGAATAAATGTGTCATTCTCTCGAATTGCCTAGGTTCACAGATGTAAAAGAAAGGGGGAGTATTTGAATACAATAGCATTCAATCCTGACAGTGTGGCAAGAATATGGTATTTGGATGTTTCCATTATGATTTACGAAATAAAGAGTCTAAAAGGGGAAATACAGCCACCCTAGGGTCTTACCATGACAAAACAATTGTACATTTAGAGTAAACTATCCATCCATCCATCCATTATCCAACCCGCTATATCCTAACACAGTGTCACGGGGGTCTGCTGGAGCCAATCCCAGCCAACACAGGGTGCAAGGCAGGAACAAATCCCTGGACAGGGCGCTAGCCCACCGCAGTACAGTAAACTAGTTTGAACAATTTATGTTTACCTGCAATTAGTGGAAAGTTCACTGAGGTTTTATACAGTTGGTTATTTAATACATGGAAAACAAGTGAGAGCTGGTATGTGCATACTTGTAAACACAATCAGCCTATTTTCTTGTGTGTCACAAGATTTCCCTGCTTTTACGGGTTTAAATTGAAATTTAATAAGCAATAACAATTACTTCAATATATGTAGAAGATGAACTACACCTTACTTTGCTTATAGCCTTAGTCTTCTCTTAAAACAAAATCATTGGTGGCAGAAATTACACAGATCACTTGCAAAATTAAATCCATCATCAATAGTTACACTAAAGATTATTTTGAAACAGAATGAGATACAAATTATTCAAAACCACTGACAGCTTTACATATTGATTGAAGGTTACGTACCGGCAGCACTACAACTTTTGCCTTCTGCTCTGCTGCCTCCTTCACCAGCTTCTTTGCTCTGTTCAGGTTTTCCAGTTTAGCAGAAGACACCATTAACTGGATAAGCCCTATTCTAAATTCTGCAAAAACAAAATAGATTTTTTTTAAATGAATCTGGTTCTCCAGTTGTTAAAAATATAAATGTGTCTGTTTTAAAAGAGGTACTCTTTAAAAATGGGTGGCACATTGGTGCAGTGGTTAGCACTGCCACTTCATAGCTGCTGTCTTTGTGGAGACTGCACATAAAACTCTGAACATTTTCCTCCCATGTTCCTAGAGGAATGCAGGTTAATTGGCAATTCCAAATAAGCCCTTACACAAATGTGAGTGGGTGTGTCTGAGGGAGCGGTGGTTCACTGTGTCCTGTCCAGGGCTGTTCCAGCCTTGTATCCACTGCTGCTGGGATAGGCTCTGGACAACTGTGAACCTAAACTGGACTAAGTGGGCTTTGAGAATGTTATGAACTCTTGTTTACCCTTATGCTGCCAGACACTGCTCCGATTACATCATTAAAATCATTGATAACACCAGCATCTTAGGACTGTTCATCAACAAAGATGACATGACTTAAAGAGATCAGATTAACTTTCTAAAGCAGTGGTTTCAGGACATTGATGCCAGCTAAAGCATGGGGCTGGACATACAATACCATATATCTCAAAACATAGGAGGCAGACTATGTTTCCATCTACATTTGTGAGAATGTTGTAGAGGAGGTCAACAGATTTAAATTTCTGTGAACCTTCATCACCACATTCAAACTGTCAGGTATCATTATGAAATCTTAGCAATGTCTTTACTTCACACATCCATCTATGTTCGACAACATTAACAAGTGCAAAGTGGAGTTCGTCCTCACTGGCAGAATCACATCGTGGTATGAAAGCTGCCCAGGTGAGCACGACAAACAACTATATAAGGTGGAGAACTTGGAATAAAATATTACTGGCACACAACTTATAACACAACCGGTTTTAGAAAGGCAAAAAGTACTACCGATTACCTCAGCTATACTTACACAGTTACTTTTCCCTCTCCTCTATTTTGGCAAATGGTTTAGGACATTTCTCAGTCATTCCACTAAATTCATTAACAGTTCCTATCCTCAAGTCATATATGTGTACTAACTACATCAGTATGTCCAATTTGAACATCTTATATCTTTTGTGATACTGTATTTATTTTACAGTGTTTTATTCATTTTCATTTGTTTGTATCACACTGCTATATTATTAATCTGTGGGAGAAGGGCAAGTAAGAACTTCATTGAACTAAGTACACATAAAAACAAACTTGAACTTGAATTGTGCTCCAACGTGTAGAAAGCAGAGACAAAATCATTATACCTTTAAAGCTTTGGTGCTCTCGATACAAGGTGGTACTTTAAATAAACCCATTCAAATAATCCCATTTATAATACAGGTAGGGTACCCTGATGTTAAAATGCAATCCATAAATACTGTATATGTAATCAGTCTCCAACAATTAGGCAATAGATTGTCCTTGGCAAGTCAATTACAGTATATGTATACATAAGTTTAATAAATTGTATAGTATGGTACTCTAAGGAAATATAAATAACCAAATGTGCATAGCAAACCATTCACTAGTCAGTTAATCTAATCAAAACAGTAGTAGTTTCCTTCCATTAAATATAAAACCACCATGGCAATAATAAACTAGCTACTTTGAGTGTCTTCCAAAGTAAAAGGGAACTTGGAATGGCAGCCAAACCAAAGATCAGCCGATTCTTTAATGTAAATCAGATCTGTTTAGTATATCTTGCTGCTTTCCAAACCGTGGTATACTTGCTAGACAAGACATAAACGCAGAGATATTATAGATGACATTGTAGAAACGATACAGAGGCAGCGGGAATAAGCTATTCCAAATCGGGATCGAATGCTGACAGGAGTTTATCTTGCCAACATCGGTCGCAAAGGTAATACAGTAATTTCATGGAAATGATGATAGGACGCAATTCAATTTCACTTCAGATTTACTAGTAAAAATATGCGTGTTCGTTTTATGAAAAAAGAACGCATATGCAGCTGTCAGACATGAGTTGTAATTAGATGTAGCAAACACCGCTTTGATTTTTTTTTTGTTGTGGCAATGAGGCACTTTTTAAACAACAGAAGCAGCAACTAACGTTTTAGGGGCGATACACCCGTCAAAACGCCTATATCACAAATGACTATGCGGTCACCCTTTAAATGCTTTAAAACTTTTAATTCGATACCCAAGATTCTTAGCAGAATTTCAACTCATAACAATGATGAAGATACAGTTTGCTACACATTTAACCCGGAAGTATGTACTAAAAGTTCTCTTACTATTAGACATCGCAAAAGCAGACATATCGCCCTCAACTGTTTCTTGCATGCTCGTGTTGATGTGGCGGTGTGCCAATCACTTCGGGCGGAAAGCTTTTCTGGGAAATCAAGTCACGTGGAGGTAGGCGGGGCGATGGAGACGCCCCTCAAGACACGGAGATCTCTGGGAAGAACGGATATGACGCCTTTTATAAACAACCTCGAGAAGACTGATGGTGAATAGTTGTTATAGTAAAGATATTTTATAATTTTTCAAAACTTGTTCATCACTTTTTTGAGAAGTAAGATAAAATGTTTCTGGTGCTATAGGTCACAAGAGTCAAGCGTTAAATAAGCTGATTATGCACAATTCAGTGTACAGTTCGTTGTTCTGCAGGTTAATTGTATAATTTTAAAACATTAGATTACAGGGCGATATGTGGGCGGTCTGAAATAAGCAGCATTAAATTACTAACACTAAATATGTATTTTTAATCTGCACTTTTCATTCTTTAATTCAGCAGTATATAATTTGACTTATATTATGGAATAGCCGTGGACAGCAGCAAGTGGTATATTGTAATGTTTTATTAATTCTTCTACTGTTAGATTAAGTTTGTGCATAATAAATTGATTTTATTTAGTTTAATTTAGTAGTAAAATAAAAGTGCAAAAAATACAAACTATTAATTTAACCTATTAAATTTAGTAATTTATACGTGTGTCTAGAGCCCTAACGCGTAAACATTTAATTCCATACAGGTGTTTTAGCTGTTGTGTGGAAAACAATGTTAGCCCACAGATTTGTCAGCAAGTAAAGAGTGTCCTTGCAATATTTAACAAAAAGGAAAAAATAAAAGCACAACATGTAGATGCAAGAATAATAAGCAACTGGCAGAAATCTAAATGTGAAGAGAATAATGTATTATGAAACAGATGCCATTCAAATATAATAACAGAACGTAACTCACTTAATGTTATAGCGGGTTGGATCCTACCCTGGCAGCATTAATTGCAAAGTAGGAAATTTTGCTACTCTCGGTAGCAAAACACCTTTATATACCCCATCAATATATACTAACCGAGCTGATTTTAATTTGCAGAGATAGGAGGTGGAATTACTTTCTTACTACCTCTGGATTTCAGCTAGTTCTTTACCATGTTGTACTGTTTTTCTTAGTATGTTCCATACTCATCCTTGTGTCATTCCACTTTATTACACATAAAACCAAGTAACTGACCTTTAAAGTTTCTGGAGTTAATACAAATGTCTGGTGAGAATTTCATATAACAGTGCATTCAATACATTTCCCACACTGTTTATATATATATATATATATATATATATATATATATATACAGTGGTGTGAAAAACTATTTGCCCCCTTCCTGATTTCTTATTCTTTTGCATGTTTGTCACACAAAATGTTTCTGATCATCAAACACATTTAACCATTAGTCAAATATAACACAAGTAAACACAAAATGCAGTTTTTAAATGATGGTTTTTATTATTTAGGGAGAAAAAAAAATCCAAACCTACATGGCCCTGTGTGAAAAAGTAATTGCCCCCTGAACCTAATAACTGGTCGGGCCACCCTTAGCAGCAATAACTGCAATCAAGCGTTTGCGATAACTTGCAATGAGTCTTTTACAGCGCTCTGGAGGAATTTTGGCCCACTCATCTTTG
>JANRMT010062831.1:22362851-22388930 GCA_026402145.1 Polypterus bichir lapradei | reverse complement strand
CAACCTGACAGAACTGGAGAGGATCTGCAAGGAGGAATGGCAGAAGATTCCCAAATGCAGGTGTGAAAAACTTGTTGCATCTTTCCCAAGAAGACTCATGGCTGTGTTAGCTCAAAAGGGTGCTTCTACTACATACTGAGCAAAAGGTTTGAATACTTAGGACCATGTGATATTTCTGTTTTTCTTTTTTAATAAATCTGCAACAATTTCAAAAATTATTTTTTTTGTTTGTCAATATGGGGTGCTGTGTGTACATTAATGAGGGAAAAAATTAATTTAAATGATTTTAGCAAATGGTTGCAATATAACAAAGAGTGAAAAATTGAAGGGGGTCTGAATACTTTCCGTACCCACTGTAGATAGATCTTTCCAACTATTTACTGATATGGTCCATTCTCCTTTAGGATTGTGAAGAGCCACACTGGAGGCAAGGTAAGAACCATTTTTAGACAGGCCAGACCAAGTTAATCTAGTTGGCATGCTTTTCAGATGTAGGGAAAAAAGCTCAATTATTTGGAAAGGCACCATCCAAATATCAGTAAGTTGTGCAAACTCACACATAGTTTAGAGACTAAAGCCAGAATCTGGACCCAGTCTTCCACAAATGTGAGGCCAAAGTAGCTCCCCCTGCACCCCTAGAGGTTTTTTGTTTAAACTTTTATTATATACTTGTTATTCCACATCTGGAATGCAATGTGCATTAATGACCATAAAGAGAACAACAACAGAGATTTTGGTGAGTACTGAAAGGTTTGAGTTATAAGGAAACTAACAGAAGACCTAAAAGAAGCTTTGAAAACAATGATATAAGTGAGTATGATGGTAATAATCTCTTCAGTGAGACCACAGAGGCACTTTTGAAAAAAATACAATTAAATTTCAAGCAAATATTGAATTTTTGTAGACATGTATCTGTGCTGTAGATAAATTTAAGTATTTAGCTAGCTGTGGATACTTTAAGTCTCACTTAAAAAGACTAATTCAGCAGCAATTGGTAAGTAGTTGAAATGGTCTGTTAATATTAAAGCCATTTTTATATATCCTTTTAACCACTTTCCTAATTGAAATCATTTGTTAAATAATTTTGTCTCTTCTGTAGGTTTTGTTGAATAGTCTTTGTATAGTTTTGTTTCCGTCTGCTTCATTAAATAGCTTCCATATATTGCTAAAGGACAAAGTCAATACTGCTTTTCAAACGTTGGCATTTCCATCATATCAGAAGGATACCTTTAAAAAGAAAACAGAACTCTGTGGTACGAAGTGTATTGCTGTAAAATTAATGATCATAAAACAAAATAGATAATCAGTATTAAGTAAAATATTATTTTGGTCGCAGGCAACAAAAGAACCTCAGAGGGTCGGTTCTGAGTAGGCTATTTTATTATTGTTAAAAAACCGATTTAGCTGCAGTTTTATGTAGCATGTTTTGCAAAGTTTCAATCATACATGCATAAAAAATCCAAATGAAAAATTCAGTAAATATTGTACGGCAACTCAATATGAATCAACATTAAACTAATTTTTATTTAATTTTTGGCAATAGGGTGAATGGAAATAATCGATTTGCTAGTTTAATGCGTTACTCTGCAATATTTGGAGTACATATTCAGTTTTAAGGGTTAATTGAATGCTATTTAATAATTTAATTAATTCGGGTTTGCTATACTGTATTATGTGTGAACACAAATGATTAGTTTGAATTATTAATTAATGTGCCAGATATCGAGGTTCTAAGTAGACCTTTCCGCCATTCTGACGTAATAAAGAACAGCCCATGATATCGAAGTGACGTAAAGGATTATATCATTTGAAGAACTGGTATTGATGCGAGAAGGTGTGATGAAGAGATTGTGGCCCCTGATTGTGGTTGTTGGTGAGTTAATTTCATAAAACCACACCGGGTGGCGTAGATGGCGACACCTCAAGCAAAAGCCTACACGGACTATTCTCGCTTGGGCTTTAAAGGAGCATAAGTGGCATTACGTTAAATATCTCGCATAGAAGTACACTATGTGACACAAAATTTAACACTTGACGCGATCTGATGTATTAGGTTAAAGCTTCGACTTATTTCTACCCCGAATGGAATAAGCAATTTCCTATCCGTTGATTTTCGTGTTTCTTAAAGTTATGAGGCACCCGTTGGCGAGGTGAAGCCTATCTCAGTGCCCCTTCACTCGCAAACAGTCACCCTTGTATCCAGGTTTGATTCACCAACATCCGTTAATTTGAATACCTAAAAGGCCGTGATGATAAACCTCTTGGGCCAGGTCCTGCAGTTGGATCTGGTTCGGCTCCCACTGTAAAACACTAGACGAGATTCGTCTAAGTCGCTGCACCAGAGATGTCTATAATAAGACCATTGTTATTCTATTATTGGATTCTTAGCTGTAAACAGATTTACTTATTTTGATTTGTCCACCTACATAGAACTTAAATATAAATAAAAATCTGAAACATTTTACAATTAGCCAGTAGTTTATAACAATAAAAAGTGAACCGGACATCAAACAGTTAGAGGTGGTACACAATGAGTGCTTTAAAAAAATACATTTTTAGTGTAAGGCGCCTGTTACGGATCTAAATAAATAAAAGTTCTTTCTGGATCCTTCATGCGGACGTGTCTTTTGGGAAGAAGAACCATTCTGGCGCCTTTGTTTTCAAGAGTGCAAACAGTGTCCTCTTGTGTTCAGAATGATCACATAGTATGAATTAAAGTTACATTTAAAGTGAATGGTTTTACTTGTGGTTTTATATAATTTCATTGCAATTAGTCAACAAAACTCATTCTTGCAAGTCATTATTAATCCTTTAAACATACACAACGCGTCTATGTTTCTTTATCTTAACTGAGTATTGAAAGTTGCTGTGTGGTGTGAATCAAAGTAACCTTGCCTTTAATCTTTTGTGGCTTGCATTCCACTGAGTATTGCTGTGCCCGTGTACTCATTATTTTCCTCTTCATTTATTTTTCGCATATATCTGCTTAACCAGTCTGTCAGGATTTACGTTTTCTCATCAATAATAACGGTCGTTTTTACTGTGAAGCCCTGGTTCATCTACGCAGCATCAGACACGAGGTATCAACTCAGGTCAATGCTTTGGGGAGGGCAACTGAGGTGGTTGGCCAGGGCGCAGCCATCCTGGAGCTCCAAGTAGATGGAGCGTACTGCCATGGGCGCCAATAGAGTCTAGAGTCCGGAAACTCCGCCCCTTTACTCGGGGGAACAGAATTCAATAAGACGCTTTCTCAGATCTGTTGCACTGGACGGGACGATCTGCCGTCTTTAAAGGCCACGTCGGATGGTTCATTCTCGCTGGGCCACTTTATATTTCACCGGTCCTCGATGAAAAAGTTTTTTAAGTGTTTTAAATTATAAGTTTGTAAAAGGTGAGTAAAGGCATTTTAGCTGTGGGTTCCTTTCCAACCTTTACTTTTTTTGTGCACTGAACGTACCAAACACTTACCTTTTCCCCCAATCCTTCTCTCTCCTTCACCAGACCCAACAAATACATTTACCTTGTTCAAGGAAAAGGCGGTCAATTGAGAAATCACAAACAACTGAACTGAAATATATTTAATAACAAAATTATTTGTATCTATACTTTAAATGCATTACATCGATCTTTTATCTCTAATATCTAAAATATATCTCTTAACCAAGGCTGTCTTACCAGCATCATAGACCCCTGGATAAAGCAGTGCACTGGGACTTCTGTTTTGAAAGCAGAACAAAAACATACATAGGCATCAGAAACATTGGGGCCCCCTATGCTTCTGGGGGCTCCCAACCAGTGCCCATATATTAAGATGGCCCTACTCTTAACATTATTTCAAAAGCACCAATGTATAGAGAGAGATCAACTGAATTGAATATGATCTCCATTTAAAAGGAATCGCAGGAATTTGGATTATGATGATTTAGTAAGAGAGTTTGCTGCATTGAAAAGAAAGTTACCAAAGCTACATTTTGAAAATAATCTGTGATTCTTCCTAATAATAGCTGTTACATTGTAAGTGATTCTAATGATATTTTAGATGCCCATAATTATCTAATAACATTTTATCGTATAATGCGTTTAAAAAAATGGCAATTTCCCATTATTTCAGTTGCAGAGTTGTATGTCTTTCTGAAAGTACAATTAAGCCCTTATTTTTCATAATGGGGTGCACCAGTATTTGCAGAGTTGTTCTCGGCCCTGCACCCCTCCAGGGACAGCAGTATAAAGCGGCTTTGGACTGATCTGCCAGCCATTGCTTGACACCCTCACAGACATCAGTGGACGTTTTGGACCCTATACCCCTTGTACAGATGTGGGTTGACTGTGCAGAATCCTGGCTGAAGGCTAAGGAGACTCCCAAGTTAATTCATTTACACTCAAAAATGCTTATTGGGATATGTTGCCATTGCCTGGTTAGCTCAAGTTGATTTAACTCAAAGCAATTATAATTGCTGGCTTTACATATATTATCTGTTGTTAATATGGATGACTTAAATATCTCTAATTTCTAATTAACTACTTAAAATTACTTGAAATAAATTCCTCACTAAATATGTTTAAGTGTCCAAGTATGAGTCTTGGAGTATGGCTGCCATTACACACCAGTTTTAATTTGATGTAACTTCTTTTTAGGCTTTTCTTGTAATTTTGATTGTTTTTGTTTGAACATTGGTGAACAATTGAGTTTGGTGGATGGGTTGTGATTTCTGTGCTGTTTATTTAAAATGGTATCTAATTTTTAATCGATTCTTAGTGAAATCTGCATTATTTGCTCAACATTGTCTACTTCTTAGTGAATTTGCTTAATTTTCTTAAGATTGCTAGATTTAAGATGCTTCTTTTGTCTGCAGAATGTTCCAAAAAGTTCCAGGCATATCTTAGACAGTTAAAGTCTGTACACAAATCTGGGTTTACTGTAGTTCTACAAGGGTCTCTGGTCTGATTGTTTCACGTCCTACATCATAAAATTAACAGGGTGTTGTTGGATGAGGCTTGATTGAGAGTGGAAATGGAAGTAAATCAAAGGATAGTTGTCTTAACTCCTGCTTTGTAAGCTTTTCTTTATAATTTAAGCACTATGAACTGTCCACCTTGAATTAAGAGGATAAGTCAGACATGGTATTCATGGTTACAATCAAGCAAGAAGTTACCACAATCCAATCAGACCCAAGAAGAACTATTTGACTCGCAAGAGCAGAGATGTTAATAAAGAGGCAATGTGGATGATGGAAGGGACAGCTAGCAATAACAATCGCATCACCATTTAAAAACATAAAAATCTTTTCTTTCTTTCCTTAATCCATTCTTCAGATATACTGTACAGTGGCAACGGCAGGTACTTCAGCTAGTACTATATACTATAACAATATGCAACTTCTTTAAAATATTAAAAATAATAATAATAATTCTTTTTATTTATATAGAGCTTTTCTCACTACTCAAAGCACTTTCCACGTAGGGAGGACCTGAGACATGAACCCAAGATCTCCTTACTGTAAGGCAGCAACAATATTTATGTAATTTGATGGCAATGAGAATGTGTTGCAATACACAAGGTAGCCACTGAGGCCAAAACTGTTGCAATTCAGATGAAAATCTATTTTTTCTGTTTTGAATATTTTTTTCTTCAGGCTTATTTGAAATTTTTGGAAGGTTTTAAACATGAAGGATTCTCCCTGTAAGTTATTGACTCTAGACATATGTTAATAATTTTCATCATCATGTTTTTGTTTTACTTTGATGTCATTTTGTTTGTTTGTGGGCACTACCATGTCGTGGTGCCATTGCCAAAACATGATGTTCAGTTGTTGAGGGAAGTGATCCAGAAGTCGCATCACAACTCCTTGCAAGTCGGCATGGCACTGTCATCAGCATGTGAGATTGTGGATTGATAATTAAATGCATGCTTGTGTTTATTGAATGGTTTATGGTTTAAGAACTATAGCAAGCATTATTTCAGTAGGTGTTTTCCTACAGTTTTGGTTTTGGCTTCTGCTTTTCTTGATCTTCTGATGTTGATTTCTATTGTGTTTAAGGCACAACCCAGCAAGTTTTCCTTTAACCTAAATTTCATTGCCTAGTACAGTGTTGGGCAAAATAAAAAATAAGCAGCAAAATGACAGCCAAAATTAATAACTAAGTTATAGTAAGACTTTAAATAACCAAAATAATACTCATAATATGTCCATTATGAATGGAAATGAAAAATTCGGACGTGAGCTTCTGTATACAGGCTTTGCGCCCCAGGAGCCAACTTACCTGAACTATTCTGTAACATTTTAGTAATTACTTACCACTCTGATGCTGATCTTTCTGATTATAAAATAGGTCATTATGGTAGCAGTTGATGAGGAGAATTCATAAATAATTGTAGAATTACGATATTTAAGGGCTCCTCTATAGTGTCTTTTTCTCTTGGACGATTTGGTTCAAAAACTAATCAGCACATTGATAATCTCATAACAGGCTTACGTTTCGAGTTTGGTATTTTTCCATCTTGCTGTTTTAGCTCCAGACTGTCCTCAACACACTGTGACACAGACACACACACACACACACACAGACAGACACATACCCATCATTGAGATATCAATGTTTTCAGTATCAGGGAACCATAAAACTTTGACATCCATCGAAAACCAGAGATCGAACTCATAGATGATAGGTTATGGTGGGAGAGGGGGCAAAGGAAAAATAAACCACAGCTGTGTGACATGTAGTGCTGCTTACACTGCAGTAATGTTATGCAGTGTGACTTCCAGGAACTGCTCCCCTAAAAATCAGAATTTTACATCATGTCAGTGGAGGCAGAAAAAGGTGGCCCCCACAAAAACAATATGGGATACAGCAAATACAAAAAATGTAAATTGCACTAAAGAAAATACACAGAGATAATAACAATAAATTCAGATTCTAAGAGGCCCAACCTCACATAAAACTATGTTCAAATTTAAGAAAAATTTTTGTAATCTAAATATATATATTTTTTTGCCAAATTGTAACAGTCTGTAACCACACTTTTGGCCTCTCCATAATGAGGGAGCTCTCCATGGTTTGGACCATATGTGTCTCCTGCCTTTTGCTGACTTTCTCATCAACAGCAAGTCACTTAAGCACCCGATGCACTTGTTGTTATACAGTATACACACCTAAGTACAACTGTATTATGACTCTGTGGTTGTAAAACACCATGGGATTGTTCTTAGTTTAGAAAGTCACAACAATAAATGAAAATGCTGTAATTTGAGTATGTAGTGCCCATTGCATAAATTATAAAGTTAGAAAATTGCAGTTCTAAGTAAAATATTCAGTGTATAATATTTGTTTAAAATTCTTCCATAAGCAAAAGATGAAAAATCAGTCACTTATTTTAAAACCAATTCAAGAAGAGTAAAAATAGACATTGTTTGACGCACAGTCCCCTGATTCACATAATTTTAGCTGTCCACTGGCCCCTTTCAGGATCACATTTTAGTTGACGATTGATCAGTGCTACCACCTCATGGATCCATTATCTTGGGATCAAAACCTGCAGCCAGTTGCTGTCTTTATGTCAGTACAAGGCCCCGTATCCGTGTGGCCTTTGCCTAGATGCTCAGTTTTTTTCTACAACATCTCAGAGATAAGCTATTAAAGGTTAATTGGTGATTCTAATTGAGCCAGTGTCCATGAATCAGAGGTGTAAAGACCCTAGTTCTGTATTTTCTTTATTTAAACATTCTATTGCCTGTACAATCGGACGGTTGCCAATTCGAATCCCGTTAACTCCAGAAGTGACTCTACTCCATTGGGCCCTTGCGCCAGGCCTTTAACCTGCAATTTCTTCATTCTGGGTATGATGTTAATCTGCATCCAGCCCTGCAAGCAGGTCCTACAACTTGGGGGTTGGTGGCAGGAGTGGCACTCCAGTTACCATAAAAAAAATAACCTTACACTGTTCCAGTGTGGTTCTGAGGTGTCACCCATTGTACACAGCTGCACTCGTGTCCCAATCCTGGTGGGTGCGGTAACACGCTGTAATCAGCGCATGCTCCCAATCCCTCTCACTCTCTCTCTCTCTCTCTCTTTGCCTGTGGTTGGTTCACATTTCATCTTTTATTTGTTATTTATTCCCCATTCCCCTGCATTTTTTGATTGTTATAAATTTGTAAATTGCTCTCAGGTGCTGTGGCCATGTTAAAGAACTATTTATGGAGTTCTCTTGACCACTGCTGGTTGTGACATTAGCCTGATTTTCAGTTTAAAGTTATGCCCCAAGAGATCCTCTTTACAACTAAATGCTTCCATAACTTATCAGATAAATCTTTGCTATTGTTTAGTGAGATTTCACCTTCAGGAATCACTTGTATATTCTAAATATAATTTATTATTTTGGACTTTGCATCCACTATAAAATTGGCTGGTTTTAGTTGTAACTATTTAATTTCTTATTTAATTAATTTATATTTTCTGCTTTTGTTGCTTTGCTAATTTGGATTTCTTAACCATTCTTTATTACCCTTTTCATCCTCACTCTTGCTATTAATGTCCTTTCTGAATATTAAATTTGTTAATTTAGATATTGTATTGTATTGTTACCTTTCCTAATAGAGTCAATTTAAAGTAACTCACTGGAATGGGATGTTGATGTTTTTTACTCTGCTGTTTCGGTTACTTCATAACAATTGGAGCTTTCTGTGGTTGATGCCTACCTTGTCCACAAAGCTACCAAGATGGACTCTGAATATACTGTAATACTAAGTTAGATTACGTACTGACAATATTATGCTACATGGTAAATACTTGTGATGCAGACAAGTTTACATGGCTGATGCACGTACAGAAAACTTAAAAGATGTTATTTCTATTAATGCATTTTGTGCAGATTTTTGAGATATGTGACAGCCAAAAATACTGTACAGAATGATCTTTTTTCTTTGGAAAGTTTTGAAGTATTTAATTTTGATATCTAATCTGACTCCAATGGCAAAATACAAGGTATGACAATTTAATTCCCAGAATGAACCTATGGAAAACATGTTTGTGTATCTGTGCAGTAGTGGCTATTTTCACCTTCAAAGCAGTCTCGTTCGACAGCAGGGCTTCCCAAACTTGGTCCTGGGTACCCAATGTGGCTGCAGGTTTTTGTTCCAACCAAATTCCTAATCAGTGACAACACTTGATAACTCTGAGCTCATTTGATTAGCTGGTATTATTTTTATTTTATTCTACACTCAGAAAAGCACAGCTGCCTGATTTTTACATCTATAAGACATTTAGAAATATTTCTGCTTTTGCTATAGATTTAAAGGCTTAACTCTCTTTTGTTGATTTCATTATATTTTGCCCTTTCTTGGTGCAGTTTTCCCCCTTCGTTCTATCTTATTAATGGCAATTAAAAACAAGCAGAGCAGACATCCAAGCAAACAACACTGAATAATCAGTACTTTAGCATCAGACCCACTAATTAGTAAATAATGGATTAAACAATTCGAATACTTGGAAAAGTAGAATGAAAATCAAGATGAAAATATTGTTAAAAAGAAAAAAAATATATTATTCCCATATAACAGCTTGGTACATTTTAATATATATATATATTGTTTTTACCAAACTTAGTTTTCTAATTTCTATATTGTTCTCAAAACACGGAACTTGGGAAATAACAGTTCGCTTAATTAGCCTAGGAGCTGGTTGGAACAAAAACCTGCAGGCACAGTGGGTCCCCAGGACCGAGTTTGGGAAGTACTGTTCTGCAGCCATGCAATTAGTTAGACAATGTTGCCATTGCTGGAAACATACCTGGAACTGTTTTTCTGAAATACCCTTGAGATCCTTTGTCACATTACAGTGGATGACAGATCTATCTGAATATCTTTGTCCTTTCATGACAGTTTTTATTTTAGGGAAGACCTAAAAATCACAAAGGGATAAGTCAGGTGAAACAGGGTGGATGATCCAGTGTGGTAATTGATTTCTTCACCAGGAAGTTGCGAACACTGAGCGCATCATGGATCAGAGCAATGTCATGATAAGTGGTCCATTTGTCAGGCTAAGGTTCAGTTTTTTTTACCTTCTAACATAATTCCTTAACCTTTTTACCACTTCTAAATAGCAGTGTTGGTTGACTGTTTATCTCTGTTCAGTGAATTCATGATAGACTACGCCTTTGTTATTGGGTTGACACTACATGGCCATTTGAGGAATTACGTTGTTACAACTCCTGTGTCTTCTCATGACTTGACAGTGGCTAGTTTATAGGACTCTTGCAGTGGTCAGCTGCTAAACTAGAGTTTATTATTGGATTGAAATTTATGTATAACTCAACATGCCCAGTTATTTGGTTATGTAGCAAGACCTTTTACAGACACTTCGTTGGATGTTAAACGGTCAATTGCTAGGACTGAAAAGAGCCCAACTAACAGGAGTTCAACCCGTGGTTAAATTACATTTGGACTCCATGCTAATCCTAACTGCCTCAAATTTATCTGATAATCTTAGTCCACACCACTATAAACCCTTTCTGAACTACCATAAACTCAAAGTAAAAACTGCTGCATTCTAGAAGTAACAACAGATGTGGACTAACTTAAACCTATATACTCTTAGTCATACCTGAAGTTAACTCTGGATGACATTAAAAGAATTACCCCCAGCACTACCTGTTACACATCCAGAATTTGCAACCATCTCTTGGATTGAACTTCTCACTTAAAGAGTTAAACCACATTTGTTAGTTTTGAATCGTATTAATGTGTGTGTTAAAAAAGTGAGATTTATTAATTAGGAAAGTAAATGGCAATCTTTGCTAGGAGAACTGAAATGGTGAAAAGTCTAGAGGAACATTTTTTTTCAATTTTGTTTGACTTTACTAATAAATAGTAATAAATAATCACATAATTAACATGTCATGATCTGTCACCTCTTAATATTTCAGATCAATAAGCTAGTAAATAAAG
This sequence comes from Polypterus bichir lapradei, assembly GCA_026402145.1. NCBI lineage: Eukaryota > Metazoa > Chordata > Cladistia > Polypteriformes > Polypteridae > Polypterus > Polypterus bichir. The sequence goes on along the minus strand of JANRMT010062831.1, from coordinate 22,377,990 downwards.
TTAAGTAATTTACTAGAAATGGCAAGTTTGACATTCCACTTTGAATATCTAATTCAATAAATGAAAGTGAAACTGTAATTAAGGAATATTTTTTGTTTAGTTTGTGTTCAGGCCACTCCAGTTCCTCCCCAGGAGTCCTGGACCCAGTCGACATTAGGGTTACCACTCACAGCCTTGGAATACGTGGAATTCTTTAAACATCAGGTGCCAGAGAACCGAACACAGAAAGCTTGTGGGGTACGAATGAAGTATGGCTGTGAGAATCAGATGATTCAGGAACTTGATAATCTTGAAAATAATAATTTGATCCCAACAGGTGAGTGCTCTAGGCTGAAAGGAAGAGGTGGGAAGATGTTTTAAATGACTCTTAGTAACAAAAGGAGAACAGTTTTTAGAAGAAGGTGATTCACGTGTTAGTGGTTCTAAGAACAATGGAGAGATGATCGATAATGAATTGAGACCAGTCTCAGAATAATGGCTGTACTAGCAGAAGATACAGAAATTGTAGTCCAATATCACTCTAGTTAATTTACCAACATTTAAAGTGTTTATTGAATTTTGTTAATCAATACCACTAAAGCCATATCCTCCATCCTGTCAGAAAGCATTACAAAGTTGAATCACTAAGAGAATTTGAGATACACTGAACCGGACTTGTGAATGTTTATGTAAACAACTTTTCAATGTCTCCTTAGGACCAGTCTGCACCACAGTGAAGAATCAACCCATCTTTCCAAACTTCTGTTCCTTTGCAAGGTACAGGTGTAAGAACAGAGTTTACTTTGACATGGTAAGAAATGGCAGCTTTATATTATTGAAAATCTATAATAACAGAGTCAACTTACTGTTCAAGTTCAACGAAATTACATTTTGCGACAGTCCCAAGGTGCATTTAAAGAAAAGTCAAATAATTCCAGATATGTCGTATACAGTGTTAAGTGATCAAGTAACCAGAGCAAATTGTTATTGCTCAAAGTACAGCAGCATAAATTGTAATTGCACCTGTTAATGAATAGTACATTACATATTATATATTGTAATACATTAGTATGTTGCATATTACCAATATAGCTTATTGCACATGTTCAATTAAAAATTATCTCAGACTGTACTATACTATAGTCATGACTTGGTTACAAATTACATTTCTGTGACTTTATTTTTGTTTTTTTCTAAATCGTTTGATCCAAATCTTTGGTTTTAGAGCATTAGGATTTAAAGTGTTGCATCTTTTATTTAAATAAATTTTATTTAACATAGTTGAATAATTTTTGCAATATTTTTTTCATTACTGGGTTTATTTATAGCAAGCACCTTCATTTTGTGACAGAAGTTGTAATCGACCCAGAAGTGTGTGGCCAGTGACACCATAGCTTTAGAAGTATAAAGGTCATGACATTCACTTCCTAATCATCCCATTTAACTGAGAAATAACAAAAATGTTTAGCATGTGTTTATTTAATCGGTGCTACTAGCAAAACAAATTCTGCTCTATGTATTTTTGATTGTGATTTAGAGGTTTGATTTTTGGCATTATGACAATCATGGTCATGAATCTGCTTGTTTTTTGGCTCACACCTCTTCTTCTGGTTTCTTATTTGAAAAGGTTCTGTTAACCCTTCAGTGGCAGAATAACCATATGAAGAGAATGTAATATCTCAGAAATATATTACTAATGAACTTAGAAGTGCATAGTTTCATATTTTCAAGATTTTATAATGTGGAAAATTATTTTACTGTTTATTTTGCATGTTTTTATTTGGAATTATTCATTTTCCTATATTGCTTTTAAATGTTGAATAATTTAATCTTGGTCACTGCCATTTTGTGCCTGTTCTGATTGTCAAGCGAGTATTATAGATGACAATGTGGTGACCAGAAGTTGTAACACATGATATCACCAAGTGGTCACTATAAAAGATGGTGGTGTGCTAAAACCAATATTGAAATTTCCGGATAAATTCAGAGTAAATCACGTGCATTAGCCTCTGAAATATTTTCAGAGATTAGGATTTATGGCTGTTTTTGGGCTCTGGTGTTATAGGTTTGAGTTGATCTTCTGGCTTTTTAACTGTGCTCTCTTTCTCCTAGTCCAGAAATACCTATGTGCCATATTTTGATCTACTGTTTCCAGCAGTTAGTACGTAAAGTGAATTTTGCAAGTTATAAAATCCTGAAATCATAATACGTACTTAAGAGTTGCTGTTATCACATAATATCTAGTAGACCTTAGCTACACTAACCTCATCTGATAAACCATAATCTTGCTTTATTCTCTTTAAAGATAGCAATCTTCCATCACAAAGCAACATAATCCTGAGAAATGTTTTACACTACATGGCTAGTACTAGGAAAATGGCACAAAAAGTGGTTTATAAAATCATGTCTGATAAAAACAGACTCAACAAATAAAAAAGCTATAAGCAGTACTCTACTTATCTTCACAGATGTGGACATTGTAGAAGCAGCTTATATACTTTCCAGTACCAATATCAATACTTACTTGCCAGTCTCTTGTTTCATTCTCTGGGCACATCTCTTTCCTGCCAGTGAGTCTTTGTCCTTTTATTTTGCAACTCTGAGCTGATACTTCCCTGGCAGGGAGCATATACGTTCTTCATTAATTCAGAGAGGAATGGACATTTCTTTCAAAGAGGAAAGGGACAAAACAAAGCAAAAGAGTACTCAGGACAAGCAGAGGTAGTTTAACATAAGCATACAATATCAAAAGGGCAAAATGGACTTGAAGCCAGGTACACAACATCAGTCAAATCCAAATGCAAATCCTTGAAAATACATTTTTAGAGAAACTAGTCTCCTTATCCCAGAAAAAGGGTCTCTTCTTTTTCTATGAATAAAGTGCAGTCACTGAACACGTTCCTTGACCCTTAGTAAGATGCCCACCAAAACGACTTGACTATGCCCCAGTGACATCATAAGCCTTGGCATTGCTATATTTTATAAAACCCTTTTCTTTAATGGTGACCAACCTGAACACATCACCAACAGATGACTGTTAGTCTTTAATTATTGTTTTGGAAATGAGGATTTTAAATTTCAGCGTATGTGTTAACTAGTTCTTAGGCTCTAATCAGTAGAGGACAGAAAGAATCTAACCTTTTCAGCTTAAACAAACAGAGATTAAGGGGACACATGATTGAAGTGTTTAAAACTGTGAATGGAATTAGTACATTGGATCCCAGATGTTACTTTAAAATAAATTCTCTGTCAAGAACACGGAGACACAGTTGGAAACTTAGGCAGATTTATAACAAATGTTAAGAAGTATTTCTTCATGCAAAGAACTATCGACACATTGAGATTTTTGCCATTTCTTCTGTTTCATGATTTTTGGCTTTGACTTTCATTTTGGCTTTGTTACACAGAGTTTCTTAAGTTTCTTAAACTTCTTGTTCAGTTAAATGTTTCCTTTTTATGCTTTATTGGTTGTTATTGTTTAGCTAATCATTTTACTTAGTGTTTATTATTATCATTTTCAAATAATAAAGCTAATACCTTAATAAAATTTTAAGTTTTGACCTTCTCATTAAAGGGTAATAGTCACTTCCTAACTGTACAAATAAATAAAACATAAAAAAGGAGAAAAAAAAACAACATCAGGATTAACTTGCACATCATTTGTCATTGAAGTGCCCTGTGGCTTATGTCTTCAGCTGAGACTGCTATCACCTACGCTCTTTGTGGTTGCAAAATACTAAAGAACATTACCACATGCAACAGACCTTTGGTCCTCACCATAAAGACTGGATGTCTGTGGGGAAATACTGTTACATTTTCTGTTGACACTTTTCATTTCAGGTAGGCAGTTTCTCTCTTCCTTTGCCTAAAGCTATCTGTTTTGAGCCAATATCAAGTTACACATCTTTTAGTCAAAGGTTCGTCAAACTTGCTGATCACAGCTCCTGATCTCATTGCTTGACCATGTTAAATTTGAACAATTGAAAATTGCTGTATATGTCACAAATAAGAGAATAAGCGTGAACCTTCCAGCCAATAGTATGCTGCCTAAGTGAGCTGTATAAAGGTTTAGAAGGTAACAGCGTGTTAAGCTGCAACCTCTGCCCTTTTTATTTCTTTTTTCAATTGACATGAGACACCAGACAGAAAAGCTTGTCTTGTGTGTTTGTCAGGTCTAAATTACCCACATTCCTTAGATGTGAAAAAAAAGAAAACAAGAATCAAAAATATGAAAAATACATCTATTAAAACCAAAACAAATCAACTTAAACTACATTCTGATACTAGAAAAATAAATATAGAGTTAGATAAATGACGATAAAAATTAAGTAGGTATAATAAAATATGCATCTATGATATATCATTAATTAAAAAAGAACACATTGGTATTAGTGGGCTCCTTTCAAAAAAACGTTAGGGGGGCGCGATTAAAACTGTTATGAAAACTCGGTTCGCAAATACTTAAAGGTTCAGAAATGCTGGGCTAGTCCATAACATTCCATTTCTTGTTTCTGATACTGTGAGTGCTGTGCAGAATGGAGGCAGAACATCAGCATTTTTCACAGTTGATTCTGGGTTCGTCAAGGGTGTGTTCTTACTCCTATTCTGTTTTAACATTTCAATGGGATTTAAATCAGGGCTTTGACTAGGCCAGTCCATAAAAATTCATTTCTTGTTTCTGAGTCATTCCTTGGTGGATTGCAAGTGTGCTTCAGATCATTATTGTACTCAAAGGTCCATTTCTGGATCTACTTCAACTTCTGGTCAGATGTCCTCAAGATTACTTTGATATGATGCAGAATTAAAGGTTGACTTGATCACTGCAAGGCTAAGCTGCCCAAACCCTGATGTAGCAAAACAACCCCGAATCATAACATTTCCATCATCACACTTTATAGCTGATATGATGATCTTCTTTCTGAAATGTTGTGTTTGGTTTGCCCCAAACTTGTCTACTGTTGCTCTGGCCACTCTTTTATCTTTTATCCATCTGTCCAGAGCACATTGTTTTAGAAGGTCTGATCTTTGCCTGCATGTTAGTAGGCGGAGTGGTGGCTCTGAGGCTAGGGATCTGCACTGGCAATTGGAAGGTTGCCAGTTCGAATCCCGTAAATGCCAAAAGGGACTCTGCTCTGTTGGGCCCTTGAGCAAAGCCCTTAACCTGCAATTGCTGAGCACTTTGAGTAGTACATATTAATTATATATTAATTATGTTCAATAGCAAACTGTAGTCTTGCTCTAATATTCTTTTTGGACAGCAAGGGCTTTTTCCTGACACACCTCACATGTACAGTATATCAAATTTGTGCAATCTCTTTCTGATTATAAATACATGCCATAAGACACGAACTTTTGCAAAACTTGCCTGCAGGTCTCACAATTAAATTCTGGGGTTCTTGGAGACTTCTTATTGTATCAAGCAGTCAGCACTTGGGCCGAATTTGCTGGTCTGACCAATCCTGGACAAATTAGCAGTCATTTGAAGTCTTCCAACACCTGTAGATTATTTTCCTCACAATGGAGTGATTGGTTTAAAATAATTTGGCAATCTTTTTAAATCCCCTAATAGACTAGACATCTACAACTTTCTTTCCAAGGCCTTAGAGAGCGCTCTTAATCTTGGCATGATGACACCATACACATAAATAGCAAAGAGAACATCTGACCCTAGATATCTGTGCTACATGCTTCTTACCTAATCTGGAACACCTGATTCTAGTTTTATGGATTTGAAATGGTGATAAATGTAGGGCCTTACCTTTTCCATGTGACAAATCTGCATTTTTATTAATTTAGATTATAAGAATGAATATAACATGCCAGCATAATTACAGCATATCCAGAAAAGCTGCAGTATTAATTTATTTTCCATCCCTGTTAAGGTGAAGGAACAGGGAGGCATGCTATTCAGGTTGACAACGATAGATCTATACACTAATCAGCCACAACATTAAAACTACCTAACTAATACTGTGTATGTCCCCTTCGGACCTTGCACATCAATGAGCCTTGGGCACCAAGTACCCTGTTGCCAGTGCACTGGTTGTCCTTCTTTATACCACTTTTGGTAGGTTGTAACCACTGCTTACCAGGAACACCACACAAAACCTTCTGTTTTGGAGATACTTATCACAATTTGGTCCTTGTCGAAGTCACTCAGATCTTTACGCTTTTAGATTTTTCCTGCTTCCAACACGGTGTTCACTTGCTGCCTAATATATCCTACCCCTTGATAGTACTGTTGTAACAAGGTAATCAATGTTATTCACTTCACCTGTCAGTGGTTTTAATGTTGTCATCTTTATCACCACAGGGGGTGGATGAGCATGCCATTGTTACATTTTTAATCTTTTTAGTAACTGTTTTGTAAAGTATCTTAAACTTGTGTTCAACATGCAATGCTTTCAATAAAACAGAAATTGATAAATTTGCTAGGAGTGACTTTGATAAGCCATCGATTAACTGCTTTATCCATTACATAGTTAAAAGAACAATGAGTCTGTCCTGTCTGAGTTCTTCACAAAGTAGAAAAGTCCTGAAAATGCCTACCAGTCCATTACAGAAGACACTCTCATATACCTGCACACTCGTACTCTAATTTAGTTATGAGTAAGCAAATAACTTAATCCGCATATTTTTGGAAAACAAAGCATCAGGAAAAAAAAAATGAAAACATTACAATAACATGCAGTCTTTAGAGATACAATATTATTACCAGAGTTAAAAACCTAGGATCTTGCAAATCTGTGTTATGAGCACTAACCTCTGAGCTACTGTGTGGCACTGACGGATTAATCATATAATTACTCTAAATGCTATTATTTTTGGTTGTTTATTGTAAACTACAGTCATGGCCGAAATTATCGGCACCCCTGGAATTTTCCCAGAAAATGCACCATTTCTCCCAGAAAATTGTTGCAATTACAAATGTTTTGGTAGACACATGTTCATTTCCTTTATGTGCATTGGAACAACACAAAAAAACAGAGAAAAAATGCCAAATCTGACATCATGTCACACAGAACTCCAAAAATGGGCCGGACAAAATTATTGGCACCTTTTCAAAATTGTGGGTAAATGGTTTTATTTCAAGCATATGATGCTCATTTGAACTCACCTGTGGCAAGAAACAGGTGCTGGCAATATAGCAATCACACCTGAAGCCAGTTAAAATGGAGAAAAGTTGACTCAACCTTTCTGTTGTGTGTCTGAGTGTGCCACACTAAGCATGGAGAACAGAAAGAAGGGCAGAGAATTGTCGGAGGACTTGAGAACAAAATTGTGGAAAAATATCAACAATCTCAAGGCTACAAGTCCATCTCCAGAGATCTTCATGTTCCTTTGTTCACTGTGCGCAACACATGGCACTGTAGCTCATCTCCCTGGACGTGGATGGAAGAGAAAAATTGGTAAAAGACTGCAATGAAGGATAGTCCGAATGGTGGATAAATAGCCCCAATCAACTTCAAAATATATTTAAGCTGTTCTGCACACTCAGGGTGCAACAGTGTCAGTTCGAACTATCCGTCGACATCTGAACGAAATGAAATGCTATGGCAGGAGAGCCAGGAGGACCCCAAATATAAAAAAGCCAGACTGGAGTTTGTCAAAATGTACTTGAGGAGGCCAAAATTCTTCAGGGCGAACGTCTTGTGGACAGATGAGACCAAGGCAGAGGTTTTTGGTAAAGCTCATCATTCTACTGTTTACAGAAAATGGAATGAGGTCTACGAAGAAAAGAACACAGTACCTACAGTTAAACATGGTGGAGGTTCTAAGATGTTTTGAGGATGTTTTGCTGCCTCTGGCACTGGAAGCCTTGACTGTGTGCAAGGCATCATGAAATCTGAAGACTACCAAAAGATATTGGGGCACAATGTAGGGCCCAGTGTCAGAAAGCTGGGTCTGGGTCAGAGGTCATGGGTGTTCCAGCAGGATAATGACCCCAAACATACCTCTAAAAGCACCCAGAAATGGTTGAAGGCAAAGCGCTGGAGAGTTCTGAAGTGGCCAGCAATGAGTCGGGATCTAAATCCGATTGAACACTTATGGAGAGATCTCAAAATTGCTGTTGGGAGAAGGCGCCCTTCAAATCTGAGAGACCTTGAGCAGTTTGCAAAAGAAGAGCGGTCGGAAATTCCACTTGAGAGGTGTAACAAGCTTGTTGATGGTTATAGGAAGCGCTTGATTTCAGTTATTTTTTTCCAAAGGGAGTGCAACCAAATATTAAGTTGAGGGTGCCAATAATTTTGTCTGGCCCATTTTTGGAGTTCTGAGTAACATGATTTAGATTTGGCTTTTTTTCTCTGTTTTTTTGTGTTGTTCCTATGAACATAAAGGAAATAAATATGTGTATACCAAAACATTTGTAATTGCAACAATTTTCTGGGAGAAATGGTGCATTTTCTGGAAAAACTCCAGGGGTGCCGATAATTTCGGCCATGACTGTAAATGTTTTATTTGATCCACCATGATCCCAGCACCTTTTAACTGTATAATCTGTGCAATTCAAATTGATGGCCAGGAAACAGATAAGAGGTCCCTAAATGAGCAACTTGGCAGACCCAAAACAAAAACAAAGACTCTGGAGTTTTTGTAGATCAATAATTGTACTTCTCCTGAACAGTTTTCTCTCTCTCCATTTTTGCAGCGGGTGCCTTGTCCAGATGATCCCATTGAGCTTTTCAAGTCTGTCCCCAGAGTTTCAGATGCACTCACTAGCCAAACCGATGATCTTATCTTGTCTACTAAATCTATCAGAACTTCTGAAGATGAAACAAATGACCCCAACTGGTCTGAAAGTATGGAGTTTACAGCAACAGAACAAAATTTCCCAGAGCCTGAAGATGTTGTTACTCCTCCATTAAGCGCAAGTGGCTTGAATAATCAGATGTTTGACTCTGAGAGTAGCAAATCTGAAAGCTATAATCCTTACTCCTCTGATGAGACAAACGTGGCTGAAGGTGAAACAAATGTGGCTGAAAGTGAAACAAATGTGGCTGCAGATGAGAAAAATGTGGCTGCAGAGGAGACAAGTGTGGCTGTAGATGAGACAAATGTGGATGCGTCCAGTGAGCTGGAGAGGCAGTCTTTAGAATTTGGTGGGCATCCTCGGCAGCAGTTGGGCAGGCTGCTTGTGCCAGCTCAAAACCCAAGTAACCCTGATTATAATCTCCTGAAGAATCTTAATATACAACCACAAAATAACCTACAGGGATCACTTCCACTGCATTTATTAACAGATGAGGCTGCAGAAGCAGAGGCAGCTGGAAATGCATTGCCAATACAAGAGGACGATAAGGCCACTGATCCAACCAGATATACAACCCTGATTCAGCCTGCTCATAATCCACATATTCCAAACCCTATGAAGGGGGATTTTGCGGATCTCCTAAAAAGGATGAATCAACCTGGAGTTGGCACACTGCATGACAAGATAACAAAGGCAGTGAATGAAGGAAACATGGATGATGTTAAGAAACTTTCAAAACAGTTGTACCAGGTGCTCATGAAAACCAATGGTGCACATTAATGTAATTTGCCAATGGAGGCAGGAGAGCCAGCAAACCACTTGAGAAGTTATCCAGTATGGTCTTCTTCTCTTCTTTGGCCAACGAATCGGACAACGCTGATGTTTAGGTCCAGACTATTAGAACTTACCTGGATTCGGCAAAGAAAAGTAAACAGGAGAAAAGAGGAGACTGACGTATAAACAGTAAAGGTGCAGGTGAGTGAAAAAGACAAACTAATTTAGAAGCCTTAAGACATGTCATAATATTTACAATGCATAGTCCAGTAGTCTTGACAAACCACCCTACCTCACCACCACCACCAATAACACTCAAAGATGAATGACTAAACAAAACCTGAATAAATAACAATGGAAACTGAAAACCTACGCCAAAGACAAGTCTACTGTATCTAAACATACCCCAAAATCCCACTTTCCAAATTAATGTCTGCAGAGAATTTAATTGGAACAGAAATGAATGAGGAGAGGATCATCCAGGCTATAAATAATTGAGGCTAATCTATCAGATGGCACACTCTTTTAATGAACTACATTCCTCTTTATGCCTGGCTACTCAACTCAGTCCACAGAGAATTGTGGTGAATGCAAATTTCATATTACAGTATGTCCAGACTATGTCACACTTTCCTAAATTCTTTGTATATTGAATACATTTTTACTGCATTGTATATGCATATTTTCAATGATATTTATATCTACAACACATTTTCATAACAGACTGTTTAGCTTAAATTGCTTTATAGAAAGTTCAGTAGAAAAGTACAATTGCAATGACTAATAAAAAACATGGAATATCAAGGAAATCAAAAGTAACATTGTCTGCATTATACAGTATCTTTTGACTTAAGCCGTATTGTTGTTTTGTTTATTCTCGTGGTTACCATCATTTTGTTGTTCTGTTGTCGCAATGTGAAGGTCTGTTCCTAGGTATGTGGCTTCACGGTAATGGTTTTAAGCACGCATCAAATGCTAAGATGGACCTGAAAATGTCTGTCTTCGGTTTTTTGGTTTAATTCTCTAGACCACAGGTTTCAAACTCCAGGCCTGGAGGGCCACAGTGGGTGTAGGCTTTCTTTCTAACCCTTTTCCTAATCAGTGTGCACTAGTTTTCTCTGCTGATTAACTTCTTTTCCCTTCATTTTAATAGCCCTGTTTTTAAGGATTAAGTCTCCTGAATTAATTCTTTTCTTCATTAAATGACAGCCAAACAGAAATGAGACATGAAATGAGCCAACAGATGACCAGCTAAATTGGGGCCTCAAACTCCAACCAGTTCCTTAATGAGAAGCTGATTCTTGCTGTTAATTAAACCCGTTATTCAATTCCATGGTTTGTTGCTGCTCTCTTTCTGCCACAGCAGACATTTCCAAAAATGTTGATATTCTGTTTTTTTCTAAGAACTCCTAAAATGTTTTGGTAACCTTAGGGATGAACCTTACTGAGACCTTCATCTTTTTTTCATATTTTGTTTGATGGGTACAGGTGAGCTGGTCACGTCCTGCTTGTTTTATGTCTCATTACTGTCCGGCTGCTAATTAAGGAAAAAACAACTAAGGGGCCTGAGTCAAGCTAATTATAGCTAAGGCTAAAGAAGTTAATTAGCATCAAAAACTGGTTACTAAATAAGAAGATGGGTAGAATGAAAACCTGCAGCAACTGTGGCCCTCCAGGACAGGAGTTTGGTGACACCCCTGCTCTAGATTTACACTTTTGATTATTTACCTTTTGGTTAACATTTTGGTAGTGAAATGGTATATTCAGATTTAATGGTTTTTGACCCTGCAAGTCTGCTTTTATACAGGTTCATCTCATGGTCCTTATATCTTGCTTTCTTGGCCTAACATTTTTCCATCTATTCACATTAAAGTTTCTTAGAGACTTGTCTCCATTGTCAGCTCCTATATGAAACACTCAGAGGGTATCCTCACTATCTCAACAGCTGAATCCTCTCAACTCACAGAAGTCATGATTCTGACGAACAAGTTATTGTAATAATATGTGATTATTGTGTAGATTGGAAGAAATATACATGGCAAGAAGCTCAGGTGAATTACATACAAGTAATTGGACAGCCTGGGTTAGTAACACTTAATTCAACACCACAACCAAAATCAAACGGGGCAAAGTAGAATTTACGGAGCCTTAATAGACACCATTCTAAACCAAAAATCAAAGCCTTAAAAGGAAAAGACATTGGTCAATGAGCTAGTTCTCTTGTGTCAGTGATTTTGTTTCCCTCGAGAAACAAAGTGGTAATAGAAATGTATCTTGATCTTTCAAAGGCAGAGAGAGTGAGAGTGTGAGAGTGCAGGTATACAAACATGCTCAAAAATATCCAAACAGCTAACAATGAAGAGTTACAGACAACAAAAACACAAACTGGCAAGGGCAATACCACTGGTGGAAAACTGAAAAAGGAAACACTCCTCATTTCATATTTCTGCAAGAGGGACTCTTGTTCAGGCTGGAATCCAAGCAGTGAGTTAACAAAAGCATTTTCAGCTCTGAAGAGGTAGGAATAGTTAAGGCAGTCTTCCCCAGAAGATTAGGCCCATCAACATCACATACAGTGGGATGCAAAAGTTTGGGCAACCTTGTTAATAGTCATTATTTTCCTGTATAAATCATTGGTTGTTACGATAAAAAATGTCAGTTAAATATATCATATAGGAGACACACACAGTGATATTTGAGAAGTGAAATGAAGTTTATTGGATTTACAGAAAGTGTGCAATAATTGTTCAAACAAAATCAGGCAGGTGCATAAATTTGGGCACCACAAAAAAGAAATGAAATCAATATTTAGTAGATCCGCCTTATGCAGAAATTACAGCCTCTAAACGCTTCCTGTAGGTTCCAATGAGAGTCTGGATTGTGGTTGAAGGTATTTTGGACCATTCCTCTTTACAAAACATCTCTAGTTCATTCAGGTTTGATGGCTTCCGAGCATGGACAGCTCTCTTTAACTCACACCACAGATTTTCAATTATATTCAGGTCTGGGAACTGAGATGGCCATTCCAGAACGTTGTACTTGTTCCTCTGCATGAATGCCTTAGTGGATTTTGAGCAGTGTTTTCGGGTCGTTGTCTTGTTGAAAGATCCAGCCCTGGCGCAGCTTCAGCTTTGTCACTGATTCCGGGACATTGGTCTCCAGAATCTGCTGATACTGAGTGGAATCCATGCGTCCATCAACTTTTACAAGATTCCCAGTCCCTGCACTGGCCACACAGCCAGCCCCACAGCATCATGGAACCACCACCATATTTTACTGTAGGTAGCAGGTGTTTTTCTTGGAATGCTGTGTTCTTTTTCCTCCATGCATAATGCCCCTTGTTATGCCCAAATAACTCAATTTTAGTTTCATCAGTCCACAGCACCTTATTCCAAAATGAAGCTGGCTTGTCCAAATGTGCTTGAGCATACCTCAAGCTGCTCTGTTTGTGCTGTGGGCGGAGAAAAGGCTTCCTCTACATCACTCTCGCATACAGCATCTCCTTGTGTAAAGTGCGCCGAATGGTTGAACGATGCACAGTGACTCCATCTGCTGCAAGATGATGTTGTAGGTCTTTGGTGCTGGTCTGTGGGTTGACTCTGACTGTTCTCACCATTCGTCGCTTCTGTCTATCTGAAATCTTTCTTGGTCTGCCACTTCGAGCCTTAACTTGAACTGAGCCTGTGGTCTTCCATTTCCTCAATATGTTCCTAACTGTGGAAACAGACAGCTTAAATCTCAGGGTCAGCTTTCTGTATACTTCCCCTAAACCATGATGGTGAACAATCTTTGTCTTCAGGTCATTTGAGAGTTGTTTTGTGACCCCCATGTTGCTACTCTTCAGAGAAAATTAAAGGAGGAGGGAAACTTACAATTGACCCCCTTAAATACTCTTTCTCATTATAGGATTCACCTGTGTATGTAGGTCAGGGGTCACTGAGCTTACCAAGCCAATTTGAGTTCCAATAATTACTTCTAAAAGTTTTGGAATCAATAAAATGGCAACGGTGCCCAAATTTATGCACCTGTCTGATTTTGTTTGAACAATTATTGCACACTTTCTGTAAATCCAATAAACTTCATTTCACTTCTCAAATATCACTGTGTGTGTCTCCTATATGATATATTTAACTGACATTTTTTATCGTAACAACCAACGATTTATACAGGAAAATAATGACTATTAACAAGGTTGCCCAAACTTTTGCATCCCACTGTACCTCTGAGTACAGGTATGCCCTATATCCACTGCAGAGGGGGTCTTCAACATTGTCCTTGTGACAGCATTCCTGTCCTTTTGGTGGAGGTATTGCCACAGACATTACCACTGCCTTATCCCCCTTGCCCCCCACCAGATAACTCCAGAGACGAACAGTGACAGGCATCCTGAAGTCTTCCTATTCTTTTTTCTGGATTTCTTGCCTATTTTAATGGTTGTAATAGTCACAGGAAAAAAGTATAAAAAAAAAGTGTATGGGATTTCCCTTCACAATTAATTAATTTATTTAATAATAAATAATAATCACCAGATGACCAGAAAACACTGCCGACTACACCAATTGTGAAGGCAAGGGGGCACCAGAGAGCTCCAAACCCCAACATGAACACACCAAGACAGTCCCAGGTTCAAATAAATGGTGTTTTATTACACAATACCTCACAAATGAAGCACAAAACACAGTTATCTCTCCTCCAAATCACCTCTCTTCTTTCCATCGCACTGCCCTGCTCCAATCTTGTGTTGACAAGGGAGTGCAGTCACATGAAAGTTCCACATAGCAGGGAGTATATCTCCCTGCAGCACCCTCTTGTGGTATCCATGGACCTCAACAGGGCTGCGCTGCCAGACTACAATTCTCAACATGCCTTGCTGGTTCCCAATTGGGTGCTGATATCAAGGGCTGCTGCCATCTTGAAATTGTTGGGAATAAACACCCCCAGGAACAGTTCTTCTCTGTCCTTTCCTTTCTTCCTGGCCCGGGAAGGTCCCAAAAATATGTCCGATCAGGACGCCTGTGCATCTGCTTAGGGCTTCCCACCCTGTTAAAGAATCTTCTTTTCCTGGTTGAGATGTCTGTCCATCCTCCCAAGAAGACTTTTTCAGGCCTGGCACCCTTCTCTGCCTTGAGCGTGATGTCTGTCTGTCCTCTAGGAGCCTCCCGCCTCCTGTCTGGGGAAGGAACCATCCCTTCTCCTGGTTGGGATGCCTGTCTATCGTGTGTAGCTATATATTATATATATATATTATATATATATATACAGTATATATACAGTGGTGTGAAAAACTATTTGCCCCCTTCCTGATTTCTTATTCTTTTGCATGTTTGTCACACAAAACCATTAGTCAAATATAACACAAGTAAACACAAAATGCAGTTTTTAAATGATGGTTGGCCCTGTGTGAAAAAGTAATTGCCCCCTTGTTAAAAAAATAACCTAACTGTGGTGTATCACACCTGAGTTCAATTTCCGTAGCCACCCCCAGGCCTGATTACTGCCACACCTGTTTCAATGAAGAAATCACTTAAATAGGAGCTGCCTGACACAGAGAAGTAGACCAAAAGCACCTCAAAAGCTAGACATCATGCCAAGATCCAAAGAAATTCAGGAACAAATGAGAACAGAAGTAATTGA
>JANRMT010062831.1:22320253-22351804 GCA_026402145.1 Polypterus bichir lapradei | reverse complement strand
CCCACACACACCCCATTCTGATTTCACCTGTTTAAGCCTCACTTACTCGCTTTAACTACTTTACAAAGAGTGCTTGTTGTTCTTTTTATGAGGCGATCAGGATTCATCAGCTCATAGGGAGGCCTGGGGCAATAGGTGCATCAAAAAAATAAAGCACTGTTGTAATCATGTAGGTGCATTTCATTGCATAAATTGTAACGTCATTTACTACAATAAGTTTAAATATTGTGTTAACAAAAAACAAAGATAAAAAAAAAATTGTTGTCCAAATGGATTAAGAAACGGAGTTAACAAATTATTTAGTTATATACCTGCTTGGAATTTTTCAGTTTATTTTTTACATATGGTGGCCAGGATCTTGGGTTTGACTATAAATACTGTCATTTATGAGGACTCCCAGCTACTCTGTAGTAACATGAAAAATAAGGGGTATGTCTGAATCATTGAGGAAAACCTAAATCCTCAAATGAAAAACATCCACCCAATACTGCTGGATATCAATTGGGAATACAAACACAATAGGTAATGTTAACAAACTTCAAGGTCTGAGGCAAGCACATGCTCATCATACACTTACTAAGAGTGCTTGTTGTTCTTTGTATGAAGTGATCAGGATTCATCAGCTCATAGGGAGGGAGGGAGGCCTGGGACAATAGGTGGATCCAAAAAAATAAAATTCAGGTTCTATAGAATGCTAGTTTTATTCTTTAACATACTTCTATCAAACATACACAATTTTAATGACGACAACATTTAGAGGTCACTCCATTTAGCAGATTTATATCATCTGAACTGAACAGCAGATGACTTTTCCCAACTTGCAGGTCTACAACATTAGCTGTGTCTTTGATGAAGTTGGAAATTTCTCGTGATGGTTTGTGACCAGTCGAAGAATAAACTGCTTCCATTCCTTATTGTACTATCTAGGGATCTGTGAGACTTGCTAAATTCGATACTATGTTGGTCTACTCTCATACCTTAACATGACCATACACACACACACAGATCCTGTTCCACAGCTACAGTACGTGTGAGTGAGGCCTAACTTCCAGCTATTCTGTTCTATTCCACATAGAATCCCATCCACATAAATACGTAAACGTGATGCCTCTTGCCTGTCACTCCTCTGTACTCCACAGAGGGACTCACAGTCACTGCCACTAACAAATCACGAGTGCCCCCAGACATCATTTGGTTATATGCCACTTACCAGCTAATGGGGTCTCACTTCTACCACCCTTGTTCTTCTATTGAGGTGCAACCTCTCAGCCTTAATAAACCCTGCAGGATGAGCAATATGGCAAACTCTGCATAAAGTGCCCAAATATTTACTTTATTACTTCAGTCGCTCTAGATATAAAGACAGAATAGAAATGTGAATGCAATGTGGTATAGTAATACCTAGACAAGAAAGTATAGAGAATAAAAATAGTCAGCAAATATCTGCATATATACAGTATATACAGTATATATATTTATATACATATACATACAGTGGTGTGAAAAACTATTTGCCCCCTTCCTGATTTCTTATTCTTTTGCATAACTATAAGCGCAAAATTTCTTATAGTTTTTTAGGCTCATTTGATGTCTGTCTGCTTTTCACAAGAGAACTACTTAACGGATTTAGATCAGATTTTTTTCTATAATTTGCTTGAACATTCCATTGATTTTGCGACTTTCTCATCAGACTAAGTATCATAGTTCACTTGCAGTACTGATTTATTAAATCCGAGAGAGACTCATTTTACTGCGGGGCCCACCTCACTCACGTGTCTGCCATTTCTCACATAACCTTAAGTCTGCTTAGTTAGCAAATGAGAGAACTACTTAACGGATTTAGATCTATTTTTTTTTCTATAATTTGCTTGAACATTCCGGTTGATTTTGCGACTTATCTCATTGTGCTAAGAATCATAGTTCGCTTGCAGGAGCAATATATTTGCACTAATCCGAGACAGAGTCAGTGGGCCAAGGGTAAGGGGAAGAGTAATGTCAGGGGTAGAGAGCCGGGCGGGCTCTCCTCACTGTCCTGTTTCACTAATACGTGGACGAAGCCGTGGGGGATGGCTAGTGTGTGTATATACGTCACCCACAACACATTTATTATATATATATTTCTATTATTTACAAGTCAATAAGTGCACCACAACAACCCCAAATACTCCCCCAAAGTCCTGGCCAACATGAATGCCTTTCTCTTCTCTTCAGGCCGCCTCTTTATCTCCTCACCCGACTCCAGCTATCGAATGGAGGGAGGCGGCCCCTTTTATAATCACCCGGATGTGCTCCAGGTGTTTCCCAGCAATCTTCCACCGACACGCCCCAGTGTGGCAGAAGTGCCGGCTGTATCCTCGGAAAGCACTCCGGGTGTCCCTGCTCCTCTTCCCCCCAGCACTTCCGGGTGTGGCGGAAGTGCTGAGGTCCAGGGCTCCAAAGGCATAGGGGCGCCACCTGGCGGTGACCACGGACCCCTACAGGGTGGAGCTTCAAAGCTCTGTACCCATGGCCCCCAAAGGTACCAGGGCAGTTGCCCCCACATGGTGTGGGGAAGGCGCAAACCCTCTGCCGGTCCTCCTGGGCGTCCCGGCCGGGTTGCCAGCCCAGTAATCTCTGACTATATATATATATATACATACATACAGTGCATCCGGAAAGTATTCACAGCGCATCACTTTTTCCACATTTTGTTATGTTACAGCCTTATTCCAAAATGGATTATATTAATTTTTTTTCCTCAGAATCCTACACACAACACCCCATAATGACAACATGAAAAAAGTTTACTTGAGGTTTTTGCAAATTTATTAAAAATAAAAAAACTGAGAAATCACATGTACATAAGTATTCCCAGCCTTTGCTCAATACTTTGTCGATGCACCTTTGGCAGCAATTACAGCCTCAAGTCTTTTTGAATATGATGCCACAAGCTTGGCACACCTATCCTTGGCCAGTTTTGCCCATTCCTCTTTGCAGCACCTCTCAAGCTCCATCAGGCCACTCAAGGACATTCACAGGGTTGTCCTGAAGCCACTCCTTTGATATCTTGGCTGTGTGCTTAGGGTCGTTGTCCTGCTGAAAGATGAACCGTTGCCCCAGTCTGAGGTCAAGAGCACTCTGGAGCAGGTTTTCATCCAGGATGTCTCTGTACATTGCTGCAGTCATCTTTCCCTTTATCCTGACTAGTCTCCCAGTTTCTGCCGCTGAAAAACATCCCCACAGCATGATGCTGCCACCACCATGCTTCACTGTAGGGATGGTATTGGCCTGGTGATGAGCGGTGCCTGGTTTCCTCCAAACGTGACGCCTGGCATTCACACCAAAGAGTTCAATCTTTGTCTCATCAGACCAGAGAGTTTTGTTTCTCATGGTCTGAGAGTCCTTCAGGTGCCTTTTGGCAAACTCCAGGCGGGCTGCCATGTGCCTTTTACTAAGGAGTGGCTTTCATCTGGCCACTCTACCATACAGGCCTGATTGGTGGATTGCTGCAGAGATGGTTGTCCTTCTGGAAGGTTCTCCTCTCTCCACAGAGGACCTCTGGAGCTCTGACAGAGTGACCATTGGGTTATTGGTCACCTCCCTGACTAAGGCCCTTCTCCCCCGATCGCTCAGTTTAGATGGCCGGCCAGCTCTAGGAAGAGTCCTGGTGGTTTCGAACTTCTTCCACTTACGGATGATGGAGGCCACTGTTTTGATTGGGACCTTCAAAGCAGCAGAAATTTTTCTGTAACCGTCCGCAGATTTTTGCCTCGAGACAATCCTGTCTCGGAGGTCTACAGACAATTCCTTTGACTTCATGCTGGTTTGTGCTCTGACATGAACTGTCAACTGTGGGACCTTATATAGACAGGTGTGTGACTTTCCAAATCATGTCAAATCAACTGAATTTACCACAGGTGGACTCCAATTAAGCTGCAGAAACATCTCAAGGATGATCAGGGGAAACAGGATGCACCTGAGCTCAATTTTGAGCTTCATGGCAAAGGCTGTGAATACTTATGTACATGTGATTTCTCAATTTTTTTATTTTTAATAAATTTGCAAAAATCTCAAGTAAACTTTTTTCATGTTGTCATTATGGGGTGTTGTGTGTAGAATTATGAGGAAAAAAATTAATTTAATCCATTTTGGAATTAGGCTGTAACATAATAAAATGTGGAAAAAGTGATGCGCTGTGAATACTTTCCGGATGCACTGTATATATATATATATATATACATACACACAGAGTCAGGTCCATAAGTATTTGGACAGTGACGCAGTTTTCATAATTTTGGCTCTGTATGCCACCACAAAGGATTTGAAATAAAGCCATCATTATGTGATTGAAATATAGACTTTCAGCTTTGATTTAAAAGGTTTACCAAAAATAGAAGAGTAGTTTAGGAATGACAGTCATTTTTCTGCATAGCTTCCTATTTCCAGGGGCTCAAAAGTTAAGAAAGGAGCGACCTCTTAATGTTTCACAACTGGACCGAAATTTCACAGGTAAGCAAGTTAACTCTAATGGACAAAAGAAGCCTTGTAGAAAAATGATTTCAAAAACATCAACTATTTGCATTGGTTTGTGGACCACCCTACTGAGTGAATGACCCACATTTCTCACACACAAGTTCAAGGTTATTGTTATGTAGAATGTATACAGCTAAGACAATGCTGGAGTGGTTCTTGGACTGTCCTTGAGTGGCCCAGCCAAAGCCCAGACCTAAACACTATAGAATATTTGTGGAGAGACTTTTTGTGGCAGTTTACAGACCCTTCCCATCCAATCTAATGGAGTTTCAGAGGATTTGCCAGGAAGAATACAATAAATTGCCTAAATCCTTGTAGAGGATTGCATGCAAACCTTGTAGAGACTTTGCTAAGAAGGTTTGTAGCTGTAATTGCTGCCAAAAGAGGCTTCTACAAAGTACTGAATTAGTACTTGTCTCACCTCAACCCTCAACCCTCCACCTCCTTGATGGTTGATGACTTTGCAACTTTTTTTCAGGAAAAGGTTACTGTCATCAGCTGTCAATTCTCGTCAATCTTTCTGGGCAGTCTGCTCCCTACTTAACACACCCCAACATTCTCCTTTTCCTCTCCTCTCTCCAGCACTGACATCTCCAACTGTCACCTCACTACCTGTTCACTTAACCCCATCCACTAACATCTCCAGCAAGATTTTCCCTCACTAAAATCTGCAATTCCGCATGTTGTCATTATCACACTCACTTTTCTTACATTGTTCAAAGAGGCCCTAATAACTTCTCAAGAAGCCACTCTTGACCAATCTCGAGTATGTAATTACAGTACAATCTCTCTCCTCTCATTTCCATCTAAATCAATGGAATAGTGTGGTCTCTAAGCAGGTCTCTTCCTTCCTTAAGTCAGCCCTCAAGAAGGGCTGCTCAACTGAGATGGCTCTGCTTAAGGTTATCAACTTGTTACAACAGGCCAGAGCTACCAACATGTCATCTGTCCTCACCTTGGCAGAGTGGTGGCTCTGAGGCTGTGATCTGCACTGGCAATCAGAAGGTTGCCGGTTTGAATCCCGTAAATGCCAAAAGGGACTCTGCTCTGTTGGTCTCTTGAGCAAGACCCTTAACCTGCAATTGCTGAGCGCTTTGAGTAGTGAGAAAAGTGCTGTATAAATGCAAAGTATTATTATTATTACCCTGATAGATCTCTCCTCTGCCTTCGACATGGTCAACCACCATATCTCTCTTGACATCCTCTGTAATCTTGGCATCACCAGGCCTGCCCTCATGTGGTTTGAGTCCTACTTCTTAAGCAGATTCTGCCATTTGTCCTGGTGTGGAGTGATGTCAAGGGCACACCAGGCAAACGGGGGCATGCCACAAGGATCAATGCTGGGTCCTCTCCTCTTCTCCCTGTACACCTCCACACTTGGCCCTATTATCCAATCCACTTGCTTCTCTTATCAGTGCTATGCTGATGATACACATCTGTAGTTGTTGTTCTTTCCAGAGGACCACACAGTGTCAGCTAGGACCACTGCATGTCTCGATGATATTGCAGTCTAAATGAAGGAACACCATCTCCAGCTCAACTTGGCAAAGATGGACCTTCTTGTCATCCTGTCTAACCCATCTGCTTAGCACCCCATCTCTGTTCAGCTAGGTTCACTATCACCCACAAAGTTGGTATGCAACCTTTGGGTGGTGATCGAAGACAAGCTACCCTTCAGGGACAATTTTGCTATGGCCTTTCAGTCATGCATATTCAATATAATATCTGCACGATCAGACTGCATATATCAAAGTATGCAGCACAGCTCCTGGGCTACTGCAACCCTCTGCTGGCAAGAGTGTCGGTGTGTGTCACCAAGCTGCTGTAGATGATTCAAGTATTCAACCAGCCAAGGCAGGTACATATCACTCCTCTGTTCAGCTCACTACATTGGCTCCCTGTAACAGCATGTATTAAGTTCATATCCTTGATGCTTGCCAACGGAGTAGTCAATGGATACATACCTACTGTATATGGAGACACTTGTGAGGTCCTATGCATCTTCTCCACCACTCGGATCTGCTGATGGGCAGCTTCTGGTGATGCCAATGGAATAAAAATGATGATGTGGTATCAACTCTTGAGTCTAGATTCTTTTCATATGTAGCTCCTGGCCAGTGGGATGAGATGAGATGAGATGCCCACCTGAATTTGGAATTCTAACTCCATCAACGTGTTTTAAGAATTGTAACTTGCCAGTGTTTAGTGCTGAGCTCTTCACTTGCAATAGACAGTTTTGCACCTTTGCCCTGCTCCCAAACAGCCCCCAAACTGATATTACTCAATTATGTTGACCTGTTTTGTAAGTTACTTGGGATAAAAGCATCTACTAAGCAAATAAATGCAAATGAATTAAGGTTCCAAGTACTTCAAAGCATGAGAGCTTTCAGTTTTTGAGCTTTAATACATTTGCAAACCTTTTTAAAAATGTTTTCACTTTGTGATTAATGTATTATTGAGTGTAGACTGATGGGCAGAAATGGCCAATCTATCCATTTTAGATTAAACCTACAACACAATAGTGTGCAGAAATTAAAACGGTCTGAATCTACTATACTGTATATATACACATTTGTATACAGATGCATCTCAATAAATTAGAATATCATCGAAAAGTTAATTTATTTCAGTAATTCAATTCAAAAATTGAAACTCATATATTATATAGATTCATTACACAGAGAGTGATATATTTCAAGTGTTTATTTCTTTTCATTTTGCTGATTATGGCCTACATGTAATAAAAACTTAAAATTCAGTATCTCAGAAAATTAGAATATTACATAAGACCAATAAAAAAATGATTTTTAATACAGAAATGCTGTCCTAATGAAAAGTATGTCCATGTACGCACTCAATATTTGGTTGGGGCTCCTTTTGCATGAAGTACTGCATCAATGTGGAGTGGCATGGAGGCGATCAGCCTGTGGCACTGTTCAGGTGTTATGGAAGCCCAGGATGCTTTGATAGCGGCCTTCAGCTCGTCTGCATTGTTGGGTCTGGTGTCTCTCATCTTCCTCTTGACAATACCCCATAGATTCTTTATGGGGTTTAGGTCAGGCGAGTTTGCTGGCTTAGATTTTATTTTTTTTTACTGTTTCTCAAATAAAAATTAGTCAATACTGCTAATGTGCATTTTAATACACATCTATCTTGATTAAAATATCAGGCAGTGATGGACCCACATTTCTCAGGCCCTCAAGCTTGAACTGTTATGGGGGCCCCTTTGCAACCAGCAATTAGGTCTGGGAAACCGCTGTTATCTTCTTCAATGGGGTTGTTCCACAACAGATCAACTTTTTAATTTTTATTTGAACAATTATTTTGTATTGAATTACACCATGTTATCAACATTATTTTTTTTAAAACCGTTTCTTATGCAGTAAACACAGAAATGTTTTAGGCAATGTGAAATAAAGTGGCTTCAGAGATTAGAGGCCCTGAAGCTTAAACCTTTAGTAGTTTCATAGTAGATCTGCCTCTGATATCAGATAATTATATACTTACACAGCAAAATCACCAGCGTTAACTTTAGCACTAGAAAAGTAAACTCATAAAAAGTATCTGGAAAGCACATATATATGTTGTGGTGGATAGACTGGGACCTTACCTGACCGGGATGCTTGTGAACTGGAAAGACCAAGGTAGAGAGCAGGCATAGGGCATTATCTCTCCAGGATCGCTACATGGCAGCTCCCCTAGGTTGTAGTGGCACCACGGGTTTCCACAGGGCATATTGGGAGTTGGAGTTTGGTGGCTCAGCCCTGTTGGGTTTTCACTGGGCTTCCACCTCACCCGGAAGTGCTTCTGGATTACACTAACGGGCCACTGGAAGTATTCCCGGGTACAACATAAAAGAAACCTGCTGCCTTCACTCCAGGAGCCAAAGTTGGAAGGTGGAGGACAAAGCTTGCTGGAGAAGGACTGCAGGCAGAAGAAGAGACAGAGACGGAGCGAAGAAGAGAAAGTATTCCTGAGTACCTTTGTGCTGTGAACTGTGTATTGTGCTGGGCTGTAGGAAATGCTGCTTGGAATACATTTCACACGAATAGAAGACATATGCTGTGCAAAACTTGTGTTTGCATTTGCTTGTATCGAATTTGGGAAGCTGGAGTGACCCCTACAGACCACAATGTAGATCGCGATTATACAGTATGCGTCTGCACAGACTTAAAATGTTATCAATCACAGCTACTTAAAACACATGATGTTAACAGGAAGCTATTGACTACTAACTTACTGAACTTAAATAGCAGCTCTCCTGCTGTGCTCCACTAAATGGATTTGTATAATTCACTGAAATAAGTCGTTCAGAAAGAATTAACCATTCGTGAATTGCCCTTTACTTACTGGTGGGCTATGTCTTGTTGAAGGCAAACATGAAGAATTTCCCGACAAACCGGCGGTTTAGGTTTTATTAGCAAAAGGAAAAAAAAAAATTAGTGTCAAACGTGCCAGAATCCAATGTCAGAACTGAAAATTTTGGTGATGCCGCAATGAATAGAGAAGACTGTGTACTCTTTAGTGATGGGTGAGCTATCGAATGCTATTACTGAGTGTGCTGGAAAATCTATAGCAGGGGTCTCCAACTCCAGTCCTGGGGTCTCATGTATAAACGGTGCGTACGCACAAAAATGTTGCGTACGAACGTTTCCACGCTCAAATCACGATGTATAAAACCTAAACTTGCCGTAATGCCACGCACATTTTCACGGTAGCTCCAACCCTGGCATATGCAACTTCTCTGCTCAGTTTTTGCAAAGCAGTGCTACTGTTCCTGTGTGGTTACTCTTTATTTTCCTGACGTGGCTTTATCATATACACTGAAACTAATTGCATATTGTTTACTAGTTTAAGGCATCTGATTGTAATTAACTTGTAACAATATAATGATCCACGGAATTGCCAAAGTATTCCAAATACGATATCTGCTTTAGCGTTGTTACTTTCACTGCACCTTCTTCTTTTTCTTTCAGCTGCTCCCGTTAGGGGTTGCCACAGCGGATCATCTTTTTCCATATTATTCTCACTGCACCACTCTGAGTATTTATATCACTGTATCTGAGTGGGGAATCACAGCTGTACAACAGCTGATCGGAAAGAGAATTGTCGGTATACAACATCAGCCATGCTGTCTATTGAACTGCTCTCATACGGCAAACGCTTCAGAGCCTTTCCTTGCGGTTCAGAAACAGTTTCATCCCAGGAACTCTAAACGCACTCAATCAGTCCATCAAGTGCTCCTTGTAGAACTGTTTGTACTTATAAGTACAATTACCTCACTGTAAACTTGCACTACAGTTATAATATTACACAACCTGAGCCACTTTATAAAGTGTGTATTTACATATGATGACAATATCATTTTTAAGGTGAAATGCAGCAAAATATGTTTATTATATTATAAAGATAAAACTTTAACTTCGTTTAAATAATCTATATTATTAATTGTCACGCATGCGCGAGTAGGAGGCCGCGGACGGACCTGAAACCGCTTCGAAGGACGTTTGCCGGTAGGGAATGGAGGGGTACTAACCTTTCTGCTCTCTCTTCTAGGAAAAAAGATGCTCCGCCATCATAACCTGACTGCAGTACGTCCACTTCCGCCCTTCCTCCGCCATCTTCCCTGACGTCAGCAATCCCATCATCCCTCACGCCTCCTTCCCAGCATTCCTCCACTTCCAGCTCCTCCTGTATAAAATGGCCGCCGACGACTATGAAGGCGTCGCGCATATGAACGATTTTTGTTTGTATAATTTTGACCAACTGATATTGTTTTGTTTACAGTATACGGGGCCGGAAACCCCAACCCTTTATGCTGTGTTTGTCCTTTCTTTTACATAATACTTAAACACGTGATGGCATGGTGCCGCAGCGCTAGGGAGGATCTGGCGCTCCTTTCATGGATTGTTCCTTCCTTGCGCTGTATTCTTGATGGGGCTGACACGACACTGGAAGGATAGATGGATAGAATAATTAAACATGTACTATGAAGATACAGTATTTCAATGTTCCTTAAAAGTTTTGAAGAATCGGCGTTCTAAACTTGCAGATGCCTTAACATCTATTACTGAGCTGATTGTGTGGCGATTGGGTACTTGGAAAAAGAAAAGGAAGAACAGGAATTGGGGGTTAGTACATTTGAAAGAGACAGTACTGCTGCATTAAATTATTTCATCGAAGGTCGCGCATAGCGCAGCAAGCATCTTGTGGGAGGCATGAACAATCACTGCGCCACCGTGTTCCCATGTTTAATAACATGCTTTATCTCCAATCATCATGAAAATGATATCACGTATACATCTCAGTATTTTAATTATTCAGAGAGCTGTAATATCACGAATGTAATGGATTCTGTGTCCTGTCGGAGGAAGAGAAAGCCCGGAAGCATGTAGTGATTCACACACACAGAGCACATAGAAGATCAAATACAAAACAAAGTATTTAACGTGGTATTTTAGTTACAATGGGATTTGAGAAACTAATAAAATGAACGATTTTAAGATGAAGTTTATGATGTTCTGCTTTAATGACAAAATAAACTACGTGATTAAAGTGGAAATTTCGAGATTGAAGTTGACATTTCGTGCTTTTTCCTCACTGTGTGCCTTTTTTTTCTCTGTACCCTAATAAGCTTTCATATGTCACTCAGACGGTGGGCTACGACTAGCCTTTTCATGGCAACTTTGATATCTGACAACTTCTTTTTTATTTTTGGCACTATGCGACTTTGTGAACTTGAGCTTTCGAGTTTTTCCGACATGCTATGTCACTCAATGAACTTCCTTTTGCTGTTTATAGCACTGTTCAAACCAACAAATAGTACATTTTTCCTTGCCTCCAATTGGTATTCGCTGAAATTCTTCTATTTTCCCCCGTGCATTTGCCATTGTCTTTTCACAGAAGGCTTAGCTTAAGGGCTGTTTATATTGATTTGCATATTCAAAGAGGCGTAATTCTGGGAGGAGTTGGGGCAGGACAGCAGGCGCGTGCACATGCGTTCCTTTTCTTGCTGACTGGGATTTATGTAGCGGAAGAACGTAGAAGTTGGTGTTCGCACAGATTTATGCATCTGGATGTTTTTGTGCATATGAACATTTCCGCTTTTGTGCTTACGCCATGTTATAGTGCGAGTTCTACGCATGCCGTTATACATGAGGCCCCTGGAGAGCTACTATGGCTGCAGGTTTTCATTCTAACCTTTTTCTTAGTGACCAGATTTTGCTGCTAATTAACTCTTTGCCTTAATTTTAATTGATGCACAACTTAAAACTCAGGCCCCTTAATTATTTCTTTTTTCCTTAATTAGCAACCAAACAATATTAAGACACAAAAGGTACCAACACATAAACAGCAACCTGCGTCCATCACACAATAACTGAAAATAAAGAAAAGTGAAGGCCTCAGTAATGTGGATCTGCTCAGGTCCACAAAACATTTTGACAGTACTCTTAAAAAAGAAAATCAACAGTTTTGGAAATGTCTGCCATGGCAGAAGGAGCGCCATGGAATTAAATAATGGGTTTAATTAGCAATGAGTGTTGGCTTCAAATTAAGAAAGTGAATGAAGTGAAGTTGGTTGGAGTTTGAGGCCCCAACTTAGTTGGTCATCTGTTGGCTCACTTCACATCAAATTTATGTTTATGTGCTGTTTAAGGAAAAAAGAATGAATTCAGTGGTCATTAAAATAAAGCAGCAAAAACTGGTCATTAATTAAGAAAAGAGTTTGAATGAAAACTTGCCGCCACAGTAGCTCTCCAGGACTGGAGTTGGAGACCCCTAATCTACAGCCACTCAACTAACAAAAGCTGAGGCTTAAACCAGGTCACAGACTTTTCCGATACCCACATCACACCAACTGAAACAGTATTAAAGTTTCCTACTTCTGTTTTTATTCCTGTGTGGCTCATTGATACAACTGATAATGCATGGCTGGAGTGTGGAATGTCGAAAGACGCAAGTTTGCCATTTTAGTAACAATCTTGTTGACAGATTCAGTTTTGTATTTAGAGACTGGAAACAAACATATCAGGTATGCATATACAAATTATAATTATATTGTTGTATACTGGTCAAAATCATAATGGACATTATTTTGCCGTTTGTGCTTTGCAATGGGCTAGCATGTCTTACATTATCACCAAACGATAGGCTGTCAGTTAATCTATTTTTGCATGTGGATTTAAATTAGTGTTAACAAAAACCTTTCAAAATAAACATGCAAAAAGGCACCTTTTAGGTTGGTATGACTTGACATATTTTTTTAATGAATGTATATTTAACAGTAATAAAAATAAAATTAAGTGGCAAATGTTGGCCCACCCTTTCTGGCGCCGTTACTGCTAACGTGTGTCTGAATCTACTTGTGCGAAAATAAGTTGTTCTGTAAATTTGTCAGAAGGAATGAAAGGTGTCTGTGTAGCACGGCTAGTCTTTACCAACTCAATTTGTTATATCTCGTATTTTTTTTATTTTCAATTTTAATCTCTTTAAGAGTTCATCATTAAAGTGAGCAATATTTCGTAGCCCTCACGAAACAAGACCATCCGACTCGAATGGCTATAGCTACATACAACTAAACCACGTACAATGAATCGTGATGGATGTGCACTTCCTCCCCCATGTACTGGGGTTTTTACAGTTTCCCAGGTCGCGTGACTACTCAAGAGGACGGCCCTGAAATTCTGACATTACGTAGTGAGCCTCTGTTTTCGAACAGGTCGGCTTCTTCCTGTCAAGGCAATAACAACGTTCCATCCACGTATTACAATTACCGAAGGCATTGTCTTGCTTGTTTTATACACCTGAAGAAATTATGTCTGGACGTGGAAAAGGAGGCAAGGGGCTCGGAAAAGGTGGCGCGAAGCGTCATAGGAAGGTACTGCGCGACAACATTCAAGGAATCACAAAGCCTGCCATTCGTCGTCTAGCAAGGCGTGGAGGAGTAAAGCGCATATCCGGGCTTATATACGAGGAGACTCGTGGGGTGCTGAAGGTGTTTCTGGAGAACGTGATCCGGGACGCCGTGACTTACACCGAACACGCAAAGAGGAAGACGGTCACCGCTATGGATGTCGTTTACGCATTGAAGAGGCAGGGCCGCACTCTGTACGGCTTCGGCGGTTAGGACTGCCGGCTGAAGCTTCTACATTACTGGGCGGAGCTGCCATTTGTCGACCTTTCCTTCTTTTGTTGCCTGCTTTTGAGACACGCTTTCGTTTAGATCCTGCAAAGCTCCACCCAGCGTCTCCGTAGCCACGATGCGCTCTTTGCGCTGTTTTAACAGCCAATTGGAATACAGGCTTGAACAGAACTATTTTGCATATACGCTCTGATAAGAACTCTTGGTTCGCTGGTTGTCCTTTTACTTCATGGCACGCTGCGAGAATGTTGGACTGGAACGTGGGAGAGTTTTTTCTGTCAAGATTGGTACGTGGGGAGTTTTGCCTGTCAGAGGGTTATGAATGATTTGTTACCAGTTATTACTATACTAACCATTAAAAACAGATGTCTCGATATTGCTTTGGATTGCTTAATGTTTCTTTTGTTGGTTAGTTTTTTTTTTTCTATTTAATAAAGTAACTTGTCTCTAAATTCTCGTGTCAGCCTTTTACATATATGTGTGTGTGTGTGAGCGTCTATTTTGCGTTTTTAGGAGGACTTTTACCAGAGTACCTGTTGAATTCGGTTGTTATAGCATATGGGAATACAGTGAAGTGAACGTAAAAGCAGAATTCTACTGCTGAACAAAACATTTTCTTCTCCTTTACGTGTGTAAAATTTGGATAAATTTTAAAGCAAAATGAAGATCTTCTAGCTGGAAGAGAGGTCATCTTATTAAGATGTTTAGGCCACTTAACATGATTTGTGAATTTCCCCTTGGGACTAATAAAGTATCTATCTATCTATTAACAGTATAAGCAAGGTTCTTTTCTAATCTGCTACGTCTAGCTTTACGCTGTGGACTGTCAAACTCGCATCTTAGAAGCCCACTGTGGCTTCAGGTTTGTATTCCGGCTACTTTCACTATTACTAACGCAAACTGAAGAGGACTACCTTGTCTCGATTTTAAAAGGTGTGATTTTTTTTTTAAACTAGCAACGCAGACATGTATGTACAAAGCGAGTTCAGTTGACCAGGCCGCCTGGCTCCCATTTGTACCAATGTCTTTTATACAATACCTGTATCAAATCGGTAAAGGCATAACAAACATTTTGGAGGTTGGTCAGGTGCGGTTTACGGGATCCAATTGGTTATAAATGTCATATGTGGTAGAATGACAGCATCAACAAGCCACTGAATTAAGTAAACGATATTCATTACTAGAAAAATGCGATGGTCGAGTTGTTTTGAACTTGCTGGTGATTTGCATGACACTTTTTTTTTTTTTTTTTTTCTCTCTGACGTTTTTATTTGGGTTTAAAATTTAAAGCAGACGCGTGTGTGTTTAGCAGCGATGAGAAATGAAAACCTGCAGCCACAGAGGTTGTCCGTGATGTGACTTTTGAAACTACTTGTTAAGCTGAATACTTGGACGCTTTCCCAAAGTTAGACCGCACGCTGTATTTAGACTGTGACGTAACACCGACCGCATTGAAGATTATATATAAAATCTACGGAGAACTCCGAATGATCTAGCCGCTCGTTTTACTATTTCATTCACCCATACTTTTACCAAAAAATGTCTGATGTTTTATGTTTATTTGGAAAACCTCCATTCAGTTTCTATACCTCCTTAGCTAGAGTTTGAGTAAATGGCGTACCCCATCAAGCACTGGGCGCAGGGTAGGGACAATCCCTTGCCAAACGCACCAGCCCTGTCGCACACATCCATCAGTGGACACTGTGAGACGCAACGACATGATCTGGCAGCAGGCGGAGCGTCACAGCGCGCATGTTCGCCGCGGTCCGCTCACAAGCCCAATTAGGAACGAATTGTCCTTGCAGCAGAGTGGGAAAATAAAATATGGAATGACCCTTATTTTGTACGTACGGGATGTTTTCACGTATGTACGAAATACTTTAACATACGTGCGAAATGCTTTAACGAGTCAATGTTAGATTAAAAAATTACAAAAGTACGCTTTGGGACTACCCAATTACGACTATACCAAGGCATTGGCGCTTCAATTTGACGTCACTTCCAGCTCTCATAATGCAGTGATATAAAAAAGCAGACGTGTATGGGCGTTTACTTTTTAAAAGAGTGTGGGATAGTTTGGGTACATACTTTGTTTACAGTTGTCAGTCAGCACACATATGTAGAGCCCTCGAGGGGATATTGTGTAATTTTTCTTTGTGGGAAGCAATTTGGTGCGTACAACTTAATTGTATCTCGTGCTCACTATGGTGCCCACCACTTACCTGTGCAACATTTGCTTTTGGGTCTCACAGCTAATACTGCGTGTGCGCGACGTGCATTCTAATGAGCATCGAATAGTATCGCGTGCGACTGTACATCATTTTCTGGAAACGGGCATATCGCTAAGAGTTTGATGTTTTACACTTGCATTTCACCGAAATTGATACTGGCAAGTTTATAGAAGCAGGCTATACATTCAAGCCCAGGTCGTTGGATCCGCGAAGCACCAGTGCAATGTGTAGTAAAAGGAAATGACATTAGTTAGCCATCTGCACGCATCTACTTGCTAGCTCACAGCCTGCTTCTTATTCGCACAAGTTACAAAAGGAATTCATATTACACATATTGATTGAATGTGACGTGTTTACCCAGTCCGATGCGGGTACACTAATTTAATTCTGTGGTAAACTTGATACACCTGCTTAAATATTATCATAGATTCCTTAGAAAATGATGGGTTACACAGTAAAAACAGTAAATTGTATTTGGCCAGTACAAAAGTGTGTTTTGTTATTAATTGGCGACACGTTTAAATTAGGTAATTGTATAACAAGTCCGTGTTGTTATTGCAATAATTATTTTATATCATTATTGGAGAGAGATCTTCGAAAGGCGATTAAAGCTTAACACGTGCTCAGTTTATACTGATTACAAACTGTCTTAATATATTTATATAATTACAAGGTTAAATATCAATATACTGCAAGACAAAGCAAGAATGTCCAGATTGGCTTTGTTAATAGATTTATTTTGGTAAACTTAATTATAGATCGGTTTTGTAATTCAAAAAATTAATTAATACCCCGCACATTTTATTGTGGGAGGAAATTAATACATTTTGTTAATAACCAGGTAACATGTACTGTCTGTTCAAATTAATTTAACTCTGTTAACAGTCTCCATACAAACGTTTAAATGCGGGTACCGTTGAACTATAACATTTTATAAATACGGGCCAAGAAAAGACTTAATATATACATGGACTATAGTCTGATACCCCACAAGAATAGCACGTAACTTTATATTTACACATTACGATATTTTTTGGAAGTGTGATATAGTCAAGATCGTAACTGATAGTAAATACCTGGCTACATCTTGAGCAAGTGACAAATCCAAGTTATTATTTAATCTTAGTCTCAGAATAAAGGCATGATGGATACCAAAACAAGATTGCTTTCAGAGAGTCAAAGACTCAAAAAGAAATCAAAATGGCAGTACCAGTTGCTCTCACAAAAATCGATAAAAACCATTAAATGGGTGTTTGAGAGAAATGCATTATGCATGCATGTGGTAAAATGCTCAGCTGCTAAACTCCATTACTTCTCAAGACCTGCAAATACGGTGACCCTTTATTTGAAGTGAGTGCTACATGTGGAACATATTAAGCATATTTAAAAATGTGCAGAAAAATTAAAACTCCACTGGTTCCAAATCCCGTGTTTTTTGTTAAAATTTAATGTTTCAATTATATAACAGTATGGCGGTGGGGAATGCAAACTGAATTGTGTTTTAATGTTAGCTTCAAGTGTAATTCACCACTGTGTTAATGCTTCCTGAAAGATGCAGTTTGTTGACAAAAAAAAAAAAAACCCTGAATTTGATGGCTGTCACACACCCGTTTAACTCACTCTGTTAGTGTTTTTTTAAGCAAGTCCTGTGCTGAAAACCCTATGAACAAAGGACTTCCACCTTAACTCATAGACATAGAATTACTAGACGCCACATGACCAGCAGCATCGTAAATAAACATAAATACATAGATAGACACCGCATTCACTGTGTGTCGACACGATACGTCAGCATGTCTGCCATATTGTGAGTGGCAAAAGTGCCATTTAAACTAATGCAGGTAGACGTGGAAACAGGGTTTTCTGATGAAAAAATAACGTTTAAAACAGTATCGTTTACATACAACAGATATTGGCTATTCGTTTAAATGCAATTATTTATATCCATTTATACACTAATAATAACAATTATTAAATAATAATTATTATTATTATTAAATAATTCCTCCCATATAAGTAACATTTCTTGGACTGCCTTATTCCATCTCCGAAACATTTCTAGACTTTGTCCTGTTCTTATGCAACACATTACTGAAGTATTGGTTAATGCCCGAGTCGCCTCACGTATAGATTATTAAAATGCTATTCTATCTGGCATTCCACAAAAACTTATCCATCGCTTACAACTTCTTCAAAATTCTGCTACCAGGATAATAACCTGCTGTTCTAAATCCACTGAACATATTACACCTATTCTCTCTCAACTTCACTGGCTCCCTGTTCACTACCGAATACAATACAAAATACTGCTCTTAACATTTAAAGCTCTCCACAGTCTTGCTCCCCCCTACCTCACTGATCTCCTACAGACTTAAACTCCCTCTCGCTTACTCGGATCCTGTAATTTGAGAGTATCCAGTCTGGCAATATGGTGCAGCCTTAGTTTGTGGAAGACAGACACAACTAAAGACATTACCATAAAATGATGGTTGTCAATTTCAAACTGTGTTTCCTCAATGTGCTCCTTGAGAAAAAACACATCATCTGAACCAATCTCAGCCTGAACAAACTGATCGATCAAAGATACACTGACAGCTTGCCCTAATGTCGACTGTCAGATAACACACTCAGCTACTTTGACCACTTTGACTGTACCCTCAGAAGGAATCATCAAACATCCTTTGTTTTTTAATGTGAGCAAGTGGTAGCTTTGATCATATGATGCCAGTACAGCATCTGTTAACAAACTAGCACGGCACACATCACAGGACAGCTTTCTCAAAATCCCGTCTAAGGGCTACCTCCCACTGCTTCCTGAGGTGGATTTCTTTGGGAAACCTTCAAAGTTTGAGAAATGTTAACAGCTAACAACAATCTACATAGTGACTAAATACGTTTAGCCAAAACATTGTTTGGAGACTCACTTGAGCACATAAATGCATAGCTTTATACAAGCTTTATAAAGTGGCGCAGGTTGTGCAATATTATAACTGTAGTGCAAGTTTACAGTGGGGTGATTGTATTTATATGTACAAACAGTTCTACAAGGAGCACTTGATTGAGTGCGTTTATAGTTCTTAAGATGAAACTGTTTCTGAACCGCGAGGTCCGTACAGGAAAGGCTTTGAAACGTTTTGCCGTGGCTGAGGAAGCATGTGCTTGATGCTGTATACTGATAATTCTCTTTCCGATCAGCTGCTGCTGTGATTCCCCACTCAGATACAGTGATATAAATACTCCGAGTGGTGCAGTAAGAGTAATATGGAAAAAGATGATCCGCTGTGGCAACTCCTAACGGGAGCAGCTGTAAGAAGAAGAAGAAGGTGCAGTGAGAGTAACAACGCTAAAGCAGTTATGGTATTTGGAAAACTATGGCTATTCCTTGGGCCATTATATTGGTACAGGTCAATAACAATCAGATGCATTACACTAATAAATAATATGTGGTTAAATTCAGTGTATTTATAAAGCCGCGTCAGGAAAAGAAAGAATAACCACACAGGAACAGTAGCACTGCTTTGATGCTGGGTGCCGCCAGTCTGCAAAACCGAGCAGAGAACTTGCGTACGACAGGGTATGAGGTACCGTGGAAATGTGCATAGCTTTACGCCAAGTGTAGGTTTTATACATCGCAATTTGAACGTGGAAACGTTCTTACACAACATTACTGTGCGTACGCACCGTTTATACATGAGGCCCCTGAACACCAGTAAAACCAAGGAGCGGGTGGTGGATTGTTGGAGGCCCAGGCCCCTCATGGACCCCATGATCATCAGAGGTGACTGTGTGCAGAGGGTGTGGACCTATAAATACCTGGGAGTGCAGCTGGATGATAAATTGGACTGGACTGCCAATACTGATGCTCTGGGGAGGAAAGGACAGAGCCGACTATACTTCCCTAGAAAACTGGCATCTTTCAACATCTGCAATAAGATGCTGCAGATGTTCTATCAGACGGTTGTGGCGAGTGCCCTCTTCAACGCGGTGGTGTGCTGGGGGAGCAGCATAAAGAAGAGGGACGCCTTACACCTGGACAAACTAATGAGGAAGGCAGGCTCTATTGTGGGCATGGAGCTGGACAGTTTAACATCAGTGGCAGAGCGACAGGCGCTGAGCAGGCTCCTGTCAATCATGGAGAATCCACTACATCCATTAAACAGTATCATCTCCAGACAGAGGAGCAGCTTCAGCGATAAACTGCTGTCACTGTCCTGCTCCACTGACAGACTGAGGAGATTGTTTCCCCCACACTATGCAACTCTTCAGTTCCCCCCGGGGGATAAACGTTAACATTATACAAAGTTATTGTCTGGTTTTTACCTGCATTTTTATCACTCTTTAATTTAATATTGTTTATTTTTATCAGTATGCTGCTGCTGGAGTATGTGAATTTCCTCTTGGGATTAATAAAGTATCTATCTGTCTATCTGTTGGATAGGTTTTTGTGGAATGCCAGATAGAATAGCATTTCAATAATCTACGTATACGTGAAGTGACTTGGGCATTAACCAATACTTAAGTACTGTGTTGCGTAAGAACAGGACAAAGTCTAGAAATGTTTCGGAGATGGAAGAAAGCAGTCCGAGAAATGTTACTTATATGGGAGGAATTATTTAACAATTGCCATTAGTAGTGTATAAATGGATATAAATAATTGCATTTAAACGATTCGCCAAAAACTGTTGTACGTAAACGATATTGTTTTAAACGTTACTGTTTTTTCATCAGAAAACCCGGTTTCCACGTCTACCTGTATTAGTTTAAATGGCACTTTTGCCACTTGAAATATGGTGGACATGCAGACATATCGTGTCGACTGGTCAACACAGTGAACGCGGCGTCTACCTATATATGTCTATGTTAAAAATCCCTCATCAATAAACACACGCAAATACATTTTATGCACGAATACATGTAGACAACCGTACCGTGCATGTTGATTAGCATATGAAAGTAAGAATTTCTTTTTTTAAGTTTGACTTGTTTATATGAAATTTTACTTGCTTTTAATAAAGTCAATAAAATGAAAAAAAAGTGAGAATTTCACTGTGATCCATACACGCGACAACAATGACATAGGAACTGAATCTGGGACCGCGTTATGTCAGTCACTAATTAAAGGAATCGCTATTAAAATGCAAAAATATTAATACATAAGTTATACAATAAGCAGTTGTGAGGTATATCTTAATTACGAAAATGTTTATAGACTAGGTTTATCCTAAATGATGCTAATGAAGACGTTAATGTTACAGGACGCATACATGTAAATGAGGAGGATGTGCTGTCACTGTATGATCAATATATGGTGTAAGGTTTCTTAAAAATAGTCTTAAAGCGGGTGTCATATTTTGTTTTATTTTCATTTCAGTGACAGTCAAAAATCTGCTTTCACATAAGCATATGGATGCAAACTGGAATATGATCTTAATGTTTATTGACTTAAAGGTATACATTTGCTTTTTTTTTTGCATACAATTTATCAAGATGTAAACAAATTTTCAGGTTTTTTTACATAATATCTTCTTCATTTGTAGACAGACCATTCTTTGTTCATTGAGGTTAAATGAGCCCAGAACTCACAAAATCCTCCTTTAGACCTGATTTCAAATTTAACTAATGACATTTTATAAATATTTGATCACAGTCAGTTTTAGTTGGTTAACATTGTGATCTTCATTTCTCTTTTCCACCTCAGTCATTTGGTTAGTTAAGTTTTGAAGTTATCAAAGAAGTTGATTTTAATTTGTCATATCCAAAGTTTAATTTTCTAATTTGGATCCATTTTGTTACAATTGTGAAATACACTCACCTAAAGGATTATTAGGAACACCTGTTCAATTTCTCATTAATGCAATTATCTAATCAACTAATCACATGGCAGTTGCTTCAATGCATTTAGGGGTGTGGTCCTGGTCAAGACAATCTCCTGAACTCCAAACTGAATGTCAGAATGGGAAAGAAAGGTGATTTAAGCAATTTTAAGCGTGGCATGGTTGTTGGTGCCAGACGGGCCGGTCTGAGTATTTCACAATCTGCTCAGTTACTGAGATTTTCACACACAACCATTTCTAGGGTTTACAAAGAATGGTGTGAAAAGGGAAAAACATCCAGCATGCGGCAGTCCTGCGGGCGAAAATGCCTTGTTGATGCTAGAGGTCAGAGGAGAATGGGCCGACTGATTCAAGCTGATAGAAGAGCAACTTTGACTGAAATAACTACTCGTTACAACCGAGGTATGCAGCAAAGCATTTGTGAAGCCACAACACGCACAACCTTGAGGCGGAAGGGCTACAATAGCAGAAGACCCCACCGGGTACCACTCATTTCCACTACAAATAGGAAAAAGAGGCTACAATTTGCACGAGCTCACCAAAATTGGACAGTTGAAGACTGGAAAAATGTTGCCTGGTCTGATGAATCTCGATTTCTGTTGAGACATTCAAATGGTAGAGTCAGAATTTGGCGTAAACAGAATGAGAACATGGATCCATCATGCCTTGTTACCACTGTGCAGGCTGGTGGTGGTGGTGTAATGGTGTGGGGGATGTTTTCTTGGCACACTTTAGGCCCTTTAGTGCCAATTGGGCATCGTTTAAATGCCACGGGCTACCTCAGCATTGCTTCTGACCATGTCCATCCCTTCATGACCACCACGTACCCATCCTCTGATGGCTACTTCCAGCAGGATAATGCACCATGTCACAAAGCTCGAATCATTTCAAATTGGTTTCTTGAACATGACAATGAGTTCACTGTACTAAAATGGCCCCCACAATCACCAGATCTCAACCCAATAGAGCATCTTTGGAATGTGGTGGAACGGGAGCTTCGTGCCCTGGATGTGCATCTCACAAATCTCCATCAACTGCAAGATGCTATCCTATCAACATGGGCCAACATTTCCAAAGAATGCTTTCAGCACCTTGTTGAATCAATGCCACGTAGAATTAAGGCAGTTCTGAAGGCGAAAGGGGGTCAAACACCGTATTAGTATGGTGTTCCTAATAATCCTTTAGGTGAGTGTATTGTTTTATGTGTTTCCTGAAGTGATGTTAAATTTCTTCAAAAGCTGAATTATGTCTGTCTGCAAGATAACCTAACATTATGCTCCAATTTGAATCTTTAAAGACAGTTTTTGTTTGATAGGAAATTAATAATTTATGCTCTCGGATCATCACAAAGTCTTTAAAAAAATCTGACGTTGTGAAAACTTATGAACATCCTCTTGTAGTAAAAAATAACTCCGCTTGAGTTGTTTACTCGTATTGATAGCAAAATGAAAAAACAAGTACTATAAATATGTTTATTTAATGCACAGCGGTGAATGCAGCACTGCATGCATCAAACAACACAGATGTTTAGTAACGAACATGACAGGCAGCAGAACCTCTGCCTTCTGCTTTGGTCACTGTTATGTCAAATTCAGGCTTTGCGTTGATCACTACTAATTTTTTGAGTAGGTTCAACTGATCCAAGGCATTATGGCTGATGGCTCACAGGGACTCCTGTAAGATTTCAGTTTAAGCAGTTTATACCATAATGCAAGATCAACGGACTGTGAAGTGGCTGACAAGAAAAAGGGAAACAAAAGGAAAGTTGGACAGGCCAAATTAAGTTCTGCAACAGTTATGGGATGGCTGTCCCAAAACAATATAAAAGTATTGTACTGTAACCACTTAAAAAAGTAGTACAAATCAGCATAATTTGGAATATACAGGACTAGACCATCGGTGGAAACGCTGCTTTAAGTTCAAGATGCAGCAATCACATTACAAGCATTATTGGCTTACACCCTCCAACAAGCCTAAAAAGATGAAATTTGTGCTGTACTGACTGTAAGCCCAGGTAAATACAGGGGATACAAAGATATTATTTGCTATTTATAAACCTCTCCTTTTTCTTTTCCAATTAAGCTCCAGCTCCCTCTTTGAGCCTTTAATATAGTGATTTTTTAACTTTGTGACGGTGACTTATGTTATTGATGTATTAATGTTTGCAGATTGTACTTATCTTACCAGTTTCGCCCCTGATCATCATGTTAACAAAGTGTTTTTATAATTCCAATTTTGCTGGACCACTGTGCAACAGAGTGAAAAAGATTCATCTGGGAAAAAAGTTAGTTGGACTTTTGCATCCTGGTGGCAACTCACACCAAATTCAGGGCTTATGGGAGCAAAAACAGAATGTCGTCTCTAAAGAAAAGCACGGCAGTTAAATGGAGTCACTCAATGAATTTTCAGTCACTTGTATTTCTCCTGTGCCTTCCTACCATTATGTAAGAATTAAGTTTAAAAAACAAGCATCTCTAGTCCCTCTTAGGATAGATGCCAGATAAATAACTATTCATAATTCAGCTCCAGCACATCAGAAATTCAGATGATAGGTAACAAAAGCATGAATTACGATCTCTACATCATGGGCAGTAAGTGAAGAGCAGCCAGAGACAGACAATATTATGTACAGTAGATGACTTAACACAGCTTTAGTTAAAGGATGAATGAGTGTCTGGAAAAAGAGTGGAATTGAAAATAACGCCAAGATTATAAACTGTACTCGAAAGACTAACTGTAGTACGAGGGGGAGTCAAGCTAAAGTTAGAAAATGTGAGGACAAGACAAAACCTTTTATTCTGCTGGAATCCATGCACTTCCAGGGAGGTGGTGCAAGTGCATTTAGAAGGGTGGAGAATACATTGAGAAATGACATTATCAGTCTTGTTAAGGTTTGTTCCATTTTCTGATAAATCCCATTTTCTAATTTTAGCTTGACTCCCCCTCATACCATCTAAATTGAGAGAAAACTCACTGACTTTTTGAAAGGGCATCCTTGGAGCCTATCAGCATGACCTCTGTCTTATTCTTATCGCTCTATTATAATAAAAAAAATCTTGGATTGAGACATGATCTTCTTGGAAAGACATTTTGACGTCCCGCGAGACTAGACTTTACAACCTTTGGAAGTAAGACCTGTGAGACGGTCACTTTTGCATGTCACGCTCTAGTTACAAACAATTTAAAACAAGATCATGGACGTCTAACCTCTTAGCTGTTGGAATGCTTTTGGCAGACACACTTCATGTGCTTCAAGCTCTTAAAAATCTTATACATTCTAGATGGTATGTCAATGACTAAACGAAGAAGAAAGAGCAGCTACTGTATGTGAAAATTCTGAAAATAAGGAAAGTAATGATCAGCCCGGACCAAGTGGAACTGAAAACCCCGTAGGTCCAATTGGGGTCAGAAATAAAAGACTTCATAAAGACGTTCAAAAACGATACACATGCAGAGCAAGTTACAGATTATGAAAGTAGTAAAATTCGAAAGTATCAATAAAGAGAAAGTAAAGATCGCATTAGCACAAACAAATGGAAATTATTACTTGACTAGCAAAATACCCGCGCTACGCAGTGGAGAAGTAGTGTGTTAAAGAAGTTATGAAAAAGAAAAGGAAACATTTTAAAAATAACGCTTCAGAGGGTTGTTCCTTTCTTACTGCATCAATAAACAGCTCGTCTTTCTCTTTACCTGAGACATCACACACTGCATGCACGGGTTTACCTTTCCCAGTCCTGCAAACTTTAGCGAAGTGGTTCAATTTACCACATTTTTTACACTGTCTTCCTTTAGCTGGACATTGACTTTTTCCACCGTGTGCTTTGTTTCCGCAGTAGCTGCACTTATGAATATGCTTGTATGCGTCACTCACTTCATATTCTTTTGCTGCCTTCTCAATTGTGTAATGCGTTTTTCGTTCAGCG
The DNA here is from genome assembly GCA_026402145.1 of Polypterus bichir lapradei. NCBI lineage: Eukaryota > Metazoa > Chordata > Cladistia > Polypteriformes > Polypteridae > Polypterus > Polypterus bichir. The sequence goes on along the minus strand of JANRMT010062831.1, from coordinate 22,326,159 downwards.
ATCTTTGGAGCTCTTGCCTGTTGTCTGCGTACTGCGTTCACAGTCAGTTCACGTGAGCCGCTCGGAGTACATGCATCGAAGGTTCTCAGTTGTGCTTGTGCTATCTCGTGCAATCTTGCGATGTCCACGGCTTTATTTAATGTTAGCTAAGACCCGGCACTTAAAAGTTTCTCTCGCACTTTTGCTGAGTTTATGCCAAACACTATTCTGTCCCGGACCATCTCATCTTCGTTTGCATAAGCACAGTCCTTCACCAGCAATTTTAACTCCGTTACAAAGTGATCAAAAGTCTTGTTTATACCCTGTGTCTTCTCATTAGCTTCTATCTCGTGAATATCTTATTCATCTTAGGCATGACAAACACCTCAAAACGGTCATAATAAGTTTTCAGTACCTTGGCTTCCTCCTGGGTGAGAGTCCATGTGTTAAAAATGTCTCTTCCTTTTTCCCCAGTCCACAGGTGCAGGTAGCTGCATTTCTCACTCTCGTCTTTGCCTTTTAAAGTAAAGCACTTTGAGCTACTTTTTGTATGAAAATGTGCTATATAAATAAATGTTGCTGTTGTTGTTGTTTTAGCGAGCCAGAAAACATCAGCTCCACGTGCTGTCGGAACTTTTTCCATTCTCCCGGCAGGTTAAGAGAATCCCAGTCAATTCGTGGCGAGGGAACTCCAACAAAACCCATGACTGTCCTCTATTCTGACACCATGTCTTGTTTTCACAAATTGTGAAAAATGAAATGATGGGGAGACTTTCTTTTAAAGTATGCAGGGGAACTTTATCTATTACAGCTCTGACATTCACGGCATCCGTGCTCTAAATTAACTTCCACAATAGTAACCTTGAGGTCCCTTTTTCTGGTGCCTTCCTGATGACATAGGTGCCTAAACCATGCCTGATAATAATACATTTCAATGACATATAAATATTACAGTGATCACCTCGATAGACATCTCATTACCCAAATCGCTACTCTTGAATCTAAGATGTTTAACAGGCATTCCCGGCATTAACTTTTTGATTTGCCTGTGAATATTTAGCGGCAGCGTGTCTATTGGATTGCTGCTGACGGACGGCCTTATATGGGCAGGCACTCAATTACGTGGGAGGCGTGACGATGAGGGACGCAACTCCGCCTCACACGGCAACCGAGCTGCAGGCTATGGCCGTATATATGTACATAAGTAGGATACAGTTATGACCGTTACGCGTAGAATTTCGAAATGAAACCTGCTTAACTTTTGTAAGTAAGCTGTAAGGAATGAGCCTGCCAAATTTCAGCCTTCTACCTACACGGGAAGTTGGAGAATTAGTGATGAGTGAGTCAGTGAGGGCTTTGCCTTTTATTATTTTAGACTAGCAAAATACCCGCGCTTCGCAGCGGCGAAGTACTGTATTAAAATTTTTATTAAGAAGAAAATTAAACCTTTTTAAACTGAGGGAAAGTATGCCAATAATTATTTGTTAAGGATCTCCTTGTATACCACATTGTGAGTTCAGCCCTCCAGTTGTAATATGACCAAGCGGTGCGCTGAGCTTACTCTTGAGCATGTAACTTACAGTTGGCCATGTGAACAGTAATCTTGTTTCAAATCTCACAGCTTGGATTGCTGCTGTCATAATCGGTTTGAGTTTCATGGTTTGTTTCAATTACGACAGTATTTGCAGGACTTGTGTTGAAGTGACATTCGGCATCTGTCAAGCGTTGTAAGCTTACAACCGGTTTCATCGATAACTTCACATCCAGCTTTTGAGAGTTTAAACATTCATAAACATCAAAGTGTCCACTACTGAAATCGTCATCTGTGAATCTAAGATATTTAAGAGGCATTGGCGGTTGTCCAAAGGTGTAAAATATTTGGCCATTTCGGTACACTTGAAAGCGACAACCGAACAATTCAGCGGCAGCCATCAACTCACATGCAGAACCATAGGTGAAGAGCTTAAGCATTTCACTCTTCTAGTGCTCCTGTGTAGTATAATTATCTCCTGTACCGTCATCAGTCCACACCTTGATCCTGTGCCAGTCATTCAATACATAAGACACAATGTTCCTCCGGATATCAAGAGTGAGCCTGATATGGCCGTGCTAAATGTAACAAAGAGAATGGAAAAGGTAGCTGCCATCTCCAGGCATGGAAACCACTTGGTAAGTGACAGTTCTTTGATCGATGGTGATCACCTCGATAGACATGGTAATGGGGGTACGGTTGGAATGATAAAGGAAATGGGTACCTGAGTAATGTAAAGTAAGTGTAAAATACCTACACAATAACTATAATCGTAATAAATGAACAATAAAACAGCGGAGAAGCTGTTGATTAAATAAAAAGGCTGTAGTTATCAGCAGGGAGACGTGAATCCCGTGGTGAAGCAAGGAAGGGAATGTAGAGACCGGAGCAACGGACGGCCTTATATAGTGGGAGGTGTTGGGATGGGGGACCCAACGCCGCCTCACACAGTGACCGAGCTGCAGGCTATGGACGTATATATGTACGTAAGTAGGATTCAGTTAGCGCTGGGAACCCACGTACCAAATTTCTTGAAGATGGGCCCATAAGTAACAAAGACTGTTGAAAAGTTCAATATGGTGGCCGACAGTGGCATCATACCACCGAAATAAGTATGTACATCGGTTTTGGTTAGCGCAGGGAAGCCGCCTACCAAATTTCGTGAATATGGGGCCATAAATAAGAAAGTTCAACATGGCAGACGTTGTTGACCATTATGCGTAGAATTTCGAAATGAAACCTGCTTAACTTTGGTAAGTAAGCTGTAAGGAATGAGCCTGCCAAATTTCAGCCTTCTACCTACATGGGAAGTTGGAGAATTAGTGACGTTGGAAAGTTCAATATGGCGGCCGACAGTAGCGTCATACCAACGAAATAAGTACGTACATCGGTTTTGGTTAGTGCAGGGAAGCCGCCTACCAAATTTCATGAAGATGGGGCCATAAATAAGAAAGTTCAACATGGCGGACGTTGTCGACCGTTATTGACCATTATGACCGTTACACGTAGAATTTCGAAATGAAATCTGCCTAACTTTTGTAAGTAACCTGTATGGAATGAACCTGCCAAATTTCAGCCTTCTACCTACACAGGAAGTTGGAGAATTAGTGATGAGTGAGTCAGTCAGTCAGTGAGGGCTTTGCCTTTTATTAGTATAGATGAAATAACGGAACAGCAAAAAGAGATCGAATATATGGACATAAGTGATATGTCAGAAGTATGTAGATATTGTAAGGCTTTAAAGTTTAAGTTGGCGACTTGTAGATTGTCTAATTCATGTTGCCATCGGGGAAAAGTAGTGTTGCCTCCCAATGAAGAGGCATCTCTGCGAGAATTAAAAGATTTGTTGTTTGGTGAAAGTCAAATCCACAAACACTACAGAGAAAAAATCAGAGTCTACAATAATCTTTTCGCGTTTGCATCATTCAATGCTTAAAACGTAGATTTACACAATAATGGACCATATGCTATGAGAATCTGAGGTCCCACAACAATTAAAGCTACAACAAGTTTAATTAATTTTGAAGAAACCACAATTTGGCCAGGTGTATATTTATGATCATGGAGAAGCGATGCAACATAGAATCAAAAGAGTATGTAACAATTCCCATGAAAATAACAATCTCTTTAAATTGTATATCTGGATAACTAAACCCCAGGGTGGGCGAGCGAAGCGAGCAGGGGGTGAGGCCCCAGAGTTTAACAAGAAAATTAGGTGCCTTTCATGGCTTAATATACTGTACTTCAGTCTGTTTATCAAGAAGGTGGAAGGGGACCAGTGGTTTGGGCGCTGAGAGGGTTGTTTGGTAAGTTTGCTAAATTTCTATAAGATGGCACTACAGTTCGTTTGGTGATGTCACTGCTAGCAAGTGTCAAACTAGGTCAAATTTCAGCCAGAAGTGACACGTTGTTTACCTTCTACAGACGTTTGAAGTGATTCTTTCCAAAAAATGGTGTTTAACTTGCTTTCTTTTTTTACCATATTTATTACACTAGCAGAATACCCGCGCTTCGCAGCGGAGAAGTAGTGTGTCAAAGAAGGTATGAAAAAGAAAAGGAAAAATTTTAAAAATAACGTAACATGATTGTTAATGTAATTGTTGTGTGTATATATATATATATATATATATATATATATATATATCAAAATACATATCTATATACATATCTACATATACATATATATATATGCATACCTATCTACATCATATATACACACACATATACATACATACATACATACACAGACACACACATATATATAATTTGTGTGTGTGTGTGTGTGTGTGTATACACATACATACAAACATACACACAGGTATATATAAATATATGTGTATATATATATGTATGTGTCTATATGTGTGTGTATAGCTTTGATCACTGAGTGCAAGGGAAAAATAATAAAATGTAGTCTATAAGTTATTAAACAGTAAAACATTAACGTTTTAAGAAGTAAAGGTACATTGAGCACTACTGGAGTGGTTGCGGGTAAACTACATTTTAAAGACGGTATAACAGAAGAGGTAAGTAGTACTAACAGCAGCTAAAATGTATATGGATCATCTCTCGGTAGTAGATCCCTTTTGAAAGGCGCTACACGACGGCTGTGGTATAGAAATTACATTTTCTATGTGAAAGTCCAAATTTCTGCCTCTGGTAATGTGCCTTACCAGCAATTAAAGAAAATTAGTTTTGTGTCCTCTACAGTGTTAAGAGAGAAAGGCTTTGGTTTGGGATAAAAGGAAAAAAGGTGTAAAGAAAGGAAAGTTGCCTTTTTCTGTTATATAGTATAGAGAGATGTGTTCGGTGACGATATGAGCGCCTTTTGGGGACAGTCGCGGTGGGTCTTGTGCAGACTGGTGAGATGTCCCAGCTATTAATCGGCTGTGATGGCACTGTCAGTCCTTCACTCCTTGCGTGTCTTCATAATCCGAGCTGACGACCTCATAATCGTATACGTGCAAAATAAAGTGCGAAGCGCCTTAATATTATTTTGCCGCAGAAGCGCAGTCAGCGTCTCAAAGGCCGGCACAGCTATGCGCGCGCGCCGGCTGCTCGACTTTTGCTGGGCAGGAGACGCCAGTTTTTGCAGACACGTTCACATGATCAAAAGTCTCCGCGCTCTTTGGAGGTCATTCATATACAAAATACCCGCGCCTCGCAGCGGAGAAGTAGTGGGTTAAAGAAGTAATGAAAAAGAAAAGGAAACATTTTAATAATAACGTAACATGATTGTCATGAGTGTTGCTGTCATATATATGCCTGCCTAAATAAGTCACCCTCGCTTCGCTCTTACTTTTTTACCGTTCATTTAATCATGGCTAGTGGCGGAAAAATTATAAAATGGAAGGAGGATTACACTGAGTATGGCTTTACCAAAACAATTACTGATGGCGAATCGATTATTCATAAAGCTTGAATTGGTGATCTGTTTTTGTGTGTTAACCTCATATTTTTTCATACTTCTTCTCAAACCAAGGTGATGCGAGGCTAAAATGAATTGGGATGCGCTGATCAATGTAATCGGTGTACCAGGAAATCATGCATTGACAAAAGTTCCCCTTTGATTGTAATGCAAAGTGTGATTAAATGCATTATTTTTTAACGCGTTATGGAGCACATGCATCGAAGCTTCTCAGCTGTGCTTGTGCTAAGAAAATTAAACATTTTAAAAATAACGTAACACGATTGTCAATGTAACCTTTTGTAAGTAGTGCCTGGAGGATTCAGTGTGGAGAAAGTCTAGAGACAGCGTGTGTATTAACTTGTGGATTTCTCTGTATTTGGTGGCAGTGTGACGAAGTTGCTTCGGAAGACGGCGTTAGCCGCGGAGCTCAGCTCAGAGCGAAATGAGGTAAATGGGAGGGGAGATGATGACGTGACTCCCCCACCC
>JANRMT010062831.1:22301162-22313833 GCA_026402145.1 Polypterus bichir lapradei | reverse complement strand
TCTAATGAAGAAAAGTATATATATATATATATATATATAAGTTCACATTTGGCGTGTATTTGACCAGATGTAGTTTGTCAAAATTAATGATAAATAGATGAATGAAAGCATAATTAAATATACAAATAATTCAATGTGAAGGATAGCTGAGCTGGAAGAAGCGGCACCATTCTGCTCAACTGCAAATGACCAGTAGCAAAGAAAAATGCTCCATCAGTCAGGCTATGTCATTTATGAACAGGTCCATGATTTGCACTGCAATCATTATTAGTTAGAGCAGTGCTGTTTGAATTACACCACCATTCAAAAGCTCCTAATTGAGACTAAACTATGTGTTAATGTTTCAAACTACACTAGTCTGGGACAGACCCTTCTATGAAGAAGTTAAGACAGGGATCAGATTTGCAAAAAGCAATTTTGCCTGAGACCCTTACTGAGCAGTTTGTACATCATTTTGAAATTGTTAGATGCCATACTGAGAAAGTTTTAAAATGACCATTTCAATATGCTGCATCTTTCAAGTTCATCCAAAGACCTAACCCCCCCCCCAACCAAAAAAAAACTATTTTTTAAAGCAAATGAGTAATTCATATAACTTTGTATCGACCTTCCCACCACATGGGTTTCCTGTAACACTGGAACTCCAAACCTCTCTGGGCAGCAGGCAGGCAGAAGTGTTCTTATAGGTTGGAAGGGAGTGGGAATGGTGATTCCCTTGGCAGTTTCAATCCATTATGCAATGTGGTCTGCCATTGGTCCTTAAAAGATTAGCAGTTCTGCTATATATGGCATCCCTCCATCTATCAGCTCTCCAGGGCATCCAGGACTTTCACAATTTGCTGTTTAATAGCTTTTGTGGCTTCCCCTGCATTTGGTATCAAATACCTGGACAAAGAATAAAGAAAGAGTCAATTTAGTGATACTATATAGGCACAACCTCAGTGCATAGATATATCACTACCATCAAGTTAGCAATTTCATTTCCAGTTATCACAAAAGGTAAACAGTAGATCATCCATGCTTTTACCATTCTAGCTCAAATGTGGATATCTAAATTTTAAATTTACTACAACAAGATCCAGCATCAGCCTTAGACACAAAAGGTTGCACTATAGAATGGATCTCACTATTGCACTTTTAATAAAAACACTTGTTGGAAGTGGTGCATTGATGGTAGTACCTCTTTACCACATCTGCAGTGCAGTCACGGACAAACCTTGGTCATTCCAAATTTGTACTACAGGCTGCCTTCTTCCACAGTGACTTTATACTATCCATTTCTTAAATTCCTACCCTTTTCAATTTCTCAATTATCTTTGCAGTCATCACTTTTTTTAAAAGATATCACTAACAGCAATGAACTTACACCCCTAACCCGGGGCGTGCTATGCTCCAGCCACTTCTCGTCTCTGCCATTCGCGTTGTGAATGGCGCTGAACATACACTAAGGAGATGTGAACGGACCAGCTGCTGGCTTTCTGCTGCTACACGTCGATCATTTAAAAGCCTGTACAGCAACTGTCCTTTTGTCTCACTGCCTTGTCTCGCGGGATGTCAAAGTGTCTTCCAAAAAGATCACATATCGACCCAAGGCTTTTTTTATTATACTAGAGAGATGTATCACTGAGGATACCATGATTTCCTCAACATCTTCATGTAAGTTTTTCAAGACTTTACTGGGTCACCTTTACAAGCTCATGCCACCTTGTGACTTAATGTTCTCTCATAACCTCTTATAAACACATGGCCTTACTCAGCATCTGTCATTTCCATTGCTATTAAAATGCATCTCCAGGTCATCATAAATTAAGCTTTTCTTGACTGTGGAGTGATCAAGACCTGAATCTGACAATTTCCTAATGAGAGGTGTAAGTGTTACCAATGGTGTTCTTGGTGACTGTGGTCCCAGCTGCCTTCAGATCATTAACAAGCTCCATTTCTGTAGTTTTGGGCTGATCCCTCACCTTTTCCATCCTTACCCCATGAGGCAAGAACTTGCATGGCGCTCTAGACTGAGGGCGATTGATGGTCATTTTATATTTCTATCTTTTCCAAATAATCACACCAATAGTTGTCACCTTCTCATCAATCTTCTTGTTGATAGTCTTGTAGCCCATTCCAGTCTTGTGCAGGTCCACAATTTTGTCCCTGACGTCCTTTGACAGCTCTTTGGTTTTGCTCATGGTGGTGGAGAGGTTGGAATTCTGGCTGGGTTGTAGGGGATCAAATACTTCTTTCTCTCAATGACATGCAAATCAATTTATAACTTTTATGTAATGTGGTTTTTCAGGATTTTTGGTAGATAATCTGTCTCTCTCCATTAAAATGAAATTACCATACAAATTAGAGACTGTTAATTGATTTGTAAGTGAGCAAACTTACAAATTCAGCAGGGGATCAAATACTTATTTCCCCCACTATATGTTGGCTGTTTGGGGGGCAACTGCCTCTTCACACAGGCAATACAGGTGCTGAATAACTATTACTTAAGTATATTTAGTAAATTTTAGAAATGGTGCTTTATGCTATCTAGTTTATTTTATCTTTATACTGGGGGGCTCTGCCACTTGCTCTCTTCGTTCGCCAAACCCCGTGTTTGGTTAATCAGATATACAATTTTAAAAGCTTGTTTTTTTTTCTTTGGAATTGTTTCAATTTCATTATTTGCACTCTTCCTTTAAAGCTTTAGTAAAAACAATATTTGGAATTACCTTTTCTTCAAGGTTGCACTGAATTATGATTCCGTTTTTGGACTTACATCATGACAACGCAACGTATAACTGCATGTGAGTGAATATTGTTTCTTTTTCTCTAATAAATAATCCGACTTCTTTGAACGTTTGTCCCTGTAATTTGTTAATTGTCATAGCAAAAGCTATTCTCATGAGAAACTGTAAACATTTAAATACGAATGGCATATCAAGGTCTCCTTTGGTGTCTAATGTTATTTGCGGAATATATACTACATTATCTTTCTTGTCGCCTGTTAAAATTTGCATCGCTTCTCCGTGGTCATAAATATATACCTGACTGAATTGTGGTTTCTTAGAAATTAAACTTGTCATTGCTTTAATTGTTGCGGGACTACAGATTCTCATAGCGTATGGTCCATTATTGTGTAAATCTACGTTTTGAGCATTGAATGTTGCGAAGGCGAAAAGATTATTTTAGACTCATATTTTGCCTGTAGTGTTTGTGGATTCTGCGGTGACCTGGTGCCCTGCCCGAGGTTTGTTCCTGCCTTGTGCCCTGTGCTGGCTGGGATTGGCTCCAGCAGTCCCCCGTGACCCTGTGTTCGGATATAGCAGGTTGGGAAATGACTGACTGACTGTTTGTGGATTTCACTTTCCCCAAACATCAAATATTTTTATTCTCTTGGATATGTCTCCTCATTGTGTAGAAACACTACTTTTCCCTGATGGCAACACGAATTAGACGATCTTCAAGTCTCTGACTTAAACTTCAAAGCCTTACAATATTTCCATACTTCTGACATATCACCTATGTCCATATATTCGATCTCTACTCGCCTTTCCGTTATTTCATCGAGTAATAATTTCTCTTTGTTATTGCCAATGTGCTCTTTACTATCTTTTTTTTGATACTTTCGAATTTTTCTGCTTTTATATTCTCTAACTTGCTCTGCACATGTATCAATGCCTACATTTTTTTGCGTCTTTTGAATTCCACTGTTTTCATTATCTCTTACCTGCTCTGCATGTGTTTCGCCCCCTCCGTTTTGAACCTCTTTATGATGTTTTACTTTGTTTTCTATTCTTTGTCTTTTATTTCTGACCTCGCTTTATCCTGCTAATTTTTCAATTACACTTGGTCCGAGATGATTATTTTCCCTTTTTTCAAATAATAATTTCTGTTTGTTTGCACTAATGTAATCTTTACTATCTTTTTTTTTTGATACTTTTGAATTTTACTGCTTTCATATTCTTTAGCCTGCGGTGGGCTGGCGCCCTGCCCGGGGTTTGTTTCCTGCCTTGCGCCCTGTGTTGGCTGGGATTGGCTCCAGCAGACCCCCCGTGACCCTGTAGTTAGGATATAGGGGGTTGGATAATGAATGGATATTCTTTAGCTTTCTCTGTATGTGTATCGCACCTTTGTTTTTTTTGAGCCTTTCGAATTCCACTGCTTTCATAATCTCTTATCTGCTCTGCATGTGTCTCGCGCCAACCTTTTTGAACATCTTTATGAGGTTCTACTTTGTCTGTTACTCTGTCTTTTATTTCTGAACCCGATTGGATGTGCCTGGTTTTCAATTCCACTTGTTCCGGGCTGATTATTACTTTCCTTATTTTCTGAATTTGCACATAGATTATTATTTTTCTTATTTGCATTTTTTTGTCTCCGCGCTGCTCTTTCTTCTTCACTTAGTCGTTGACGTTTCATCTAGTACGTACTGTCCTTATACGCTTTATATGAGCACAGGATCTGTGTCTGCTAAAAGCCTTTACACGACTGAGAGTTTTGATGACCGTGGTCTTCTTTGAAAATGGTTGTAAGTAGTGCGTGACATGCAAGAATCTCATGTTCCATGTCCCCGTGAGACGATCCTGGGACAATCTCTCTGCACCAAGTCTCATGTTTAAGGTCCCCGTGAGACAAAAGAGATTGGCCACAGAGCGTCTCGCGGCAACCTTAAACATGAGACTTGGTCTTTTAAGTGTCTTCCAAGAAGATCACATCTCATCTCCCTTTCAAGATTTTTTTTTATAATAGAGAGATTTTATCATTAATAGTACAATTTGTATAAGGATCTGCAACCATTCATTATGTCAAATATGCAAATTAGAGGATATAAGGAAGGGGGGCTTATACTTTTTCACAGCACCACATAAACGACATAAGCCCTGCTCTCCCGGGTTAATAATTCGGTAGAGAAAGAATAACTGAAATGGATACAATTGGGAATGGCAGTACTTCACATTACATTCTCTGATTCTTTTAATTATATTAATGGTCACAAGGGGACGGAGCCAATTCCAACAGCCCTAGACACAAGGCAGGGAACATGCCAGTTCATTGCAACCCCACACACACACACACACACACACACTCATACCGGGGACAATTTGGAATCACAAATTTCTTTAACATATATGTCTTTGGAGTTGTGGGATGAAAACCCCTTAGAAAACCCATAGAGACAGGGAAACAGGCAAACTCCAACAGGAAGTAACACATGACAGTCTGTATCATGACTGATGTTACCTTTCCACTGCCAGCACTTCCACACCAGAAACACTGCTGTTCCCATATTTGAATGTAATCAGTTCAGGATGTTTTTTCTTTGATGTGATCTTCACCACTGAGTTAAGTGCCTGCCGTGACTGGATATAAGCAAATCCCTTTCGAGAGGGAATCTCACGTAAGCAGTACATGTGCGTGGCTGTCACCAAAAGATGGCTAGAAGATAGAAGAGAATAGAGATTAAACAAGCAGCAAATAAAAAATCCTAAAGCATTAAGCAGATAATGAATATACCAAGTTTTATCTGTTTCGATTCTGGTACTGTAGCTGTGCAAAACAAACACATTTAATATGTACCATAAAACAAAGACTTTTGAGTTTTGTAAATCACCTCCCGATATTTTTTTTACAAAAGGTACTACATGAAATACTGTAAGTAAAGACAAACCGATAACTGAATATCAAAAATGAAACATTAATGTAAAAAAATAACACTGAAACCTGGCTTCACCAAAAAAACATACATATAATCTTTTTCATTGGTTTTAGGTTTATTTTTGCATTGCTTTTTCCTTCCTTTAATGGTTTCTTAACTTCAGACCAAAGATCTTACTCAAGTCTCCCAAATCCGCATACTTCTCTTACATTGCCTATCATTGTTCCTGTGTTGCATCAGTATTTCATAGTTCTTTTACTCCCTTATTACTTCTTCATGGTGTTCACTGCAGGAAATAGTAGACTGATACTGCGTCTGAACAATTGAATCAACAGCTGACTGAGAGTGACAGCAAAGCAGTAGACTCAAAACAAGCAACAAAGCGATGACAAATACAAATGCTTCAGCTACAAACACCCAACACCAGCCTGAGTTAAAATGCTGCTCTGAGGTTTCCTAATGCCACGACATGCAGTTAACTAGGGTTTTTTTTCAGCTGTTTATGGCAGCAATGTGAACATTCTGGTTGAAGCATGGCAGCTTTCTTCTAGCTTGAATATTAAACATGTGCTTTAAAATGTAAACTACATGCTTTCCATTAATTTTGAAAGTACATTTTAAATGCAATATGTCCTGTAATATTTACATCTTAACAAGAGTGACTAGGTAAGAGATCAATGCTAGTCTAAGCAACAAAAAGTTACGTCTCTGCATCCTAGTCATCATACTGGGCCTAGAAAAGCTGCTTCTATTCCATGATAATGTGTTCTTTTGATTCCATAGTTTGGAATGACAGACTTTTTCAAAAAGGTTATGTGGCATCTCAAACTATGGCAGCAAAATTGCATAGCTAGCTGATTAAAACACCATTTGGGTCATGAGCTCTACTATCTTTCTCATTTTGGTCGGGTACTTTTCTAAGAAGTGAGACGATAATTACCAGCTTTCCATATCTGTTTTTCTTCTTGGTATCACAATGGGGTACAAATTGCCACTGTTAATATGGTCAAACTACCTTTGTTGATTTTAGAATAAGACGTTGGAGTGAACCTTAGATACTGATAATCACTCACACGTAACCAGATTTTGCTACAATTATGGACTTCAAAATGTAAAGTGTGATACTGTGGGACTGGATATAAAATACAAAAAGCTGGAAAATCATAAGGTGGAAAGTAAATCAGTAAAAGCTTCTAATGACTGTTTTTTTGCTGGAGAAAAGGGGACACCAGCTGTGCAAAATGATGACCACTAAACACGTGGCTTATCCAAGCTGACTTCCCCTAACAGGTGTCACATTTGATTTCATTGGATTAATTTGAACTTTGGTATTTGGTACACTGTATTAATCCCCAAGGGGAAGTTTGGGGGTCAGCCAATTTACAGTGCCCCTGCAGCAATTTTCAGGTTAAAGGCTTTGCTCAAGGGGCCAACAGAGTAGGATCCCTTCTGGCAGTAATGGGATTTGAGCCGGCAACCTTCCAGATATCAGTGCAGATCCTTAGCCTCAGAGCCACTTGTCTGAATTATTTTAGATACAGTATCTCTTGAAATGAAATTTAAAGTATTCAATTTCTCAACTCTGCTTTGTGTAACTGTAAACATCATTTGATGGGGCACTGCCTATGCAGTGAGATATATGATCAAGCTTGGACTGCAGCCAAAATTTATGTGTAGCACCATGAATGATGAATAAACCACTATGGACCTGTGCTAAAAACAAAATAAAAAACACCTAATATTACATATTAATCACAATATGCCACCACGCCAATTAACATTATGATAGGACTGGCAATGAGAGTTTTCTTTTCACTTTATATAACACATATGTATATAAGGATTTGACACTGCCCTGAATTTTTGTACTCCCTGGTGCTTCAAACACTCGTATGAATTTTGCTTTCACAACCTTTAAGTCTCTGCCGCTCATACTTCAAATAAGCTTAATTTGTAAATAAACTTTAAATGTACAGTAAACAAAGTCACTTCTATGATTTGAAAATTTTCAGCTAAAAACAAAGCAATCAACACCTCGAAATACTAATTTAAAGATCATAATCACGATTAAGCCTATTTGCATTTTTAATGGTTGGCTTGTATCATCATGTGTAATAAATAATAATAAAGAGGAAATCACAATGCAACCTTTAGTATATTCAATTATTTAGTTTCTAAAGCACATGAAGGCTCACGGCATCTCAATTTATATACAAGATCCTACTTAGCAAAACAACCTGCTCTCAGTGTCTACAAATGTCTGACACTATTGATATCAGGGTAAATCTAACAATTTCTGATAGCAGGATGAACTGATAAAGTGTAATAAAATGTCAGAACACTGTCTTTTAGCACAGCTTTAAGAGTTATAGAATAGGGAAGAAACAAATTAATCTGTAATAGAGATAAAATGTCATTTTTTAAAGAACATGCCTGTAACATTTGAAAGCTTAGCTTAGCTAAGCTAGATATATATTTCAGTTGCCAAAATTACAATTAGGATGCAGTTAATTTTTTTTATTCAGAATTCCATTTTTAAAGAACATTTGTATGTACTGGCTAAATATTAAAAACATCTTCAATAAAATAAAGTAAGTATCATTCACTATAACCTATTAAATAAATATGTACAGATCACATTTGAAAAATGAAGCATCTTTCCTTTTTTCTAATACACTTTTACTTGTTCATTACTCTGGATTGGACTATGGTGTTCACTAGGTTCTCTGTGTGGTACTGGCTATCACAAAATTCTACTGGTTGAGTATCTACTTTTGACTTTAGCTTGCTTGGGTGTTATTTTGGAGGGGTGGGGTCTTTTGTGACTCAATGATCACTAGAGCTGTGCTGTCTGTAGGTGCATGTGTGCTAGCTTTACCCTTCCCAAGATGATCTAAAATGAGCCAGAGAAAGGACAATCCTGTCTATAAAATTGATTGGGAGAAAGATTTTCCCATTTGTCCATGTTTGAGCACAGCACAGCCTGTTTCAAATCTCCCCACAGCATCTTGGGATTCAGATCTGAGCCATTTCAGATTCTTCTATTTTTTTTTTCTTTTCAGCCATTCCTCAGTGGAATTACTGATAAGTTTAGGATTATTGTCATGTTACAAGATCCAGTTTTGTTGAACGTTAAACTTCTGGCAGATGGTCTCATATTAAGCACCATCTGGTACAATGAAGAACTGATATTGAAATTTTTGATGGTAAGCTGACCAGGCCTTGATGCAACAAAGCAGACCCAAACCATATATTTTCCACCACCATGCTTTACAGTTGATATCAGGCTCTTCTGATCCAATGTGGTCTTTGGTTTCCACCAAACATATCTTCTAGTACTGTGGCCAAATAACTATCTTTGCCTCATTTTCCCAGAGCATATTGTTTCATAAGTCCTGGTCTTTGCAACTATACTCAGTCTGGGACAGGTTTAAGCCAGTGTGGCAGCAAACCTGTTATAAAGGTCAGTCCAACAAAAGCTTTGTGGAGCCACCATGTAGACTCACTAACCACAGGCCTAGAGCAACACCAGTCAGACAGTAAGGCTAGAACAGAACCATATTTTTCTTTTTATGCTGCCATAATTAACACAAAAACTTTTGTCACATTCTTAGCTTTTTCTTCAGATTCTAAGGGTTAGATTCTTGTTTTAGCACAATATTCGCATACCCTTTTCTATATTAAATTACAAGCACAGTTCTTTGCAAAAAAGCTTTATTATCCACTCCTTCTTTAACTCTTACCTATAACTGTAGAATATTGTCTATATATGAACAAACTTACCTGTTACTTTTAATTCCTGAGGATTTCTGTGTCCTTTTGGTGTTTAGAAATTTGGTTGCCAAACAGTGCAATGCAACATAAAACAGTGCAACTTAATAGACATTTACTCCATTCTCTGTTGAAGTTGTAATGATTTATTCTTTTGCTAAATTATTTCCCTATCTAGCATTTCAGTTAATATTACAAGATAGAATACACTGCGAACTAAGGTTGGGTTTCTCTACAATATTAACAACTAAAACAGAGGCTGCTGTACAGAGGTTTCTGAAGACTGGGTGTCTGAGTAACTAGATAAAGTAAATTTTAATGGAAGTTCTGAGAGGAGATTAACATTGCCAGAACTTTACCTTTTTTTTTAAATGTTGATAAAATTACAATCTTGAAATTGCAGACAGTGCTATGCAACAGAATTCTATGTTCTATACCTGGATCATGACGAGTATTACCAGATATTATGACAGCAGCCAAGTTAGCACAAACACATAAGCACACAAACCTGGGAAACATGTGCCCAGTCTCCTTCACCTCATTACAAGGAATATGGTGTTTAACATCTGGTTTGTTTATCCATGTCTGGATGTTGACTATCTCTTTGCGATCATCGTCTGACATGGAAGAGCTGTCAATCTCATCTGTAAAGAGAAAACTATATATTACCAAGAAAGTTTTGTTAATTAATGAAAAACTTTAAGAACACACAAGGTATATATCATTCTTCTTCAGAGATGTTTGTAAGGTTCGGCATTTAGAGATCCTCTGACCTTCCGCACATTAATAAAAGCATTTATTTACAAGTTCTGAACTGCGGAGAAAGACTACCATGTCATATTTGGTGGAATAAAGAGCAATTTTTTTCATGATCATTTTTTGTGCCCACACTCCTTCCCTTCCCTTTAAATGTTCAATATCAGTGGCAAACCTTCTCCAGTATATATGGTCAATTATAAAATTAAAACTGTTATCTGTATTTTATAAGTGGACCTTACATACCTAACAATACCTTTGGTATGGTTTGTTTGCCAGGATTTCAGCTGTGGGCATTGTTTACCTGATGGCATTTCAAGCTGGTTTTTTACTGATCTATATGCAATGTCAGCCATTTAGTATTAACTATCATTTAGACTGATGTGAACATCAATGTTTACATAGCCTCTTTGTATTTGTGGCATCTTATCTGATAGACCTATGCCAAAATTCAATGACTAACCCTCATTCAAATGGGGAAAAAATGTCTAATTACCACTAGGTGTATTATAGTCTTCAAATTAGCTTTTAGCTAAGGAAAAAATACATTCTGGTTCCAAATGCAAGCATTAAAAAATGTGAAATACAAAGAGCTTCACCTGTGTCATACTCCTCCTCATCACCAATGCTAAAGACTGGTTTTACTCCACGGTATGGCTTTCCAACTCGATCACTACTGCTAACGTGCCTTGAGGGGAGCGCAAAAGAAAAGGCAAGGTAATTACAATTAACCTTCTACAAGATATTACAACAGCAAGTCACAAAATACAATAGTATGTTACAAAATATCAAAAAGATACAATGCATATCATATACAAATGAAAGTTGTTGTAGCTTTATATATAAAATCTGGTTATGTTATATTTAGGTATTAATAAAGCCTCATATAACTCAAGTACTAACAAAGGCACATGAATCACCATCCCTAATACTGGAAATGAACGATGTCTCTAGGCATTAAGTATTATTTTAACTGTCAGCCAATGTGAAACTGTCATGTTTATTTTGTTCTTTCAGTCCTGTGAATTTCACTTCAGTTTTGAGCTAGATCACTAAAAAAAGAATCACAATAATGTATGATCTTGTATCAACACAAATCTTTGCTAATTAACTCACAGCTGGACATAAAAAGCATGAAAATAGAACAAAATAATGTTTTCTTATTTTAGAAAATATTACATGCAAAGTGTATTCTATTATTTATTAATCAGTTTTGTAAAGTGCTTTGGTTTATGTTTGTGCCCTTTGGACTCATGATTACAAAAAAAACAAAACAATTGCAAGTTATTTTCAAAGGCAAAATAATTCAGCAATCCAGATAATGAAGAAGCCAGAAAAAAAAATCATATGGTAACTTGTGTTTGTAGAGGCAGACAGGACAATAAAATCGGTGTCTGATGTACCCCATAACCTTTAATTACTTTGAAATGTGATGAAAACTTAATTCAAAGCATAAAAGGCACAAACCAAAAACAAAAAAAATTATCCAGCAAGTACAGTAAAGCCAACTTGATAATAAACTATTCAGGAAAAAAGTTCAAGAAAAAATAATATATAATGCAACTGCTATAGGTCAATGTTTTGCCTAAATCTAACTGGACATAGGAAAAAAAAAAAAATAAGATGAAAAAATACAAAATCAAAAATCCAAATGACAAAGAAATTAGACTGGAATTTAAGACAGTCACAAGTGCATTATCAAATCATTAACTTACAATTTTTATAACATAAAAGTTTGAAACCTTTTTGAGGTAACTAAAAGAATAGAGCAGTATGCCTGATTAAGCATACCCACTCCAACTGCTACCCCTTTTCCTTTAGTGTCATGGGGCTTGGCTGATTCTGACCTTATTTTAAATATACATAAGGAGAAGTTGCAAGTTCAAATGGAAATACTCTGAATAACAGAAGAAACCATTTGGTATATTCCTAACATATATGAAGTCAGGAGGTCCAGGTATATGATCCAAATACAAATCTTTCTGATAATGTCTCATTTTGTGTTTCATAAATTAACATTTTAAAGCAAGAGTTGTGGATAAAGTGCTTTAAAGAATAAATTCTTATTTTAACTACTTATTGCAGTCAAATTTACATTAAGGGGAACTTTGGCTAGCTGGGAAAAGGAAGTACAAAGCACTCGCAGGGCTGAATGTGATGAATGATTTCTCCTAGGATTCCTCTACAAAACATTTTGTAGCTCCACAGTACACAAAAAGGTAAGACAAACCCAAAAGATCCATATCACAAAAGTGCTTTTAGATTACCATACAGTACAGATTCTTCTTCCTAACTCTACCTATCTAAGCATTCAGGTTGTAGGTTGTATTTTTCAGTTGTTGACAAAAAAAAATATATATATACGTATATATATATTTTCGGGACACGTAAAATATTTTTCACCTATTCTGATCATCCCCTAAAACTGAAAAGATTTCGCACCAGGTGCAAAGAATTAACAGATCATTACCGATCATCTTGAAGATTATAGCTTTTACATTAGTAT
>JANRMT010062831.1:22257822-22296162 GCA_026402145.1 Polypterus bichir lapradei | reverse complement strand
AAGTTAGGTTTTAACCATACAGTCAAGTTGGTAACTCAATATGCCAAAATTATTCATGCATTCGGAAAGACTGCTGGTAAAAATTTACATAAGATGTGTTTCAAAGTAATTTGAAAAACATTTAAAGTTAATCACTACACAGGTACACAGATCAGTCATAACTGGAAAAAAAAATCAGAGACATGAAAAAAGAGATATAATGGGTCCACACTACATCCTCAACTGACTAGTCATAATCACACAATCTTATTAATCCTTGAGAGAGATAGCAAACATTTCTTTTAAAAAATGGGATTTATGGGGCCTGGAATGATGGCTGAATTGAAAAGATGTAGATAAAAATGGGAAAAAAAGAAAGAAAAAGAAATTCTCAACAAGAGGTAGCAACATGAAAGAAGATCTATAATCCATCTGGACTTCCTCAGAGTGAGGTACGGTGACAGTTTAGATGTTTAGAAGCTGGTTCATGAGAAAACTCAGGTTAATAGAAATTTTAAATGATTTATCAAGCAGAAACCACAATGGTGAAGTTTTGTTTTTAAGGCTTAGAAACACAGAGTGTTAATACATGTTGATTACACAACTTTTTTCAGCAACTTTTAGTCGTAGACTTCATTTACATAACCACAGAGCATTTGATGCAGTCATGGTGTGCTCCCATAATTGGCAGTCAGCTGAACTTTAGAGTTGCCCTGACAGGTTTGACTTTGTCTTAAGTCACTGGGGTGGGCTCTGTGTATGCAATAGCTGACAACCAATGAACGCTCTCCCAGAAGAACACCACATATAATGTGACGACAAGGAATTAGGAACAGGGTGTTTTGGACACCACAAACAGCAAAGAGACTTGTCTTGACTTTTATGTACCACAACAGAATAGGAGGAGGAAAAAAATGGTCCAAGACTGTAACTGACTCACTGTACCTGTAAAACTTCATATGAACACTGGCTCCATAAGGCAGAATGATATTTAGCTGTCAGAAAAAAGGGCAAGCTCATTATGGAATCGTCTAATTAGACATGCCCTTCAATTTCTTGATGCTGTGTACATGCGACTTTGGCTTTAAGCAACAGAGCAAATGTGGTAAGATGTGGGTTGACAATGCAGCTAAAGAATTATTATTACTAGAAAAGCTAGATTCGCTTACAGTATGCCAAGAGTGACAAACTTTCTGTGGATTATCATAATAGCTTTGTTTATAATTAAAAATCCAAATTTCCCCCTGGGGATAAATTAAGTCCTATCTATCTATCGGTAATTTGGTTATAATAAAGGCAAAACTGGGTCACGGGACCATAATGGATGAGAAACACAGTTTGGCTAAATGCATAAGAAATGGCAACCATAAAGGGCCCTCCAAAAGTCAATAATAATAATAAAAAGATTTATTATTGCATCTGGCTTTGGCAATCTGTACAATATTACTACCCAATTGTTTTCCTATGGCCCTCAGCCATATGCACAAAAGGCCTCAACTCAGTAGGCTGTAAATTAGTGCATAACTGTATCTGCACTCCATGATTACAAATGCAGAAAACTGGCTCTGGGAATGAAGAGCAGGAGGTTGAAATAGTGAAAAACTACTCTTTTTGTAAAAGCTATCCATTGTATTATCAAGCTCTTAAGAGGGTTAAACTTGCTAAGCATCTCGTTTTTAACCTATCAGTCATCCAATTATGGATCTCTAAAAAAGCAGTGAAGACTATATAACTGCAGAAATCGCAACATCCAGTTTTTGTTCTAATTTAACAATAAGTACACTTATGTATGGCAGCTATCACTCTCTCTCATACTATTCTCTACTTTTCTTTCCTTCCAATGGTTATGCTGCTCCATTCAGAACATTTACTTACTATTTTAGTCCCAGCAATGGTAGCCAATAAACACTATCTTTAGAAATTATTTCATTTTGAGCATGTAATTATTGTTTTGTTTGGTTACATGATCTTGTTCCACAAAACATACGTTATTTGACGTAATATGTATTTGTTTCAATGGCAGTAAAATTTAAATTAAGATTACATGAATAAGAATGACAAACACAACTTAACTTTACACAATATGACTAGTTCACTTCATTTTCTTCTCTACACTTCAAACATGTCGCATAGGAAATAAAAATCTTTCAAAGGTACAATAAAAGGATGACATTCCAACATCACCATATAAGCATAACCTGTCAGATCTGTGAACAATACCGTTATAACAGCAAGCAAAGAAGGAAATGATTTATTTATGTGGAAGTAGACAGTTGAAGCCCAATTAAATGACTGTTATTTATATTAAACTAGGGGGCTTCGCCCCCTACTAGCTTCTCTCGCCAACCCCCATTTTTGTTTTTCCGGATACACACTTTTAAGATTTTTTTTTCTTTGAATTGTTGCTATTTCATTAGTTTCACTTTTATTTCAGAACTTCTGTAAAAACAATATTTGGAATCTTTCGAGTCCCAATGTGCTGAATTTTTTTTAACGAGGTCAGTGAGACATGTGTTTAATGACTTTGTACCATAATTCAGGATAGGTTTCTCTGTTTGGAATTTCAGCACAGACAAAACGATCATCAGCACTTAATTTTTTTTTGCAAAGTAACCAGTAAATGCATGCGAGGTAAACTAAACTCCATTTCTGAAATTCTCTTGACTTAAACTTCAAAGCCTTACTATATTTACATACTTCTGACATATCACTTATGTACATTCGATCTCTATTTGCCTTTTCGTTATTTTTCCGAGTATTCATTTCTCTTTCTTTGCGCTAATTCAATGTTTACTTTCTTTGTTTTGACACTGTCGTTTTTTTCTACTTTCATATTCTGTATCTGTGCCTATGTTTTTTTGAGTCTTTTGAATTCCAGTTTTCATTATCTCTAACCTGCTCTGCATGTGTTCGGCCCCCTTGTTTTTTAACCTCTTTATGACATTTTACTTTGATTTCTACTCTGTCTTTTTTTTTCCGACCTCGCTTTATCTTGCTTTTATTTCAATGACACCTGGTCTGTGATGATTACTTTCCCTTTTTCGAGTAATAATTTCCATTTGTTTGCGCTACTGCGATCTATACTTTCTTTTTTTTATACTTTCCAATTTTCCTACTTTCATATTCTTTAAGTTTCTCCACATGTGTATCGCGCCAACTTTTTTTTTTTTTTTCAGTCTTTCCAATTCCACTGCTTTCATAATCTCTAACCTGCTCTGCATTTGTATAGCACCAATGTCTGGATTGGACATGCTTTTTTTTTCAATTCCACTTGTTCCGGGCTGATAATTACTTTCCTTATTTTCTGAATTTGCACCTAGATTATTCTTTTTCTTTTTTGTCTCTCCAACGCTTTTGAGTCTCTTTTCTCTGCGCTGCTTTCTTCTTCACTTAGTTGTCTACGTTTCATTTATAACGTATTGTCCTTATACGCTTTATATGCACTGAAAGCCCTGGATCTGTGTGTGCTCAAAGCCAAAACATGGCTGAGTGTGTTGCTGCCTGTGCTGTTATTTGATTGTAAGTAGGGCATGTCTTGCAAGAATCTCATGTTCTATGTCATCGCGAGATGGTCCTTGGGTCAAACTCTTGGCACAAAGTCTCATTTTAAGGTCCCTGCGAGACGCTCCGTGGCCAATCTCTTTAGTCTCGCGGGTCTTTTAAGTGTCTTCCGTAATCTTAACGTGAAGATCACGTCTCGTTGCCTTACTGTTTCTCTCCAGGATTTTTTTTTATAATAGAGAGATATTGGACTTCATTCACACAATAATTACTTATACTAAATAAATACTTATGCCCAAACACTGTTCGCCAGGTTTAACCTAACATGTCAGAATAACTAACAGAAATGTCTAAGGACAGCAATAGTTCGTTTCCAATTTCAAATGATGTATACATCTAGGTTAAATATACTCATCAACATTTAATACAACAGACCTGAATGATACATACAGTACATGGCATTATAAAATAATTACATTTCTGCAAAGAAAAATTATGCTTAAGACATTACGCTTAAGACAGTGGACGAAACTGATAAAACAGTCTACTGTACTAGTAGTCCAGAGTCCATCTTAAAGGAATCAGTTAGTCAAAATGTGGCATGCTGTTATGCCAGTTCAGTATCTTTACTTTCAAAAGCAGAGGAGAAGCACAACAGCCTGAAGCAGCAGCTACTACCATATTTTGAGTGTGGAAGAAAACCATAGGGTGATTATTTGTGCAGCAGCTGATGCAAAGCCTTGTTAGTGTTTGATGAACCACCTCAGAGATCACAGTGATAAAAAAAATATGGAGTACAGTCTATTGCTGGGAGGGGGGGGGAAGATACTCCCATATCTTCTTTAATGGCAGCTTGAGATTTACTACTACATGTGGAGGTCCAGGGACTTTTAACATCCCATATAAATGAAAGTGCAAATAAAAGAAGCACCTTAGGGCAGTGTAAATTGTAAAATGCTTCTGCAATCATGATATAAATGAGAAGTAACAAGCCGTGTGAAATTGAATTGCCTGTGCTCATTAACACTTAGGTTGTTAAGTCATCCATATTTCAACTGTAGACATCCAACCCAGTTGGTATCACTGTGTCTCTAAACAGGTGCTTTATTATTACGGATTTCATGCTCGCAAGGAAATGTGTGTATGAAATCTGTTGCTTCTTACCTATCAGGGATCATCTTTTCTGGCCATGGCAGATTGAAAGATATTCTATTATGAATTAAGGTACAGGTCAGAATGAATGCTAGTAAAATTTTAAAACAAATGGTTTAAATAGCAAAATCATTCTTGAAAAGGATACGGAATGTAGGGCACAAAGCGAAAGCAAAATAATTTATGCATTTAATACTTTTTTTTATGATTTTCATAATATCAATATCCAAAAGACATAAAAGGCAAATTCTCTCTGTTGGGAGTCACCCAATGTTATTATATAAAGAATCCCTAGCAGCATACTGTATCTGTGCCTTTTAAGTTTACAGAAAAAAATTATATTGTCCTTGAAAAACTAGTGAAGTTACTTTAAGATTCACAACTATACCTGTGTACCCTCTGATGAAACATTTTAATGTTTGATCTCTGGTATGTTTAAGTATTACATGAAAGAAACTAGAACAGATATTTATTTCGAATTCATGATGTTTAAGCAAGATGTCCTTATTCTTCTACATGTTTATAAGTTCCCAAATCACTGTTCTTCATAATCTCAGAACATGACTGGACTTGACACCATTATCATACCTGTCAACAGGTGTAGATGTGTTCTCAATAAAGCTGATTACTCGTTCCTTGACGTTAACAGACTTAGACTTGAGAGCAAAAGTCATTTTGTTGACCAGGGACTTGACTCCTTTACCATCAACCAAGCTGTTTAAGGATTCACTCTGAATGGAGCAAGAAATTAAATAATAATAATAGGTCAGAAAAGAAAACAGATGAATTACTCTTATGGCAATTGAATAAAAATGAGTTAAAAAATAAATACAGAAATGAAGAAACTGTCTTAACAAAAATTTTCAACTTCAGTTCATTAGAACTCACAACCTGCCCCCTCCTGGGTTCTATTTTACTAATGAAGGTCTACACTCCTTTGGTAATGCACTAATAATTCACCATGTAACTTCAAGTTTAAATTATTTTAAAGTTATCAGGTTTATTATTACAGCAATTATGAAAATGTTTCCCAGTAGAATAAGAAATCCTGCTCAGTTAGCAAAATTAAGATATTTCAAGAAACTGCTTTGAATTAATTGTTCTTTTGTAAATATGTATTGTTCTGATTTATTAACATACCGGTATTGTATAGAAGTGCTCTGAAAAAGATACTGTAGGAGCTTTACGATTATAATAACTTTTACAATATTAATTCTCCCAGCTAATTATAAAAAAAACGGATTACCATCTTTTAATATTTTGTTTGATACTTTCCATCATATTGCAGAAATTACATTTTAAAGGATTTAAGTGTTCTTCCGGAAATAAATCCATGAATTCACTTTTAATAATAAATGCACCTTCACAGGGTCTTTATGGATGTGTACATGCTAATCTTCTACTTCCATAATAGAGAAATTAGAATGTGTTCCCTGACTGCACAAGATACTTTTGTAGAGATAGTATTATCTTATGAAGATAACAGATCAATAATTTATTTGTAAGACCAATGCAATGTACTCTTTTAAGATGGTAGAGCTTCCAGTTACAGATTAAACAATGCAGCTGTTCAATAATTATAAGGAAAACTTACATCGGCAGAGGAGCTGATGCTGCCTCTAGAACCAGAAGTACTGACAATCCAGTGTACATAAACATTGTCTGGTCCATCCACATTGATATCGGCCAGGTGCTGTTGGAGTGCTGCAAGAGAGATATGACAGTTAATGGAAAATACTTTTAGCAAATCATAGTTTTCTTCTCCAGGATATAGCATCTGAAATTCAAGTAATGTGGTCTTTTAGCTAAAAATAAGTGGCCAAGAAACAATCAAGTATGGCATCTAAGGCAATTTTTATTGCAGAGAGTATTGTATTTTCAAATTTAACCTACAGGTTATACATTATTTGGCAGTAAATGGGAGGGGCATGTGGGTTATATAAGGATCTTTGTAAGCAAATCCTGGTTCTCTGCAATAAAATATTACCTGACGATGTATACAAGACTACATTTTATGCAGTATAGATCCACAATCTGTTATCTGCAATTCTGGATCAGAAAAAAAACTTTGAAAATCTAAAGTCCCTCCTTAACCAAGGCTTGACACTGATGCCTTTTTCATATATTGATGATCAGGCAATATTTTCAATGATCACTTTTATTGGCAATTTTCAAAAATGAATAGATTAGTTGTAGCCTGCTCTAAAGTTTATTGTGTAGTTTATGATTTTTGTCGTAATTATTTATTATATTACAATTCTGGTAACTTTACAAAATCTTGCAACTTTAGTAAAAAGTGCCTAAATGAATAAAACACCAGGGTCATCAAAATTTTCATTTGAATATTTGGTGCAATTAAGTTCATGGTGATTCCCCAAAATCATATTATGAAAATGAAAACAGTGGGTTCAAAGATCTAACATCGACTTTTTGTTTTTCCTAAGACTGGTTCAGAAAACAAGCACCATTTTATAAATATGCACGTACAAACAGGACAAACTGCTTGTGCATCAGATAACGTAAAAAGCACTTTGTTTTATCATGCACAGCAAAAACATCAGTGCTAAGTTAAAAACCTGTACGTAATGCAAAATTAACTCACTCATTAACCAATCACTATTTCTTATTTAGTTAAAAAGCTGTTAAAAAGTTGTCAGGATGGTACATCAGGGAAAGTAAGAAAGGACATTTAAATATATCAATATTTAGGATTAAAAAAAATCTAAAAAAATGCTTTGACTAAATTAAATTAAAATTGAAAATCTTAAAGAATTTTTTTTTCATTTATATGTATCTATTGATAATAATGCAGTAACAAGCTATTGGCTATTGTAAAGCCCTGTGTCCTTTATTTGGACTGAGCAATGAGGCTGTGATTGTGCACAGAAATGGTGCTGCCACCTTATGCAAACAAAGGCTGCTACTAGAAGCTAACTGGAAGGCATAAACTGCAGAGAATCTCAAAGAAGATGTGCTTAGCAAGATGTGTCTTTTGGTACACGCACTACTCCCTAATCTGTCCATGGCTTCTTACTCCTTGCGATGCGGTATAAAATACATACAAATATGTCAATTGCGCTTATATACAAAAACTTCGATGAACGGTATAGGGGAATGGGTAGCCCATGATGGTGAAATACATGCAATATGCAGTGAATTGAGGTGTTCCCCTGAATGTGAGACCATTTTGTGCCGCTACAATATGGTTCACAAAGCAGAAACAGTGAAGTGTCTGGAAAATGTACAGGCTTGTACAACACAAGCCCAGAGAGAAAGCATGCTTTGTAAAGTTTAACCATTTGCACAGTTCAGTAATGGAGTCTTTCGTCCAAGGAACGAGGACAAGCAGGAGGTGGACTTTGTACATAGTTCACTATATTATTTCTTTTCACCTGTTCTTTTCTGTACAATGATTAAAATGTCCAATTCACTGCATGCACAATGTTTAAGTGCAACCTGGAAACATCAATGTTGTATGTAGTAAGTTAAATTAAACCATGATTCAGTGGTTTTGATCTAAACCCTCCAAAACTTTGTAAGGATACAAGACTACAGATTAAATGATTAAATTCAAAGATATGCTATAAGAGAAATATTATTATTACCAAAATTACCATTATTTCTACTAATTCCCTTTTGTGAATTAAAGTTTCCTGTAAAATTGACCATCAAGAAAAGCCATGATCAGTCACTAGGAAAAGCAAGTATTGATCTACGGCAGAAATGTTTTACTCATTAAAGCATTAAGAGCTTATGATTTGTACAGTGCCCTTTAGAATACATACATGGGAAGAAAAATAAAAGTCGTCAAGCAAGCGCAGCACTTAAAAATAAAGCACTTCACAAAAGTGGTATTTACTGCATGTACAAAGTAGTGCAATTCATTAATCTAAATAAGAAACATGCAAAATTGTCTGTGGTTGCTAAAACACATTAAATAAAGTCAATACTCAAGTTTTCCTTCCCCCAAACCTATGGTTTCTTTATGGACTGAGAGGCCAGAATAAGTCCTGTTTTCTACCGTCTTTTTATAATATAAAGAAAAGCACACTTACTCACAGTAGTTCACAAATTATGAAACTGTGATTTCCAAGTATGTGTACTTATGTTTAGTATTTTTTCCCTCATTTTGATTTATTTGCGATACTAGAATTGAGAGCAACTTACAAATAATCTGTAAAAGGAATTTTGAGTGTTTATCAGAAAATAATTAAGTTAATAATGGAGACTAGACAGAATATTTCCACAAGTCAACCAACATTCCCAAGTTATACCATGATAATGCAACCAGCAATAAAACCAGCCATGAGAAAACACATATATATTCTGCCAAGAAAGTCTTGGTGGTGCTTTTAAAAATTTACACTAAATACCTCTTGGTACTGGAAATAGTCAAATCACAGTACACAAGTAAGGACTCAGTAAGGACATTCTTCACTTATTAACTAAACATTAAATACAGTTCCTACTCTGAATAAGGTTTGTGTAATTGCTAAATGTACTATCAAAGCATTCACTTGATCATATGCTGTGCACTCATAGAAGTACAAATTCAAATGTTGACCAAAGGTCAACCAAATGTTTTGATTTTTTTGAGTTGGTAGAAGTGTATCCATATGTTCTGGTCTTAAGAAAGGCAGAATGCTTTGACTGAAATGTACACACTTTTCAGTTTAAGGGGTATATGTAAAAGTGTTGGAACTCCAATAACAGAAAATTTTAAATGAAACTACAATATTTGTTTGTATATAAATCTTAGAATGATTAGCCTCTAGTCATAAGAATAACAAAGAAAGAGTATGCAAAAATTCAATATGCATAGCAGGAAAATGCCTTGCACATAACAAAAGCATCTGAAATAAAATCTGCTGTCATTTTAATCCTACAACTGACCTACTGTAATTCTAAAATTAACTTCTTTATAGTAAACAAGCAAATCTTAAAATGTTATCTTTGTAACTCACCCATAAACCCTCCTTTGCAAATGCTGACATACTCCTTATTTTTCTGAAATAAAAGCATGTAAAGAATTAGAAAGTTTTCAACATGTACTCATCAGATAAAATACTGATGCACATCAATTATTACCATCTTATTTAGAATTTAAAAGCTTATTATAAATTTGCTTAATTCAATTACTGCAACTTAACATAAATTGCAAGCACTCAGTAATTGCACAAAATCCCCAGAAATATTAAAAGTAAATCCGTTAAAGAGAATTCCCTTCAATTTAGTTTTTTTTTTGGTATAGCTCACTTCATTGAATGCATGCACAAAGTGCCGTGAGAAGTTTGCTTGTAAAATTCAAGTGTAAATTTTACAAATTACTAAAGAAAGGATTAGTACATATAAAGACACAGATTTGCTTAAATACATGGGATAACAAAGTAGTATGAAACTGAATGGCATGAATAGAACCAACAACATCTGTCCATTAATTAATTGTTGAACTATGCCCACCTAACAAAAGGAGGAGAATACAAAAACTCCAGTGAGCACCATCCCTGCAGAAAACAAATGTCTGGGAGGTCCATCGTCAATTGTATAAGAGGAAGTTAAGGACAAAGTGAGACACGGTCTCAGTCCTACAGAGCTAGGCTAACTAGACTTCCACCCCACCCCCTCTTGGGCATTCTATAGTAGAGTCTAATCTGATGACAGAATCTTTCCATCCCATGATTTGAAAGGCTCCTGTTATCTTAGATGATGTTTGATTAATTAATTTAAACATTAAAAGTCTTCTCATATTGTTAAAAATTCTCAGTGTCCTTCAAAGATAACAGGATTACTCCATTATCCTTTAGCAAGAAATAAAATGTGCACTTCATTCTACTGCTAGAGCTCTAATGATGCACAATACATTTCAAGGCAGGTTGCAAACCCTAATTAACAAACAAAGCACATTGTTAAGTGTTTTTAATTTAAGAAACACCGACAAACTAATAATTAAACAAGCTGGAAAATGTATGCATGGCATAACATTAATGTGCATTCAACAACTACGTTAACTATTATGAAAATTGGAGCATTTAACATTTTTTTTTTACCTTAGTCAGTAAATTATTACATTTTTGTTTATTAAATATTTTTGCAATGATTAGTTATATTCAAAAATAACAGTGACAACAGAATGTAACTACATGTGTTAGTAGACTGCATTACTTTATAACAGCACTTGACAAAGGAGTTAAAAACAATGCACAAATAGGTCTGTGGTGGCCCAATAGCCTTTACAGACAGGAGATTCTAATTCAAGTGATGTGAAAATAAGACTGATTGATGAATGTTAGCAGTGGAAGGTCTGTGTTACCAGAATTAGAAAAGTACCGAAAAACAAAAATTTGAAAATGGTGCAAAACGACCACTTTGGAATTTTCAGTGCCGGAAGGAAACATCAGCTTTCCTATCAATCCCCCACCTGCCATCTGCCATACTCCACTTACAAGTTGTAGAGAAACGTCCATGTCA
This sequence comes from Polypterus bichir lapradei, assembly GCA_026402145.1. Lineage (NCBI taxonomy): Eukaryota > Metazoa > Chordata > Cladistia > Polypteriformes > Polypteridae > Polypterus > Polypterus bichir. The sequence goes on along the minus strand of JANRMT010062831.1, from coordinate 22,285,062 downwards.
TCAACTTCATTAAACATAACTACATGCTTCAACATGATAGGAGCTTCACAGGGGAATTATTGCTTCAACGTGACCTGGACTTCAAAGACGAACTATTGCTTTGACATGCTCAGGGGATCACGGGGACACCCCTTATTGTTTTCATGTGATTGGGACTTCAAGGAGAAAGCCTATTTCTTCAATGTGATTAGAACTTCACAGCTGGCAAGATAGGATGGGAGGCTAAAGTAAGATTGGGGGTTTTAGAGTTTTTCCTTATATGCATCAGAACCATTTTGGTACCAGTACTAAAGTCTGAATGCTGACATCGATACTGAAATCAAAATTTTAGTACCGATCCAATACTAGTCTATGACTATCTATGGTTGTTTTCATGAAGATAAGATTTTTGAAATAATACTCCATAGAGTAGTATCAAATAATTAACTAATAAAAAATAACTTTTAAAACAAATGACCAATATTAGTATAAAATAATTATCAATACCACCCTATAAAAGGAGAAAAGTATCTGAAATAAGATCCCCATCTAGCTAGTGATATTAGAGAAAACAGTAATTCTTTACAGTAATTCATTTTGCTTGTGGAACTGCCGGTCTACAGTTAACAAAACTGAGTTTATTCACTGATGAGAGTATGAGGGCAGGTATCCTTACATCCAAGAGCTAGAGATTCATCCCCCTTGGTAATGTATGCAACTTTACTACTTTAGAGTACCATGCATTTACTATCTCATTTCCAATTAACTCAAACATTATTGTTATTTATCACCCCAAAGTTTTGCTCAAGACCTTCCCTGATGAGCTGGATGGATTATTCCCTCCCAGATGACAGCAGTCCACTTTTATTTCTCAGTGACCTTAACATCCACCTGGACAGCATTTCTGGTGCTGGCTTTCTTGCTCTTCTTTCCTCCTTCAACATCACACAACTCCACATCCCACTGACTCAAAAGACTGATAATCTGCTCAAACTTGTTCTGTCATGCAACTGCACACTCACAAACGCAACTGTCTCTCCTTTACACACGTCTGACCACTTTTTCATACAGTTCTCTCTGCTGCTTCTCTCTTCTCACTCTTCTCCTTCCTCCACTGTATCCTTCCGTCATCACCTCCACTCCCTCTCTCCCACCCATTTCTCTTCCATAGTTTCCTCTGCTTTCCCTCCTCCTGACCACTTTTCTCTTGACACCAATACTGCCATAGACACCCTTTGCTCGACTTTGCCCTCCTGCCCTTTCTTCCAGGCCTGCACATGAAAGACATTTCTGTCCCTGGCTCTCTGAAGCACTCTGCAATCAATGAACTGAGCTCAGGACAGCCAATAAGAAATGGAGGAAATCAAAGGCTAAGGCAGCCCTGGCTAAGTGCCAGTCCCTTCTTGTATCCTTTTCTTCTACCACCATGAATACTAAGGTAAGGTTCTATCAGACCAGAATTAACAGCTCCACCAACCCACGCTATCTGTTCTCCGCATTCACCTTGCTTCTTAACCCTCCTCCCCCAACCTCCTTGACTGCTGAAGACTTTGACACCTTTTTTCAGAATATGGAGGCTGCTATCAGTAGTCAGTTCCCACTGCCATTTATTATGCCTCCTCCCAAACATCACCCAACATTCTCTCCACTCTCTGCCACTGTTTCCAAACTTCTCTAACCAATCATCCCAATACCTGTCAACTTGACCACCCTTCCCACCTTTCACATCTTCTTTAGGCCATCTTCCCATCACTCATCTCTGCAATTACACACATCATTAACACCTCACTTAGCTCAGGCACATTTCCTACCATATTCAAACACACTCTAATAAACTCATTCCTCAAAAAACCAATACTCGATCCATCTCAAGTTAAAAATTACAAGCCTGTCTCTCTCCTTTCCTTTTTTTTCCAAATTATGTGAACATGCTGTTTCTTTAAGTACAGAATGGACTGCTCGATACCAACCAGTCTGGTTTCAAAAGGAACTACTTGACTGAGATGGCTCTGCTGACTGTGGTGAACCAGCAATGATTTGCTAGAACTACCAACATGTCAGCAGTCCTGACCCTTCAAGACCTCTCCTCTGCCTTCAACACAGTCAATCAAACAATACTTCTGGCCACCCTCTCTGACCTCAGCATCACTAGGTATTGCTCTCAGATGGTTTGAATCTTATATCTCTGGCAGATCCTACAGTGTATCCTGGCGAGGAGAGCTGTCAAAGGTGCATCAGAAAGGAACGGGGTACCCCAAGATTTGGTGCTGGGCTCTCTACTTTTCTCTCTGTACATCACCTCACTGGGCTCCATCATCCAATCCCATGGGATCTCTTATCAGTACTTTGCTGATGATACACAGCTGTACCTGTTGTTCTCTCTTGAGGTCAACACAGTATCAGCTAGAGTCCCTGCATTTCTTACTAATATCTCAACTTGGATGAAGGACCGGGTCTGTATCGAAGGAGTGACAGTTCATAGGAGTAACATAACAAAGGAGTGAAACCTCAGATATAAATTTCAAAGGAGTGACAACCATCCAACCAATCATCCAAGTGGTAGGTGAGGCGACAATGATTGTTTTGGCGAGCGTACTTTCAGTTGTGTGTGGTAGGTGAATGTAACTCCTTTAATACGGTATTTATGTCACTCCTTTGAATGGGACCGGAAGGACCACCATCTACAGCTCAACTTGGCAAAAACTGAGCTTTTTATGTTCCCAACCAGCCAGTCTGTTCAACTCCCCACCTCTGTACAGCTTGGCTTAATATCGCTAGCATCTGCCAAGTCAGTATGAAACCTTGAGGTGGTGATTGATGAGGAGAAGCTATCCTTTTCTGACCAAATTCCTGCTGTTTCTCATTCATACAAGTTCACGCTTTACCGCATCCACACGATCAGATCTTATATGACAGAATATGCAATGCAACACAACCTCTGGTCCAAGCTTTGGTATTGTCATGTCTGAACTACTGCAACTCACGTTTGACAGGACTATCACATATGCTATGAAGCCAATGCAATTGGTCTAGATTGCAGCGGCCTGTCTTGTATTTAACCAGATGAGATGGGCACAGGTCACTCCTCTGTTTAGGTCTCTACATTGGCTCCCTGTAGCAGCACACATCAAGTTCAAATCCCTAATGCTTGCCTACAGAGTAGTCAATGGGTTAGCACCTGGTATATGGAGACACTAGTGAGATGCTATGCTCCTTCTCACCCACTCAGGTCTGCCAAGGAAAAGCACCTGGTGATTCAGATTCTGCATGGTATCACGTCTCAATCCAGACTTTTCCTGTGTAGTTCCTAGCTGATGGAGCAAGATGCCCACCTCCATTCACCTCTACCCCCTGCTGACTCCCTCAGTATATTTAAAAAGTAATGGAAAACCCATCTGTTCCATGAATATCTGCCTAATTTATTAAAAAAAATGCTCTATGATCTTTCATACTTTTTTGCTGAATTACTGTTACATTAAGTTTAATTGCTTCATTGATTGTTAATCTATGTTTTTAAATGTATTAGTTATTAAATCTTTTCACTTGTAGCAATCAACTTTTGTTACCTTTGTTACTACAGTTGGACAAACAGGCTTTAGCCTAATGATACTCTACTATATTTACCTCATTTGTAAGTTGCTTTGGAAAAAAGCATCTGCCAAGTAAATAAATATATATGTAAAATTATATAAATAAGTGAGACCTAATAAAGTAACTGATTTATTGTATAACGGGAAAACCAAACATGACATTAATCTTAATATTTTAATTTCACTGAAGTAAAATAACTCTTTGGGTACAGATAAAGATTAATGTGTGGTCAGTCTATTGTGTGTTATACCTCTAAGTAATCATAAATAGTATACCATTAATTAGGGGCTATGTTGTATACAAAGGGCAAGAAGATTACCAGCTGGCTGTGACTGTTCGTGTATATCTAGGACTGAAAGAACAGGGACAGCCCCCACCTCTCAACAGCGCTGTTTCTAAAACCATGATATGTTAATGTCAGTTAGGACAGTTGCACCTTTCCTGTGTAATTAATCAGTTAAAGCATTATTTAGATGCAGATTGACAAAATTGGTTCTTTATAATAATAATCTGCCAAATACTGTATATCTTATATTGCTTTTCACTATCTATTTCCAAAGAAGATGCTTTAAAAAACAACTAATGGTTAACTTAGCTAAAGCAGTTACACATCTTATGTTTAGAATTGGAAAACAGGCAGGTGAAATGACTTAGTCATGGTCATATAGTGTCAGTAGCAGGATTTGAACAGACAACCTCAAGTACTAGGTCCAAAGTCTTAACCACTACACAGCACAGGCATATAAGTTCGAGGATGTAAAAGTGAAACAGTAAACTAATTCGTAGCCGAAGCTGCACAGAATGTTTCTCCATTTAAGGATGGATAAGTTCACAAATTTGCCAATGCATCTTAATATGGGATTTTGAAATTTCAAAACTTTGCACAACGTGATCTGTTTGAGATATCTCAACAAAAATTGAACTGTCTTGACACATTTCTTTGAAGAATAAACAAGCAACATTTGAACAAAATTGGTCCACGGGTAGCCAAAATGTTTCATATGGACATACGGATGGATGGACAGAGAGACAGATATGTCTGTCAATAGGTGTTTTGCGCATTATATGCACCTAAAAAAGAAAGTGTGCACTAAGGTATTAGCATCAATTATCACCTCTCAAAATGTATATTATTCATGATACACACTCATTACCCCAAAAATGTATAAAAAAAATAAGGTAAAAATGACTGAACACTGCCAACTTGCACAAAAAATAAATAAATACTGATTTAATAATTTATTTAGAATATTCATTCAGTGAGAATGTGGATTCTATGCAGCCTTGTCTGTGATTTTACTGATATCACCAGGTACATTTACTAATTCATGTGTTTTGAGGTTGAAAGAATTGGTAGCTATGTGCATGAGCTTCAGAAAGGAGCTTCAGAAACATGACAGTGTGCATGGATGCAGCTGCCTCTTTGGCTCCCACGTGTGGCGCTAATGTTTGCGTTAATGTCCATCCTGGCATTTCCAGGAATGCTGGTTCTTTTTGCTTTAGTTAAGGTTGCAATATTCTTATGGCTTTGGACTTAATGAACACACACGGAGGTGCCTACTTTGCAACAATTTTTACACTGGTGAAAGAGAGGCTATGTGATCTAGGACTGCTATACAGACCAAGTTCCACCACAATGATATGGAACTATACTGTTGGGGCTAGGGTGTACCGCAAATAGCATGAGAGGAAACAGGTGTGGTAAGCGGTCCGGAGCCTGCTGTAGACAGAAAGTCAAGCCAAGCCGTCCAGAGGTCCCGTCAGTGCTACCTCCCAATGTCTGTTCTCTGGAAAATAAAATGGATTATATGAGACTTCAATTCAACACCCAACCTGGAATAAGGAATTCTTGTGCGTTTATTTTCTCGGAAACATGGTTGCAGAACAACGTCATTACTACCACCGGTAAGAGTCGCAGCAGGGGTTTTATGTTTATGTGTGTTTATGCAAACAACGTCTGTTGTGTTGATGTTGTGGTAGTCGCCACTTAATGCTCTCCTCAGCTGGAGTTTTTAGTGGTGAAGCGTTAAGCACTTTTATCTGCAGAGAAAATTCACTGCCATTGTTGTTGTGGTAATTAATATAACCTCCCCATCCTGGATACTAATGAGGCACTGTAATAGATGCATAGCATCATCAGTGGGCAGCAAACTGTACATCCCAACGGCTTTTCATTATTGCTGGGGATTTCAGCTATGTCAACCAAAGTTTCTCCAGCCACAAGGGGAAAGAATACACTGGACCTAATTAACACAAACATTAAAGATTCTCACAAGGCTGTTCCCTGTCCGTATGTTGAATTCTGATACCACCTCTGTGTTATGCAACTTTCAGCATATACAGTGGGATGCAAAAGTTTGGGCAACCTTGTTAATAGTCATTATTTTCCTGTATAAATCGTTGGTTGTTACGATAAAAAATGTCAGTTAAATATATCATATAGGAGACACACACAGTGATATTTGAGAAGTGAAATGAAGTTTATTGGATTTACAGAAAGTGTGCAATAATTGTTCAAACAAAATCAGGCAGGAGCATAAATTTGGGCACTGTTGTCATTTTATTGATTCCAAAACTTTTAGAACTAATTATTGGAACTCAAATTGGCTTGGTAAGCTCAGTGACCCCTGACCTACATACACAGGTGAATCCTATAATGAGAAAGAGTATTTAAGGGGGTCAATTGTACGTTTACAGGTCCTCCTTTAATTTTCTCTGAAGAGTAGCAACATGGGGGTCACAAAACAGCTCTCAAATGACCTGAAGACAAAGATTGTTCACCATCATGGTTTAGGGGAAGGATACAGAAAGCTGTCCCAGAGATTTAAGCTGTCTGTTTCCACAGTTAGGAACATATTGAGGAAATGGAAGACCACAGGCTCAGTTCAAGTTAAGGCTCGAAGTGGCAGACCAAGAAAGATTTCAGATAGACAGAAGCGACGAATGGTGAGAACAGTCAGAGTCAACCCACAGATCAGCACCAAAGACCTACAACATCATCTTGCTCAGATGGAGTCACTGTGCATCGTTCAACCATTCGGCGCACTTTACACAAGGAGATGCTGTATGCGAGAGTGATGCTGAGGAAGCCTTTTCTCCGCCCACAGCACAAACAGAGCCGCTTGAGGTATGCTCAAGCACATTTGGACAAGCCAGCTTCATTTTGGAATAAGGTGCTGTGGACTGATGAAACTAAAATTGAGTTATTTGGACATAACAAGGGGCGTTATGCATGGAGGAAAAAGAACACAGCATTCCAAGAAAAACACCTGCTACCTACAGTAAAATATGGTGGTGGTTCCATCATGCTGTGGGGCTGTGTGGCCAGTGCAGGGACTGGGAATCTTGTCAAAGTTGAGGGACGCATGGATTCCACTCAGTATCAGCAGATTCTGGAGACCAATGTCCAGGAATCAGTGACAAAGCTGAAGCTGCGCCGGGGCTGGATCTTTCAACAAGACAACGACCCGAAACACTGCTCAAAATCCACTAAGGCATTCATGCAGAGGAACAAGTACAACATTCTGGAATGGCCATCTCAGTCCCCAGACCTGAATATAATTGAAAATCTGTGGTGTGAGTTAAAGAGAGCTGTCCATGCTCGGAAGCCATCAAACCTGAATGAACTAGAGATGTTTTGTAAAGAGGAATGGTCCAAAATACCTTCAACCACAATCCAGACTCTCATTGGAACCTACAGGAAGCGTTTAGAGGCTGTAATTTCTGCAAAAGGCGGATCTACTAAATATTGATTTCATTTCTTTTTTGTGGTGCCCAAATTTATGCACCTGCCTGATTTTGTTTGAACAATTATTGCACACTTTCTGTAAATCCAATAAACTTCATTTCACTTCTCAAATATCACTGTGTGTGTCTCCTATATGATATATTTAACTGACATTTTTTATCGTAACAACCAACGATTTATACAGGAAAATAATGACTATTAACAAGGTTGCCCAAACTTTTGCATCCCAGTATAGGTCACTCCTGAAACAATCCAGGGCAATACAAAGAACCATCAGAGTCTGGCCTGAAGGAGCCATCTCAGTTTTGCAGGACTGCTTTGAGTGTACAGTCTGGAATACTGCATATTCAGGGAGGTAGCCACCTATGACCAGCATATTAACTTAAGAGGAATATACTGACTTTGTTTACTGGGTACATAGGGAAGTGCATTAAGGATGTCACTATTGAAAAAAATGTAATTATATGTGCCAACCAGAAACCATGGCTGACAGCTGAAGTCCGTGCTCTGCTGAGATCAAGAGTTGTTGCCTCTAGACCAGGAGATGAGGGGGCTCTCAGAAGAGGATGGGCTAAACTTTTCAAGTCCATCAGGAAAACTAAATGTCTATATGACAGAAGATTAACAACAACTTCTGCAACTCGAAAGATCTTAGGCACATGTGACAGGGACTTCTTAGGGACTGTAGTGACCAACTTAATGATGTACCCAAACACATCTTTAATTTCTCTGTGAGCCAGGCTATGGTCCCTATGAGCTTCAAAAAGACCACTATTAATCCAGTGCTGACATGTCGTAATGACCATCGCGCTGTAGCACTGACTCCTATTGTGATCAAGTACTTCCAACGGCTGGTCAAAACACACATCAACTCCAACTCCGACTCCGACTCCTCCGTACCTCACTGTACCCACTCCAGTTTGCTTACTGCCTGAACCTCTTCACTGATGATGCCATCACCAATAAATTGCATGCTGTGCTGTCTCACCTGAAAACTGGGGATATGTATGTCAGAATGCTGTTCAATGATTTCAGCTGTGTGTTCAACACAATCATTCCCCAACAGTTGTTGAGGAAACACTCTCTGCTGGGCCTTGGATTCTATACTTTTTGATAGAGGCCACAGACGGCACGCATTAGCAGCAGAACATCAAACACCATCAGGCTGAGCATAGGTATCCCTCAAGGCTGCATGCTGAGCCAACTGTTGTTAACGCTGCTCACTCATGATTGCAACACCAAGTCTAAGTCCAACATCATTGTCACTTTTGTGGGTAATATAACCATGGTGGGCTCATTCAGCAACGATGATGAGACATCATACAGAGATGAGGTTAAAATATCTGATGAGGTGGTTTAATGAAAATAATCTGTCTCTAAATGTCAAAAATATAAAAGAGACTCATTGATTCAGGAGAACATTGGCTGACTATTCCACACTGCTCATCAATGGCTCCAAATCTGTGGAGAGAGTCAGTGGCAACAGGTTTCCTGGTGTGTACAATTCTGATGACCTCTCCTGGACAATTAACACCAACTCTGCTGTCAAGAAGGCAAAACAACATCTCTTTTCCGCAGATACTGAAGCAAATTGGCTTACCACAACCAATACTTACCACCTTTTACAGAGGAACTGTGGAGAGCGTCCTAACAAACTGTATTACTGTGTGGTTTGGGAACAGCAAAGCCCATGAACGCAAGATTCTACAGCGTGTAGTGAGGACAGCTGAGAGGATCATAGGGGTCTCCCTCTCTTCAATCCAAGACATTTTTCAGACATGCTGTCTGCGTAGGGCTTCTGCCATTGTAGAAGATGGCTCTCACCCATTACACATACTTTTTGACCTCTTGGTAACAGGTACAACACACCGCAGCATTAGGACCAGCAGAGCCAGGTCCTATAACAGATTCTTTTCCCAAGCTGTCAGACTTCTGAACTCCTACATGTCACCCAGTACCATAACCCTATAACATTTCACAAATTATGTATTGTCACTTTAATATGGATATTGAGCTTTATAGTCCTATATGTTTTGTTTTTTTTACATTGTATTGTTGCAGTAGTTTTAGTAATGTTATGGTGTATGTTAAATGTATGTTGTTTTGCCTATGCACTGGAGACTGTAAGGAATGAAATTTCATTCAACCATTTACTATGTATACGGATGAGTGACAATAAAAGACATCTTTCATGTTGGTCCCTCTTATTTTATACACTCTGCTGATGTGAAGATGGGAGTGTCTAAATATGGTAACTGTCCCAGCATTGTTACCTTTTAAAACTTCAGCACAGATACTGTAGTGAGCTTATAGTCAGGTAGCAAGACAAACAAAGTAGACAGGAGGCTTGAGACTGAGATATCTGTGCTATCAAAGCATACACAAATCTATTTCTGAACTAATTCCATAATGGGATACCAGTGGCAATGACAAAATCCTGAAAATGGAAGTAGGGAAATAAGTAAGGATTATAGACATAAATGAAAGAATAAAGTGTGAAAATAACACACCAACCTGTAAAAAGTGTGCCAGAACCATGTTCATGTACATATCCTCCTCTTCACGGCCACTGCCCATGAAACAAAGGTGCTCCCCACTGGCAATGGACCCTGACTCAATAGATTGTTTCTGGGCCTCTAGCAAAGTCTTGACTGATAGAGCAAACTCTGTTGGGTTCTGCAGCATCTGTTAAATAAATTTTAAAAAATAATATACGGTGGATGCACTTGCTAATCTGTCTTAAGAAATAAAGAATTATAAAATTGTTTTGTTAATTTGTATAAGATTAGACGCTTAGTCATCTATTCTTAACTTAAACAAAACTTCCAAAACTTCCAAAAATGCACAAGATGAATTATTTTGAACATGCATTTGAAAGGATTTACTTCCTTATGCTAATCACTGGCTTGTGATGTAATAAACAATTTAATAAATCAATCAACCAACAAAAAAACAAAATAAGAAAAAGAGGATATCTATAATACAGTGTGTTTGAAGTAAAACAGACAAATTCTGGGATAATAACCTTATGTACCTCTTACTCAAAATGTGACTTGCTGTACTAAATACAAGCTTGCTCAATGTCCATACTCAGACAAGCAGCATTGAATTTAACTGAAGAACAAAATTAAAAGGTCTAAGCTTATTTAAACAACTTCTATTAATTTTTGCCCTCTTTGTTAACGGGGTTTTCTTTATTTCCACTCAGAGTTCGGCAGGGCAACATATATGTCTAACGTGCCTCTTTCCATTCACTGGATGACTTCAGATTCCATTTTCCTCAGTTTATTACTCCAGTGGTTTTCAATGCTCATTTCTCAGAGCCCCCTATGGCTGAAGGTTTTTGTTCTAACCTGTTTCTAAATCAGTCAGTCATTGTTACCTTTAGTTGATCTTATTGTTTAATTATCTGACCCATTTTTATCCTTTTATTTTGCATTTATAAAAGAATAGTAGTGTAAGACGAACACTTTAGAGGAAATTAATACATGTTTTTTTCTGTATCTTTAAATGCTTACTTTATTCTACATTTTCAATTCACCTTTCTGTAGTGTTTGCTTTCTTAGTTGTATTTGAATACAATTAATGTTGAGCAGAGTAGACCAGTACAAATGACTCTCAATGAAGCAGCTACTTCAGTGTTACTCACTTGTGTGCTTATTAGTAAATAATTGCCTAAATAGCTGGAACATTAAGAAATTAAAATATACCTTTAAAAGAAAAAAAAAAAAAAATTCTTACCCATCTAACACATATGTATTGCTGCTTCATTCTGTAAAAATACTGAATAACTAGCTTTTACTTTCTGGATGGTTATAAAAAACAAGGAAACTAAGAAATAATGACTTTCTTAATCACTGGAAGTCATCTGAAGTAAAAACAGCTGATCAATCTGAGCATCACTAAATGAAACTGGATAGGGCACACTTGATCTGACTTTTATGATGCGAGATATTTCTCTTTTTTTTTGTTTAAATGCACACACAGGAACACAAAATAGCAGTGCAGTCAAACAACATTTGTAATGCAAACGTGAGTACTCAAAGTACACTTGATTATCAATATCTGTCCCTAATATTAACAGTACATCCGGAAACTATTCAAGTATTTAATTAAATTGGTGTACTGTGTTCTTAATGCTGAAATAGTGTGATGTTCTAACCAACACCCATAAAATGAACAATGGAACAACAAATTTGTGAGCATTACTGACACTTCATCCTGTTAAAGCTCAAATAAAAAGCTAACCTTTGGTCTACACCTTGTTTATTCAGACATAAAAGGGTGTTTTTTATGCTCATTCCAGCATTTCCAAAACTGCCCACTTTTGAGATTTTGATGTCGAAAGCCATACTGATGCAATTTCACAGGTATGTTTTAAATAGCAAATTTCTAAAAATTCTGTTAATATCGGAATGTACCATATAAACATGGATATGCTTTGAAAAAGATCAGAGTTAATAATGCAGTATGATTATTTAGTCACATATAGTGCAAAGATAGCTACTCACAAGATCAGAGTCCAAGTGGAAGGCTGTTGAAAGATGTCCGGCATTATACTGCTCAGCAGGTCTACAATCAACCACAAAGAATCTCACACCATCCTGAAAATGAGATCAAATATATTATACTGACATAGATGAAAATTAGAATGCAGCAACACCTAACTAGGCCCAGAAAAAGACCACAGATCAATTTACCTAGAACCTTTAAATGATCACACAAATCAGAGCACATACCCCCAATTGCTGATTGGCCTGGAGGATCTCTGGCACAGATATTGGAAGGCAGAGGGCTTGACTCAGATCCATATCTTCATCTTTCAGTGCTACCAGACTGCTTCCAAATAGATTTTGGTTATCCTGCAGAGGAATATGAAAAAATGTTTCAAGAATTACAGATTCCCATAAAAATGTCTAAACTTGCAAAATGTTAAGATTAACTCAAATAATTTCAATTAAACAAATACTATACAAAGTTGACATGTCTTCCTACATAAAATGTGGCTGACAGGTGAACTTTAAGACATGTTATTTTTTTGCAGGTTCAGATCAGGAATATAACAATTACCAGAATATAATAATAATGGGGACCAGGTCCACACAAAAGCATTAAAAAAAAAGGAGCTGCTGTTCTCCCTTTTTTCAAACACAGCAGAACAAATAAGTCAATCAACACTATCTGAGTTTATAACAGAACCTATTGGTCAGCTTGCTCATTGGCTCTCCTAATGTATGATTTGAAGAAAAAAAATCCTTTTAAGGGTAAATAAAATAAACACGAGTTGAGGACACTGTTATATGAAACGTAACAGATTTAAAGTGAATAAAGATCCAATTTATACTTGACTTAAGGAAATTTTATATATACCAAGGCATTTTATTATGTTACACAGTATTTATAAATCTCACTCTAATAGATAAAGTACTGAAAAGTACAAAAAAAGTAGCCTAAAGTGACCATTTTGCAGTTTTACTAGATTTGGAAGAAGCGTAACTATTAATGAAGATACTGGTAATGTATTGGTAATTAAGTTTTTGTGAGATAAATTACCACCACTTGTATGATTTATTGGTCTGGTGGTTAACATGGCAAAATACAAATATTACAGCTATTTAAATTTAAATATACAGCAAGCCTTTCATGGCAGTATTACATCCAAGGTAGAAACCAAGCCTGGATGAGGAGCCAGCCAAATGCAGGGACAACTCATGCTCACGCTCACTTAAGGCCAAATGAGAATTGAAATTAACCTAACATGCACATCACTAGGATGCGAAAAACAGAGTACCCAGAGGGAAAAAATCTAAGCAGACACACGAGGACAAACTCCACCCAGACAGCTATTGTGCATGGTGTTGAAATTCAGGGTGATGGACCCATTACGCAGCATTATTAATCCTTGTGTCATCTTGTTGTCCCATTACATTAGAATGTATATAGAATGCTTAGGTATATACGTTTGGTTTTTTTTTGTTTTTTTTTAAAGTGATAAATGGCTTTCCGTGCATAACCACCAAAATTGTGCCACAATAGTTTTCAAATGTTACAAAATGAAACTATTTTGCCTGCTCAAAAACAGTATGTAGCATACGTGTATAATACTGTTCTTCATCTGTTGAGGATAGAAAAAGGAGAGACATGCTGTTAATATTAAAAAAAAAATACTACCATTCATATTTTAAGAAATAATTGACAGCATACATCCTCATGTAATGGACCCTAGGCACCAGTCACTAAAATTAGAACGGAATTTTACTCCAGTTTTCTTCAACGTGTTGAGTTTGACATCCACCACACACCACTATGTGTCTGGGGCCAAGCCAAGGAAACTGCTGGCACTTACTCTTTGAAGATGTAACTTTACTCTCGTTACTAACAAAACTATTGAAATGGACATTTTTAGGAGTTCTACTCTATGAGCTGACTCTTTCCTGGATGATGAAGAAGCTTCCCTGTTTGATGCCTCCTCTATATCTGAACTAGGGGTCTCACAAGTAATAAAGTTACTCAATTAAAAAAAAATACATGATTAAAAGTGACCTCTCTGAGTAATCAACAAAGTATGGATTAGGGTCCTAGCAAAAGAATTAGAATTTGTCAGTGGTTTGGGAGCACTGTTTTTTTTTTTTTCTTAAAGAAAATAAAATTGTCAACACTGTAAAACTAAATTAGTGTATCATTAAGGCACAACAAATATGCAGCAGCATCTAAAAACAAGAAATCCAGGTATCAACCAAGACTGATGCCACAAGGTGCAGTAATGCTTACTATGGACAGTGTACAGTTGTAGTGTGCTACTCAACTTATGGCTTTCTTATATTTGCTGTAGATCTCTGCTGGCTCTACATATTTCCTGATGTCTGTGCTTCACATCTGCTAGTTTAATCAGTATGACAAACTTAGACAAATTTTGAACTCATCTTATATACTTTTAGAACACAGCAAAGCCTAATGATGAGTTCAAAAATGGATCCTCCTGATGGTTTGCAAATGGTTTTCTTGTTTTTTTGTATTTTAAAAAACAACCCCATCTACTAATTACTTACCAATGCAGGCTCCCAAGGTGATTTTTTGGGATGTATACCAAATATAATAATATAAATTTAATATAATCAAATATTAAATATAATACCAAATATAACAATAAAAAACAAAAACTCATGAATATTCACAACAGAATACTGAAATTTTTCAAATCTCTTGAATGCAATTTTAGTTATCTTGCCAGCTGGTTTTCTCACAGCACTATACATACTAGGCTGGCATTTGTAAAGCGTGGAAGGTGCCCGTGTATCTTACTGTAATTAAATAACTTTTTATTTTTTCCCCAATTATCAGCTATATGTAAAAGTACAGTGTACCTGCTTAGTAATGCTATAATAAAAAGTCATTTGGCAAATGAAAGCCAACTATTAATGGCTTAAGATTGTGCTTTTTTTAAAAGTTGATGAGTTGAGGCCACATATGAAGTACTGTACTTGATTGGAGAATGTCACCAATCATTTCAAAATGAAAGCTACATCACAATACATGATAAAAAAAGTAATTTTACATTTTACTACTAAAAGCTAATCACCAATTTTTTTTACTGGATTAAAGTCTGTCCTGTACCTAGTAGAAATCTCACACCCCCTTCCCCCAAAGTCACAGGAGGTTGTGCAGTACCCATTCTGGTAAGGTTTGAAGACAAATGAGAGCTGTAGAAAAGCTTACACTATATTTTTAAAGAGAAAATCTTGTACATCAAAGAGTAAGTTAACACATGATTTTAGACATTTGTTAATTTTGTAACTTGCTGATAACAGCAGTGCAACAGAAGTGAGAGGGTACCATTTTAATTTGAACAACTTAAATTCTGCACCTTTTTACATACATTTTATAGGGCCTGAATAGCTTGAAATACTGGTTATGTGTTTATATTTTTCATAAACAGATTTTTCAGATTTCTAGTTTATCTTTATCCAGTATAATATTTTAGAGACTTTAAAATGAGACGTCTATTTTTTTTTATTTAGTTATGCAAAATTTTAATGTATAGTATTTGATAGATTAATTGATGAAATAACCTATACATTACTCAATTATCTATACATTCAACAGTGTCTGCACTAGACTGAGCTTAAGCAGACTTTAGATTGTATCATCACTTGGAAATGCCCTGACCCCATAAACCTTCTTCTGAATATTTCTGCTATGAAATTAGTTATCTGGTCTGCAGTCATAGATGGTGAAACAGTAAAAAAATAAATCAATAAACAAAGGTTATTGCCTACTAGCCATTTAATGTAGCATAAGAGTACTTTCAGTACATTAAATATATCACCAGAGGAACCAAAACCTTTCACTGCCCACAGGCAGAAAAATCTATATAAATGAAAAATAGGTACAATTGGGCATTCCCAAGAAAAATGTACCTTTCTTAAAGAAAGTGGGGTTTTGCTGTAATAGTAGTGTGCTAAAGCGAACAGATCTTCGATATCTTCCACTTCCAAGTGGGCTGGTGATGTCTCAAGCACATCTAATAAAAAATATGCAAAATAATTAAATAAACAAACACAGTCTTTTGATGAAGTCTTAGCACTGTTCAGTTTTCTGCATTACTATATAATTTCAGCAACCAAATATTTAGTAAAAGAATTACTTGAACTAAAATATGTACATTATATATACTCAGCAAAAAAAGAAATGTCCTCTGACTTTCAACTGTTTTTACTTTCAGTAGACTTAATGTGTAAATATTTGTATGAACACTAAAAGAGTCAACACCATAAGACATAAACTAAAAATGTTTCACAATGTGTCCCTGAATGAAGGGAGGCTCAAAATCAAAAGTACCAGTCAGTATCTGGTGTGGCCACCAGCTGCTTGAAGTACTGCAGTGCATCTCCTCCTCATGGACTGGACCAGATTTGTCAGTTCTTGCTGTGAGATGTTACCCCACTCTTCTACCAATGCACCTGCAAGTTCCTGGACATTTCTGGGGGGAATGGCCCTAGCCCTCACCCTGCGATCCAACAGGTCCCAGACGTGCTCAATGGGATTGAGATCTGGGCTCTTCACTGGCCATGGCAGAACACTGACATTGCTGTCATGCAGAAACTCACGCACTTTTTGCCACTCCTGTCTGGTCCAGCGAAGGTGGGTTTGTGCCCATAGGCGGCGTTGTTGCTGGTGATGTCTGTTAAGGACCTGCCTTACAACAGGCCTGCAAGCCCTCAGTCCAGCCTCTCTCAGCCTATTGCGGAAAGTCTGAGCACTGATGGAGGGATTGTGTGTTCCTGGTGTGACTCGGGCAGTTGTTGTGGCCATCCTGTACCTGTCACGCAGGTGTGATATTCGGATGTACCGATCCTGTGCAGGTGTTGTTACACGTGGTCTTCCACTGCGAGGATGATCAGCTGTCCTTCCTGTCTCCCTGTAGCGCTGTCTTAGGCGTCTCACAGTGTGGACATGGCAATTTATTGCCCTAGCCACATCAGCAGTCCTCATGCCTCCCTGCAGCATGCCTAATGCACGTTCACGCAGATGAGCAGGGATCCTGGGCATCTTTCTTTGGGTGTTTTTCACAGTCGGTAGACAAGTCTCTTTAGTGTCCTGCATTTTTAGAACTGTGACCTTAAATGCCTACTTTCTGTAAGCTGTTAAGGTCTTAACAACCATTCCACAGGTGCATGTTAATTAATTGATTATGGTTAATTGAACATGCATGGAAAACATTGTTTAAACAATTTACAATGAAGATCTGTAAAGTTATTTGGATTTTTAAAACATTATTGTTGAAATACACAGTCCTGAAAAAGGGACGTTTCTTTTTTTGCTGAGTATAGATTCTATTCATATATATACACACACACTTGACGATACATGACTTGTGAACCAACAAGTCAATGAACAGTAATGCTTGCTTTGTACAATGTATACATTTTTCAAAAACTGCACATAAGTATTAAAGATTTGAGAGTATTGTTATGCCAGAAATTATAGTTCTGCCAAAATGAAAAAAGTACACTGTTATCATTATACTCTGTTACTGTAGACACTGGCTTTTTGGTTATGGGCTGGAATGCAACACTTACTAATGAGATCCTCTTTGCTGTTATATTCCTGTGTCAAGATGCTCTCCCTAAAAAAATAAACAGGAGAATAAATACAATTACGACTATATGATAAATGCAAAAATAAATTTACAAATAAAGCAGCATCACAGAAACAAAGAAAATGGAGAAATTTACTACCATCAATTTAATCATACTATCTATTGAAGCTCCATGTTACCATTTATCATTGACTGAAGAATGCAATCAAGCAGTAATATTTATCTTGGACTGGATTGGATTTACTTTATTGTCACACAAAACATACAACAAGGAGTGCACAGCTGAATGAAATTTGTGTTTCTCCAGACTAAATGTACAAAGACAAACATACAGACAAGTGCATGTTATAAAACAACAGAAAAAAAGAATAGACAGCATAAACAGACAGAATATATACTGTGTATAATCCAATAGACAAATTGGTGAATAATATTAATATAATAATAAGAATAATAATACACAAAACACAGACATAACAGCATTTTAGGAGATGTAAAATTCTGAAATATATATGTTCTGTGTTTGTGTTTTCAGGAATTTAACCATCCCGATATGTCAGCATGCAGTTTGTTATTAGTGAGAGTTGAGTAGTCTGATGGCCCATAGGAAAAAAACTCCTACTGAGTCTGGCAGTCTTGCACTGCATACTGTGGTAGCTTTTGCCAGAGAGCAAAAGTTTGAACAGTCCATTCTCTGACTTTAGTAGCTCTCCTAAGGTAGCATGACAAGTACAGATAATGTATACATGGGAGGGTGGTTGCAATTAATGTTTCTGCCATCTTCACCACTCTCTGGAGGGACTTCTATTCCATAACAGTGCAGCTGCCATACCAGACTATAAAGCTGCTGGACAAAATGCTCTCTATAGTACCTCTGTAGAATGCTGTGAGGACAGGTTGGGGGAGGTTTACTGTCCTAATCTTTTGCAAAAAGTGAAGACACTGCTGAGCTTTCTTGACAAGGGAGGTGGTGTTTGTATATCATGTTAGGTCATTCAAGATGTGTGCCCTGAGGAACTTGGTGATTCTTTCTGATTCCACAGTGATGCCATGGATTATAAGTGTAGTATGTGCCATGCATTTCCTCCTTAAGTCAACAATGATCTCCTTCATCTTGTTGACATTCAGTGACAGGTTGTTGTCACACCAGATGAGTTGGTTCACTTCCTCTCTGTAAGCAGAGACATTATTGTTGCTGATGAGGCCCACCATTGTTGTGTTGTATACAAATATGATAATATGATTCAAGTCATGCCTTACATGACAGCTGTGGGTCATCAAAGTGAACAAAAGGGGGCTCAGAACACAGCCCTGAGGGACCCCAGTGTTCATGCTGATGGTCTCAAGAGATGTTTTTTCAAACACGTACAGTCTGGGGTATGTATGTGAGGACATCCAATATCCAGTTGCATAAAGGGGTGTTGATTCCTAGTGGGTCAAGTTTTCTTACCAAGTGCTGGAGGTTAACTGTATTGAAAGCAGAGATAAAGTCAATAAAGAGCAGCCGCACATAATGTAGAAGGAAAATTTTTATATTAGCATAGAAAATAGCAAATTAACATAAAGAATAGCAAAGAGCCATAAAAAGTAATTAAAAACTTCTAAAATATTAAGATTAAGCATAAATTAGAATGTTAAGCAAATGAGATAGGTCTAGCAAATAGTTAACTAAAAAATCAGTTATATTGCATTATTGTTAGGCTTACAGCAAAATTTCCAGAGTAAGAAAAGAACAGCAAATTGATACACCGAAACCAGCTTTGGACAGGATAAGAGTTTGAGAACACCTGTGATTCAAGGCTAGGAAGCGATAACACAGAGAAGATGCCTCTAAAAGGCTCGTATCGAAAAGCAGCTGGGCTGATGAATCAGCAGAAAGGCAACAAAAGGCTTTTGCTGTAAGCAGAGTCACACTGACATAATGCATGAAGAAAAAATCTTAGTAAATTCAGGCATTAACAAAAATATTAGAAGAATATATTAGAAATTAACTTTAGTGTAGAAATTAAGACAAATCAAGCATGCCAAGCAATGATTAAATGAAAGCACATACTATATTTCTTTTTAATTAAAGCTTAAGCTTCAGGTCACTATTATAAAAAGTTTGGAAGGTTTAAGAAAGAAAATGATGAGAGGAAACCCATATATGGAATTGAGGCTTTGGCCAGTTAGAGAAAATGGGAACAGCATAGAAAAATAACAAATTCCACGAGGGGGCCAGTGATAGGAAAAGTAAGGAGATAATAAGGGTTCCCATGGAAACTCAAGGTTCGGCCGGACAGGAGTAGAAGGGAGTCAGAGAAGATGGGCAAAAGAGCTCATTATAGCAAGGTCAGAAAAGATAGGAAATGACATAAGAAAAGCCCAAAGATGGTAAGAGGAAACCATCCACCCAGTCTTAGACCAATCAAAATAAGCCGAACAGACACCAAGAGGAATAATGGACAGTAAAACCAGGTGCAGAATGGGCTAAGCGAACGCGGCCAAAATGATAAGAAATTGTTATAAAAACTTCAATTGCTGTAATGTTCAGGGCTCAATCTCATTCGGCCGAATTGGGTTGAGTCCGTGTGGTTGATTTATTGCAATAAAGCCTTAAAACTCTGTCTGTCTATCTCGAGTCCTAATAACCTTTATTTTTAGGTAAAAAGCCTTCTGATGATGAATTTTTCACCACGACAATAACTATTCTTATTTTCCAAATAGGCCATGGTCAGATGGAGTGTTGTCGATATAGAATTATCAGTGGAGCAGTTAGGGCAGTATACCATCTGAAGTGGATCGAATGTTGGAGGGAGTCTGGATGTTATATGGTCCTTGACCAGCTTTTCAAAACTCTTCATCACGATGGGGGTGAGAACTATAGGGTGATAGTCATTGAGCACTGATGCTGGCGACTTCTTTGGAACTGGTATGATATAAGTGGCCTTGAAGCATGGAGGTACGATGGCGTGTCTCAAGGAAGTATTATAAATGTCTGTAAGTACGTGCATCAGTTGATCAACATAATCCAAGTACACACACTGATATGTTGTCTGGACTTTCCGTGGGTTGACCCTGAGCAGTGTTCTCCGAAAATCAGCTGGGCCAAGACAGAGTGCTGGGAGCGGATTTCATTGTTCTTTTCTTCAAACCGGCTAAAGTAAGTGTTAAGAGTACTGAGGAAATCAATATTGTCATCACAGAGTGGTGGAGGAGACATGTAGTCTGTGATCAACTGTATGCCTTGCCATAGATACCTGGTGTCTTTTGAATCACTGAAGTGACCCTGGGTTTTCTGTCCACAAGCATGCTTTGCTGCTCTCACACCCCAATTCAGGTTGGCTTGTGTAGATCTAACATTTTTCTCCCCAGATTTGAAGGCAGCATTTCATGCTCTCAGAAGTGTATGCACCTCTCTGGTGAACCAGGGTTTCTGGTTGGCACGCATGGTGATATTCTTATTGACAGTCACATCTTCCACACACTTGGATATGAATCCCATCACAGACTGATGTGTGGGTTGACAGTGGCAGCCTTTCTAAACAAATTCCAGCCTGCGCATTGAAAAAAGTCCTGGAGTGGTGAAAATGCTTCCACTGGCCAAATCATTATCTGCTTCACAGATGGCTTTGTTCTAGTTAGCAGTGGCCTGTAGGCTGGAATAAGCATAAAAGAGATATGGTCCAAATTTCTAAGGTAGGGGAGGGAGCAGCCCTAAATGCCAGTTTGAAGTTTTTGTAAGCAAGGACTAATGTGTTTTCTCCCCTGGTTGCAAGGTCCACATGTTAAAGACTCCAGCTATAATACAAACACAGTCCGGATTAGTATTTTACATCATGATGATGGATGGATACAGTATGGATAGTGTGTCTTTTGTGTTCGCACTGGGAGGAATGTATACAGCCATGATGCTAATAGCTGTGAATTCCTTTGGTAAGCAGAATGGTCAGCACTGCAGTGTTAGGAACTCTGTATTTTGAGAACAGCAGCTTGAGACAATTTCATTTACTAGTGCACCAACTGCTGTACGTGTAAATACATACACCTCTTCACCGAGACTTGACGTTAAGATTGTGGCTCTTGTCTGCACTGAATGTTGTTAGTCCATTCACATGAATTAGACAAAAAAATCAATGGAAGCACAAATTTATATTTGTTATTTGTCCAGATATCGTACAGGGAAGACTACAAACTCATTGATGATTAAGGAGAGTGACCATGAACCTGTTCTTTAGACTTTCTTGAAGGAGAAACAGGTAGCTATTTTCTTATTTAGGGAAAAACTTGTAAAACAGAATATAACCATGAATCAGTCACAAAGACTTCATCGCGTTGGTAAGCATTGTAACCTTGCATTCATTAACAGTAAACACATGCAGCAAGTGACCAGATATTATACAGAATAGGAATTAAATGACTAGAAACTTACTGATGATTAGTAAGAATGACTGTGGTTCTTTAGACTTTCTTGAAGGAGAATCAGATAGCTTCTTTAGATTTTTAGAATGTTAATTGAACATTTTACCTCAATTACGATTAATGAATGATTATTTTGTTGAATACCACCACTGTTGCTCTCTCCTGTATTAATAAAGAGACCTGCAGCAATGTCTGTGAACCCCAAACCACCATGGCATCCTAACTGTATTCGATTTCCATGGCCCAGGGATTCAATTATTCAACAAGTCATTCAATTTATTAATGTGGGATTAAACAAGTTTTTGTTAAATCACACTAAACCCTGAAATAAAAAAAAAGCAGTGTTCACGGTTCTAACCGAGCAGGGATTACAATTAAGATATCCAATAATGCACAAAAAGAACAAATTCTTGATTTAAAAGAGCAGAGAAACTTGATCATTATTGTAGCTGAGCGGTATTGTGGATGATAGATGGATGGATACTTTAACCCATTATACAAATATACCTGGGCAAGGCTGGGCACTCCGTTAGTTGCTCTATGTATTTGGGGATGAAAACTGTTAAGAATGAATTTTAAATTTACTGCTTCATCATGGTCTGGTTTTAGCTAAATTTATAATTACAAACATACTGCAATAAAATTCAAAGCTTCTTATCCTCATTTTAAAAAAGCATTCCCTTCCATTAAATAACTTTTAAATAACTCTGGAAACTGAAAGTAGGGAATAAATAGGAATACCCTTCATATGGGGATGTGAACATACATTGAAAACAGGACTCTTGACCAAAAGATCTTGAATTCAAAAGTGCCTACATGTGTAAAGATTATTCCTGGTTGTGTACTACTTATATTACAATAATTATTTATTTAACAATATTTTAGCACAAAATACTGTACATGTGTTTTGCATGTTGTGAGCATTTGCCTGGATGACTTGACATGTGGACTTAAAGACACAAGTAATGTGAGATTTTTTTAATGGAATTTTTTTATATTGTTTTCTAATGTCCAGGATTAGTCACTTTTGGGTTCTGTTCTTTCAGAAACTTTATACTGTAATGTGGTTTCTCCACAAAAACACGAAATTATTTTTTTTTTCTCGGTCACCACTACAAACTGAATGAGGTAAATAACACATGGAAGTATCATTTTAGAAAAAAAATGTATAGAAAACAAACAGTTGTTGGAATAAGTAATCCTTTAAGTGAAAAGTGTTTTTCCAAGTCCTTCTAAGAATCACTGCCATTGAATTGGGAACCATCAGGTCATATATGTGTTCTTTCTTTTTCATGCTTTGCTGAAATACTTTTTCTAATTAAGATAATGTTTTCAGAATTTTCATGTGCCATTATTTTTCCTATCAGGTAAGCTATTTATGGTAGAATTAGTATTACTAGCAAATTAACAAACCCCCAACAGAATATCAATATCATTAAACATACTTAATGCATCCACTGAAGAGAGATGCTGTTGTATAACAAAAAACACCAGTAATAAATCAGAAACCTACTTTGCATTGACGAGAATGATGAGCATTAAAAAGAAGATAAGGAATGGATCAGCTTGTTGAAAATACACATCCCACATGGCCTGAGTCACCTCTGGTGAAGAGCAAGATGTAAACAAGCTCCCCAGCTGTAAAAACAAAAATGATATAAACTAAATAAAATCTGCTTTGTACAGTCTGCAAAACAGAGTAATAAATAAATAAATAATAAGCAAAATGAGATGACAGATAGAACCATAATGCTAAGGAAAAAAACAGGATGCAGCAGTGAAACTACTTACAACTAGAGCATTGAAGTTTCAACTAGTGACAGAAAAAAATGAACAAAATGAATGGTCAATTGTCAAAATGCTGCTAACTTTTCACTCAGCTGTGATAGTATTTGCAATACAGTGTACGGCAAAAGAAGTACACAAGAGAGACAATGCTGTTTTCAGCAAGTATGATTTTTTTTCAGTGCCTCTTTATTAAATGAGACCTTGTTAATTTGGTTGACCTTTTAAGTTTCTATTTTAACATCACTAGTGCTACTTGAAAAATTAAGAGTTCACATAATGAAACCTTAATGCTTTAGTTGAAGTCTGGATTTTAATTAAATACCCTAAACAAAGGGCACAAAGTTTCATTATTTATTATATCAAACATATAGTACACTTTAAGCAGACACAAAGTAATTAATGTGTGTAAAAAGTGAACCATCCATCCATCCATCCATTATCCAACCTGCTATATCCTAACTACAGAGTCACGGGGGTCTGCTGGAACCAATCCCAGCCAATACTGGGCGCAAGGCAGGAAACAATCCCCGGGCAGTGTGCCAGCCCACTGCAGGGCACACAAACACCAAGCACACACTAGGGACAATTTAGGATCGTCAATGCACCTAACCTGCATGTCTTTGAACTGTGGGAGGAAACCCATGCAGACAAGGGGAGAACATGCAAACTCCACGCAGGGAGGACCCCGGAAGCGAACCAGGCCTTTAAACTGAATTCAATACTGCTGTTTTGCCATGCTCATCTGCTTACTTGCAGGTTATTTAAATTAGAGTCATAGTGATGTGCTTTGTAAATGTTACTGTATAATGATTAAGAAATTACATTTAAATTAGGCAATCCATTAATGGTGCAGCCTATTGGATGACATTTGTTTTATGGGATCAATGATTAAAATAATTTTTGGAATATATAGTGGGAGGACAAACTATTAGTTAACATTTAACGTAACATAATAACCAGGTAAATATGAAATGGTTCTGACAAAACAAAACACTAAACTTCAATGACTCTCAAAAACAACATCATCCATATAAACAGATGAAATGCTGGTAATTATATGAAACAGTACAATTTTTAAGCTGAATCAAAGGCAGTCCTGGCCTACTCCAACTTCAAAAAGATGAGCACAGAAACTGGTTTCTTTAAAAAAACAGTCAATAAACAACAAAACTATCATACCTGTAATTTTGACTACAAAAGAGCATCATAACAGGAGAATAAAGTAATACAGAGGAAAAAAATTATACATTATAACAATGTGCAGGGCTCCTGTTTGTTTCTATTTGGGCAAGGTTCTGCTAAATGTTTTGTTCAGTTTGAACATCCATGGATGTGATCCTTGCGTTTTGTAGGACATCCTGTACAAATCATGTTTCTCTGAGGGCTAATTATATATGACATTCACAGTAATTAGTCAACTTATCTCCCAGTCTCCAAAATGCCATCTATTTAAAAGTAAGTTGATGAATTCCAAATCTCATTATTGATCCCTAACAGGCCAACAAGTATTTATCGCACTTTTTCCTAGGTCATCTAAGAATAGACGAGGAGTCTGCAGTTATGGTCCTAGAGAGCCAAAATGGTTGCATGTGTTTTTTGCTCCAGTTTCTTCATTACATTCCAATTCTTGCTGTTACTGATGCCTGTAATTCTTTTTTGTAGCTTGTTAATGAGATCATTTAACCATGTCAGACATTTTGATACTTTAGATTTTGCACCAGAGAAGACTACTATTTCTCTGTTTTTTAATCTTTACTTTTTATCTCTACAAATGTTAAGCTTGCATAAATACTGTATACTGTACTTAAGACTTTATGTGATGTATTAGCTGTGGTGCAAAATATCTGGCAATCTTAAATACGAGGCTCTGCATTGCACAAAACGGTTACACGGTTTTAGTAAAAACAATGCATTGTCAGTATGTACAGTTGATGCCAATATCCTACTGTAAGCAAGATTCACAGGCTGTTCCCATTTGCTTTCTGGCATTCATTTTCACCAATGGCAGTGCTTGAATACAGCACATATTCATCAATATCTACAATCAGCAACTCTGGACACAGCTATGCAATACTGCAGCATGTATTACACTACAATCTCATATTTGTATATCACTTAAAGGAATGGTATATTCAAACTTTGGGCAGGACATCTCTCAATAAAACTGAATTCTCTTTAGTTAGAAAAAACACTATTTTCCATTTCAAAGACAAAAGTACACTATGGTTTGCGTCCTGTGTTATATGAAAACACTTCATATGAAGTCCGCAATGTACTTCATGACGAACAAACACACATGTAAATGAAACCAAGTTGGTGATTGACTGGTTCCCTTGTTATATGCATCTTACTATTAATTGAGAATTGTACATGAAGTTATTCAGAAATTGATGTAGCAATTAAATGTTTTTAATTTTAAAGAGTGAATAAAAAATAAGCACAAGAAAGTATGTTGAAGAAAGTGCAATAATTGACTTTTAATTAAGAAACTGTATGGAATCAACAAATGTAGCATCTGTGCCTCTCCGTGAAGGAGATTGAGGATATCTAGCTTTAGGCTCAGACATAGTTATTATACTTTATGGGTAAAATCAAGTTAAATATGTATCTTATCTTAAAAAAACAAACAAAAAACCTATCTAGTATATTACATAGTACTCGGTTTTTCTTTAAAACTTAGTCATACTGCTTTATTAAATAACCTTGCTTTTGCAGACGAGTCATTCCTTATTTACCTTTTTACAAATCAATGTATCAATCTATATCGGCAATATATAGTATGTGCAAATTAAAAATCCTTCAAGAAAAAAAATAAAATTTCTGGTTCATCAGAAGCCAATGCAACTGTTACTGTTATAAAAAGAAATATGAGAGAGAGAGAGAGAGAATTCCTCTGGGTTTCTTCAGCAAACAACCAACCTCAAATTATTGCATTACTTCAGAGATTAAAAGCACTGTTTCTAATTTAAGGCTATTTGGGATATGAATGGTCACTTAAACTTCAGCTGGTTTTGGGATGGTTTATGACATGGTCTGCTTATAAAAACATATAATCTTTGACTTCTGTTCAGACAATTTATTCAATTAACTAGCTGAATCTGAAGATTAGAAACAGAGAATGGAGACCGAAAAACATATACAGCTGAACTAAAGAGTGTGAATTTCAAATAATATGTCAATTAAAAAGCAAAAAAGAAAATTATGACAATATTCCTGGGAATTATATTTAGTAAGAACTTTTTACTGTAAATGTGAGTGCTATGAATGTGTTTTTCATTACGATAGTCGTCACAAAACTGAATTTTTTATCAAACAAAATACAAGACTGCACAGGCAGAATGAAATTAGGTCAAATATTAATAAGAACAGCAGAGGAAGAGAAAAGGGGAGTCTTTATTACCCAACGAAGGGAATAGGAGTCCGGTGTGATCTTCTTGGTGTCCAGATAGGAACAGAGTTCGGGCTCGTGGTACTGCAACAAAAGGCGAAATAAGTGGAAGGGACGTCCATTGCGGATACAGTCTCTGATGAATAAAGAAAGGTGATAGTGAGTTACCACAACAATTGTTGAGACAAACTTATATAAGGGTATATAACTGTTAATAGTAGTTATAGTTTTTTATATATTATTTAT
>JANRMT010062831.1:22221476-22247822 GCA_026402145.1 Polypterus bichir lapradei | reverse complement strand
ATATATATATATATATATATATTCGCAGCGGAGACGTAGTGTGTTAAGGAAGCTATGAAAAAGAAAAGGGAACATTTTAGAAATAACGTAACATGATTGTCAATATACAGTAATTTTTTGTGAGTGTTATTGAGTGTTGCTGTGATCAAGGATTCGATTATCATTATTTGTTTCAATCAGGGTCGTATTTGTACGATGTGTTGTGTTCAAGTTACATTCTGTGTTTGTCAGTCGTTGTAAAGATTAAATTCTGTAATTACAGCCACATTAGCTCCACAAATTAGACACACGGGTTTACCGGCAATGTCAGTAAACATATACTCAGCCTCCCATCGGTTTTTAAAGGCTCTGTTTTCAGAATCAACTTTTCTCTTCGGCATCGTGTGGGCTAGCTTCGCAATAACTTGCAGCAACGCGGTTATGGATCTGTATGTAATGCATAATATGCATTATGGGATCTGTAGTTTATTGTGCTACCAGCGCTTCATATACCCGGGCCATTAATAACAATAATACAGTATATAAAATGATCTCGCGGGCCGGATATAATTACACGCCGGGCCGGATGTGTTGAGTTTGACTCATATGGACTAAATAGAACTTGAAAAGAAATATTTTTGGAATGTGATCGCGCAAGTCAGTACATCGAGCCCGCGTGCTATTGTGGTTTTGCTTGTGTGCTTCAGTAAGTTACCGTCCCCTCGCTCTTACTTTTTTACCGTTCATCTAATGAATACACCGAGTATGGCTTTACCAAAACAATCATTGATCGCGAATAAAGTATCCATTATTCATGAAACTTCAATAGGTGAATAGGTGATCTGTCTTTCTGCGTTAACCGCATGCGTTTTCATACGTCTCAAACTAAGGGGATGCGAGGTTAAAATAAATCGAGAAGCGCGCGTACATACTTAGTGCATCCCCTCTCGGGAATCGAACCTCGGACGTGGGCGTGTGGTTTATCTATTTGAGCGTAGCAGTGTAATTCAGTTTTTGTTCAGCACTCTTTGCAACTGTTACTTTTTGTCTGCGCACTGCGTCAGTTCACGTGAGCTGCTGAATATGGTTTTATATATATGTCACTCGCTCACTTCTAATTGTTTCGCTGCCTTCTTAATTATATAATGCATGTTTTCTAAAGCGCGTTTTGTAGCTCTTCCTGGCTTTCTACGTAATGCGTGATTACGTGAGAGGTGTGATGATGTCATATGAACTCCGCCCCTCCAGCTGAACTCCATTACAGTAAATGGAGAAAAACAGCTTCCAGTTATGACCAGTACGCGTAGAATTTCGAAATGAAACCTGCCCAACATTTGTAAGGAAGCTGTAAGGAATAAGCCTGCCAAATTTCAGCCTTCTACCTACACGGGAAGTTGGACAATTAGTGATGAGTGAGTGAGTGAGTGAGTGAGTGAGGGCTTTGCCGTTTATTAGTATAGATACTGACTGACTGACTCACTCACTCATCACTAATTCTCCAACTTCCTGTGTAGGTAGAAGGCTGAAATTTGGCAGGCTTATTCCTTACAGCTCACTTACAAAAGTTAAGCAGGTTTCATTTCGAAATTCTACACGTAACGGTCATAATGGTCGATAACGTTTGACAACGTCCGCCATGATGAACTTTCTAATTTATGGCACCATCTTCACGAAATTTGGTAGGCGGATTCCCTGCGCTAACCGAAACCGATGTATGTACTTATTTCGATGGTATGACGCCACTGTCGGCCGCCATATTGAACTTTCCAAAGTCACTAATTTTCCAACTAAACGTGTAGGTAGAAGGCTGACCCTATCTTCAAGAAATTTGGTAGGTGGCTTCCCTACGTTAACCAAAACAGATGTACGTACTTATTTTGGTGGTATGACGCCACTGTCCGCCACCATATTGAATTTTCCAAACATCACTAATTCTCCAACTTCCCGTGTAGGTAGAAGGCTGACCCCATCTTCACGAAATTTGGTAGGTGGCTTCCCTGCGCTAACCGAAACCGATGTACGTACTTATTTAGGTGGTATGACGCCACTGTCGGCCGCCATATTGAATTTTCCAAACATCACTAATTCTCCAACTTCCCGTGTAGGTAGAAGGCTGAAATTTGGCAGGGTCATTCCTTACAGCTTACTTACAAAAGTTAAGCAGGTTTCATTTCGAAATTCTACGTGTAACGGTCATAACGGTCAACAATGTCCGCCATGTTGAACTTTCTTATTCATGGCCCCATCTTCACGAAATTTGGTAGGAGGCTTCCCTGCGCTAACCGAAGCCAATGTACATACTTATTTCGGTGGTATGATGCCACTGTCAGCCGCCATATTGAACTTTCCAACGTCACTAATTCTCCAACTTCCCGTGTAGGTAGAAGGCTGAAATTTGGCAGGCTCATTCCTTACAGCTTACTTACAAAAGTTAAGCAGGTTTCATTTCGAAATTCTACGCGTAACGGTCATAACGGTCAACAATGTCCGCCATGTTGAACTTTCTTATTCATGGCCCCATCTTCACGAAATTTGGTAGGCGGCTCCCTGAAATTTGGTACTTATTTCGGTGATATGATGCCACTGTCAGCCGTCATATTGAACTTTTCAACGGTCTTTGTTACTTATGGGCCCATCTTCAAGAAATTTGGTACGCGGGATCCCAACGCTAACTGAATCCTACTTACGTACATATATACGTCCATAGCCTGCAGCTCGGTCACCGTGTGAGGCGGCGTTGGGTCCCCTATCCCAACGCCTACCACGTTGTTGGCTGCCTGCCTATATAAGACCGTCTGTCGCTCCAGTCTCTATATTCCCTTCCTTGCTTCGCCACGGTATTCACGTCTCCCTGCTGATAACTACAGCCTTTTTATTTAATCCACGGCTT
This sequence comes from Polypterus bichir lapradei, assembly GCA_026402145.1. Taxonomy (NCBI): domain Eukaryota; kingdom Metazoa; phylum Chordata; class Cladistia; order Polypteriformes; family Polypteridae; genus Polypterus; species Polypterus bichir. The sequence goes on along the minus strand of JANRMT010062831.1, from coordinate 22,244,953 downwards.
CTCCGCTGTTTTATTGTTCATTTATTACGATTATAGTTATTGTGTAGGTATTTTAGACTTACTTTACATTGTTCAGGTACCCATTTCCTTTATCATTTTAACCGTAACCCCATTAACATGTCTATCGAGGTGATCACCATCGATCAAAGAACTGTCAATTACCAAGTGGTTTCCATGCCCGGAGATGGCACCTGCCTTTTCCATTCTCTTTGTTACATACTGCACGGACATATCAGGCTCACTCTTGATATCTGGAGGAACATTGTGTCTTATGTATTGAATGACTGGGACAGGTTCAAGGTGTGGACTGATGACGGTACAGGAGATAATTATACTACACAGGAGCACTAGAAGAGTGAAATGCTTAAGTGTACCGAAATGGCCAAATATTTTACACCTTTGGACAACCGTCAATGCCTCTTAAACATCTTAGATTCACAGGTGACGATTTCAGTAGTGGACACTTTAATGTTTAGAAATGTTTAAACTCTCAAAAGCTGGATGTGAAGTTATCAATGAAACTGGTTGTATACTTACAACGCTTGACAGATGCTGAATGTCTCCTCAACACAAGTCCTACAAATAATGTCGTAATTGAAACAAACCATGAAACTCAAACCGATTATGACAGCAGCAATCCAAGCTGTGAGATTTGAAACAAGATTACTGTTCACATGGCCAATTGTACGTTGCATGCTCAACAGTAAACTCAGCGCACAGCTACAGCTTGGTCATATTACAACTGGAGGGCCGAACTGACAACGTGGCATACAAAGAGATCCTTAACAAATAATTATTGGTATATTTTCCCTTAGTTTAAAAAGGTTTAATTTTCTTCTTAATAAAAATTTTAAGGCAGTACTTCGCCGCTGCGAAGCGCGGGTATTTTGCTAGTAGAGGATATTCTACAAGGTGCTGACAACTGCAGGGAGGGAACAGAATCACAACCAAAGTAGAAAATGTACCTTACTGTATGCAGAAGGCATCCAGAAATTGAATATAAAAACAGTCCTTTGTTTTCAGGCAAAACTAATTTCAGGATTGAAAAGCTGAGAAAGAACAGTTAACATTAGATTTTTTAATATACTCACGATCCTTCAAAATGTAACATGCTGGTGAAAGTGCAGAGTCATTTAATGAATTGTACAATTTGGAAACCAAAAATGTACACTGGGCTTGCTTTCACTGAGAAAATGACCTAAAATATTCAGCAGCTTATTGATTACATGTGACGGCTTTAATGTTTTAACAATGTTCCTGTCACAAATTTTCATGTGTTCAGTCTCATGAAATGGATAGTAACCTTTTGAAATCAGAGGGCTATATAATCCATCACAAACAGACCTTACCTTATACAGTCAGGGAAAGGGCATGAGAAGAATCTCATAAAAAATTAGATGCTCACCGGTAAGGTTGTGTGAAAATGCTCCTTACAATTATCCTGAGTACTGCAGATGTGAACATGCTTCAGGCCTAATCCTAATTTCATCTAATACAAAGACTCACTAAATGGTTCAAGTGTGACAAATTTGAATACAGCTGTATGCATAGATCACTAGTTGTGTAAGGTGTAATACACTGTAAAGGACATAGTGCACCTAAGAATATCCCTGAAGGAGAAACGGATAGGTGGGGTCTAAATTAGATCTGAAAGCAACATGCCAGAATACAATATTTATGATGTATTTCAGTAATTGTTTATCAAATGTTTTTGTATATATTACAAAAAGATCACACATCAACATGACATAATTCTTTAAAAATCATCTATTTACTTAAAATGTTCTCTTTTAAGATACTGATTGTTTTTATATGGTGGCAGAAGAGTGCTATGTACTCATGCACAACCTGACTTTAAATATTAGGTAATGCTACACCTCGTATGTAAAGACGGGCTATCATAAAGCATACCTAGATTACTATGATTGCTAACCTGGAAGCCCAGATGACTACCATATATATTTACAATGTGCAAACCCCTGACAACATTGCATAGCATGTATGGAGTAATACAATGTTGAAATTAATATGAGGAAAAAACAAGCAGCCATTCTTTTACATGTAAGGTTTTACCTTTTGAAAAAGAGTTTATTTTAAATAGTGGCACTCAATCCGACAGCCCTATTGTGTGCATAGGTTTAATCATGCCCATTTCTTACTACAGATATATTACTACCTCGTTATACTAAACACTGCAAACAAATTAGACAAAAAGCAAATGTGGAAGATAATGTTTGTCATAGGATGCTGACAGCTAATTTGTGAACTAAAGGCTCCACTGCTAGATAAGAATGTGCATGCATTACAATACTGTGCATAACTTGATCTGTCTGTTCAATTTTTTTGAGGCTGACTGCACAAAGGAAATACTATCTTCAACAACAAAGACAAATCCTTCCACCTTCACATTCTGCCTCTGCTGTCCTGCTGGCCACAAGCATTTATGAAAGGGAAGCAATGATGTCAGCATATAGTCTGCAGAGATAAAAATATCAGAATCCTGAACAGTAGACAATACATAATACAGAAAACCAGACAAAGTGGGTATTTAGGATTTCACATCATATCCTATCAAAAAAAAAAAAAAAAAAAAAAAAAACACAACTTGAACTCAAAAAACACACCTACAGAAGTTGTGAATTGAAGCCAAAATAATTCTATTTGTTACACACTGTTTAAAAAATACATAAGGGAAACAATCCAACAGTTACACCTACGTTTTTCTGAGCTATATCTTATTAGGTTTTTAAATATTAGTGAAGATGTTGTTCCAAAATCTTTTTTTTTCTGCTGGCCTCTGTCTTATAAGTATGAATAATATAAATGATTCGCAATGGCCCATAGCCAATTGAGAACAGTGCAAACTGAAATATTTTGAGACGTGGGTGCATAATTACAATCACACCATGAACAAGATTTTGGGTTCATAATTACAGAGTGAACAGATACAAAAGATACTAATAAATTACTCACCATAAACAATTAGAAGTAAAAGGGAATCTATTAAAACTGAGTTCATGGACTTCTGTCTTTTACTTTATCTAACGAGAGCATTATTCATGGAAATTCTTTGAGGCTAGTTATAATTTGTTAAAAGCTTGGGAAGGGCAAAAAAGAATGAGACACAGTAAGCTAAAGTAAAACTGACATGATTTGATAACAACAAATAATTTCGATTGTTAGACACAGCAATGAGATGATAACAAGTAACATGAATCATCCAACACAGGTCTATATTTTACTATGCAAAATTAACAAACTGAACTGTAGCTGAATGCAGCTAATCAAAACTTTTAAGTGAGAGAAAGATCTAGAAGTGAAAACAGAGATCAAAGATAATCAAATGGCATGTCATTTTGAAAATCTGCTTTGTTTTTTGCAATGTTTACAGTACACTTTCACACATACAACAAGAGCAACATCTCATGGAAGTTTCTTATCTCATGGAAGTGTTTTATAGTAAAGAAATTTATAATATCATTGAGTCATAATTTCTAAGTTGAATTAAGTCTCTGCATGACACAGAATAAGCTCTTAACTGCAATGTAATATCATAAAGTAGCACAGATTATGTTATAAAATACAGCTTCTGGTCATCCTTACCTATCAGTTGTTGGCATTTATCATGAATAAGATTCTGTTCCGGTAAGTCTAGGATGCCATCCCATGATGCTAGGCTATCACCTTTGCCTGCTACATTAAGTGCAATCTGAAACAGAAAGAAGGCTGGATTAATATTATGAAATATTTTTTTCTTGTGTTTTATTTTTTTTTTTTGTCCTAGAAAACAGAATCTCACTGAAATGCTTTTGTCCCCTTTCTACTTTTATGGCTTTACATAACACTTTTTAAACATCGTCCCCCCATTTCACCTGACACAGAGGAAATAAGCTTAGAGCCTGTCACCATACTTTTTCATACAATTAGACACTGACAATTTTCATAGACAATTCTGGCAAACTGCATTTTTCTTAGTAAGCTTTTCCACCCTGTACCATTACAAAAAACATAACTAAAAAAAACACTAATTAATTATAGACAGAGAATTTAATTTCTGCAGCAGTAATGTTAGCTGTGCACAGCAATGCAAATAATAAATGAATTGTCATACAGATGCCACAAAACTGCAAATCATTGATTCTTGTGCATTAACGGTATATGACAAATAAGTGTTTTGCAATACTCTTGTGGTACTGAGTTTGTTTTCTCCTAACTTTAGTATGTATTCAACTGGCATTAGACTAGTTGCAAAAAGATTAGGGACGATGGGAAGGGCATCCGGGGAAAAAGGGATCACAAAACAAGCAACCAGTCGCCTTTCTTGTACATGTATAAACACTGGATTCTGAATTGCGATACACTTGCATATTTAATCAGTTTAACTATCATCTGGGTTTCTTTCAAGCACTGGCGGGCATGGAAAGTGGGGGAGGAGGGGTCAAGGACCGAATATTTTTAAGGCTGATATATCTTTCAAACATCGTTCATTTCTCTCTCGGGTGGTGAAGTGTAGTGGTTGCAACATCACAGACAGAATTAGGGAGCTACTCAAGGTTAGGACAAAAACAGTGCATAAAAACAATCAGATGCGTTATTAAAATTGTCAGAAGGATTTCAGATTTAGTAAGTAATCATTTTTGTTAAGAATCTAGTCACACTGTTTCAGCAATCAAATGCTATACAGCTTCCATGGAATTCTGCTAAGAAGTAAAATTTAATGAGAAGATTTCTTTCCAGCAGTTTGTCAGAGACTGATAGAGATGGATAACCCTATACTTAAACAAAAAGTAAAGCCTTGTAAAGAGAGACTCTTTTCTTCCATTATCATTTGCTGAGAACATTTGTAAATACATGGGTTGCAGGAGTGAGGGAATCCAACATAAGGTTTTTAAATGGAAGGGTCATGCAATTCTTCTCATTAACAATGAATTTTGCCCACAATTCAGCCTGCAAACATAATAGGATTACAAAGCATGCCCATCTGCCATGGTATTTGAAAACAAATAATAATAATAAAAAAAGAATGGTTCAAGTTGCCTTTTATCAATCATGAAATCAAACTACTGTATTTCTAATAACATCTCCTATTCACAGACAATGTTCAACTGATTTTAACTGATGTGGCCAGGACATGTCTTTTTCTAAATTTACAACACAAGAATACAGTGTGAATTTAACAAAATATATGAAAAATGCAATACCACTTAAGCTTCTTTTTCACATTTTAGTCTGTGTTACTGTACATGTTAAGTTAATTAAAAAGAAAAAATAACTACTTCATGGTTTTATTCAAATAAATTGCTCTTTTGGTTTAATATGAATAAATAATTATTAAAATTGATTCAGCTATAACTATGTTAATTTTTTTTTAAATTAATGTCTAAAATGTTAAAAACATTACCAAAGAAGGCATAGAAACCTAAACCTCCTGCCATGCTGCCAGGATGGTACTGGGGCTTTCATCCAAATCTCATAACCTAAACTGCCAAGTTCAAAACTCAAATCAAGGAATTTTTTTAACCAAAAACAAAAAAAAAAAAAAAAAAGATATGCAAGTGCCAGACACAAATGTTAATCGTGGTAAATGCATAAAATGCAAACAATGTTTCTTTGTAATAAGAGTGAGAACTGCATTTGAAATTTTTAAACATTAAAAGTTCAAACCTTGGGCATTGTATTGAAATAGAAATTCACAAAATTTGGTTTTAAAATCCTAAATACACATTATGTGAAGTTCTGAGCAGTGGTCTGGCTGTTGTTGGTATTGGCTTTAAAAACATGAATCTGAATAATTGAAAGAATAATCAGTGCCAGATATACAGAAAATTTCACAAGTGGAAATGACCAAAACTTTCTTAAATGACAGATATATAAAACATAAGGGCAGACAAACACACACCATCCAAAAATGTTCAAAACATATTATGCCACTGCAGATCCCAGTTTATGAAAACGATGCTTGTTCAATATATGAATGGATGATCATGTCATATACAGAAATGAAGTTCAGTAATATTCTCTTTCATTTAGTAGACACCTTAACAATAGGTAGTTCACAATGTATTTGAGTATATGGAGAAAAAAGTACAAAGATAGTGAATAAAGCAAAATATACATTGCACCATATGAATCTTAGTATTAATGTTAGTTCTAAGTAGGCTGTTATCTTAACCAATAAGAAATTCAAAGTTGCATATTAAAAATATAGATTTGTCCAATTAAATTCAAATGTGGGTAGCACACTACCACTTGAGGTACATGCAGTTATTAAGCAGACTACTATTAACATGCTGACTTCACAACAAAATTTATTACAGAATCATACATTCATTAGATTTTAGTTGATGTTTAAAGAAAAGTATGTTGAACACTATTCCTTTTTCAATACTGTTCTTTGTAAATTAATTATGAGAATTTACTTTAATTATTAAATTATTATTATCCTTCTTTTACTTATAGAGCTTCCTTGCAGCTTACACCAAATTTAAACCTCACACTTCAGCAAATACTTAACTGATCAAGCCTAGGAAAACTTAATGCCTGAAAAGAATAAATTACTTAAGGATTGTACCCTTTTGTTTAAAGGATGTATTTGAACAGCACAGGACAAATATGACAGGTGCCTCTTGAAAATGCACCTCTTGACTAAGCATCTTAGAATTTCTTAAGCTTCTGACCTCTTCATGCAGTCTTGGTCTAGTCTTCTTCTAATCATAGGTGTAAGTCTTCATCTATTCTTGAAATTACTAATTTCCTTTCCTCCACTTTTAAGGAGAGGTTAAGCATTCTTGAAGTTAAGGATTCTTTTCACAATTGTGGAGCACTGTCAATTGTCCCAGACTCTTGCCTTATTTAGTTAAGTTGTATTACACATATTTAAAAAGTGTCTCCCCAAGTGGCTTACAATTCTGGTCATGGGAGAAGAAGGATTCACCAGAAACAAAAGTTTTAAGACATGCTAAATATTTCTAATCTGAGGAGTCAAAGACACTGGTTCCACAAAACTGGTCATCTGTGTTACCATGGCTTTTTTATCTCTTTATTGGCTGATGATACTTACTGTATCTTCTCTACTTGGAAGAGCTTGTAACAGTATGTTTTTTATATAAACATAATTGTGCCTAGATATGTTAGAGCTGGCTGGAAGTGATCTTTGGTAGGAAATCAGATAATCTGAGAATAAGGCTTATATATAGTAGCTATTTAACAACAACAACAAAAAAAACCCTTACAGCTAATAAACAGCATGTACACGCACATAGCAAGATGTGAAATTAAAATGAACAATGTGTGGATACAATGTCTACCAAGATGTTCAATACCTTGGAAACTTTGAAATTAAGGCTAGTACTGATTAGACTGAATGTAAGTTGCTAGAAGAATACAGATCAGAGAACCATGCACTGACTATTTTCTCCATGTGAAAAACAGGGCACAGAAAAATCACATTGGGTTCTGAAATAATACTCCAACTGAAAAGGAAACTGCGGCTTCTTTTTATTAGGTACAAAGCTTTCATTTTACCAATGACAAGAGATGTTATTAAACCAAATAACACAAAGAGACATTTCCTAGGACCTATGTGCGAAAACAAGATGGAACTATAAAAAATGCTGCAATTATGAAAAGCAAGGAGTAACAGGGCATAAAATGTAAATTGAACATTTTTGCTTGTCTGTAATGGGCAAAGATAGCAAGTAGGAGGACAAAGCATAAAAACACTCCTTTGATTGTCACATGCAGACAACAAAGAGACAAAACTAATCATGGACAGAGTTGAGCTGTCAATCAAGACAACATTACTGAACCTAGTCAAAGTAGAGCCCCCTGAGAGAGTTAAGAAGAGCAGTTGATTTTGGTGCAGTTAGGGATAAAATACAAAACACGGGTAAGAGCACTGCAGTTGAGCTGTAGAGAGTGGAGGATAGTGGATGAGAGCCCAGTTAGCAAAGAGATGTACCAATCAAGGCTAGAGAAAAACAAGAGCCAGAAGAATTAAAAAAAGATCCAAAAACAGGGCTGAGTCAAACAAGAAATGTGCATATTGTAAGATGATAATGATCCACAGATAACAAGCAGTAAGAGATCATTGCCAAAGACAGAGGACTGAAAGAAGGAAGTTCTAGGTATCATCTGCATAGGAGTAATGAGAGAAGCTGTAAAAACCTATAAACATCTAAACAATGAATGAAGAGAGAGAAAAGAGCTCAGTACCAGCTTAAGAAAGAAGATGTATTGGAAAGATCACTGTACAAAGACTCTACATTTACAAAACAGATTAGAAAATATCAGGAACTGAGAGAAGACAGAAAATTGTAAGTAAATGGCACATTAAGAGAATGTCAAAATAATCTTCAATCATTTCTGAATGTCTGCAGCCTTTGACTTGAAAACAAAAACACCATTAGGAGATGATCAATCATACAGCAAAAGGTGCTTTCGCACCACAGGAACCAAAGACATTTTAGAAACTTTTGCAGAATTCCCACTACAAGAACTTGTGCCATTTGCAGTTCCGTTTTTTTTTTCTTTTTAAACTCCTACTCGAGGGTATGTACACTTCATTCAACCAGGAACTATCATGGATGGGGCTTAGATGATGAATTGAGCTGATTGGTTGATCAGAAACACTGCCTCCATCTTACAAATCTGTTAGTAGTTTGGACTTTGTTTTCGGTGAAGATGAAGTGCAGCACTTTACACTGCATCACTCTTCATAGCCAACTCCTATGCACCAGATCAAAATAATAATCTCCTCTATGAAATCACAATTGGATTGAAGCAATGAGGCGAGTGTGTCCCCTACAAACTCCTGATTACACCACACTCTGCACCTCTTCACTTTTTATAGCCACCTCCCTGGTGCACTGCTCCATACACTGCATTGAAGCAATAATATATCCTGTGATGATGTTGTTAGTTCGAAGCAATATGTTGGGGGAGTCCCCCGTGTACCCTAGAACGTGCATCACTTTGCACATCACATATTTTTCGTAAAAGTTACAGTTTCACGAATGTGGTCAGGGACCACAAGTGGCTCTAGGCCTACATCATACAGGACCTCATTTGTCCCTGAAAAGAAAGTGAAAAAATGCCTAAAATAAGATGGTGAAGCCTTTCACTTTTTTGCAACTGTGCTCTCATACCAAAATACAATATAGCACAAGTGCAAAGCTCACCTTCCACATTTTGACTCTCTGTTCAGTAGGTAGATCTCGATCTTGGATGACATTCTGCATTGTTTCAAGTTCACAGCTACTAGACTCCAGAGCATTGGAAAGGTCTCTGTTCCTAAAGAAAACAGAAATAGGGAAATAGTTAAATATCCTCAAGTATAAGTTATAGACAAATGTGCATTATGGAAGACTGATCTCCCAAAGATGAGATTTAAACTAAACTACTAATTAACACACATTAAATCAATTTGAATGTATTCTAATTAACAGACATTTGTGTAATGTTAGTCCACACCTTAATATCATTGTCCTAAGTAAACTAATATTGAAGTGAACTGCACCAAATTCCGGCTTATTATTCTGTAAATTCTAACTTAGAAGTGCATGCTTACCACAAAATTCATATTTGACGATTACTGCCCTCAAAACTGAGTACCAAGTCAGAGAGCAGTAGAAGGGTTGCAGACTACCAAGAACAGAACAGGTCATTTGGTAAAACTGGCAGAATGAGAGGATTTTACATACATTCTACAATGCCACCGCATGTTAAACAAGTTAGAAAATGTATGTATGGTAGTGTAACATTCAGGTGTAATTAGGAACTTAAGTAACTGAAAGTTTTTTTAGTTACTTCCTCAAAGATTTACTTACTTAATTTTTGTTCATTAGATTTTTTAATGGGAAGTCATACAAAAATAACAGCAATAACTGAATGCAATTGCATGTTGCAGTACACTATGTTAAATACATGCTTTATAAAAGCACTTTTCAGTGATATAAATGTAGTTTTAAAGGTAGCCCAAATAGGCTTGTGGTGGCTTAAAAGCTTTCATAGACAGCAGTTGCCATTTCAAATAATGTAAAATGGCATTGGTTGATGTACTGTTGTTAATGATTGATTGTGAAGGATCTATGGCTAATTGCAGCCCAAACTTCTTAATTTGTAAATTTTTTAAAGAGATACCCTGATGGACAGCAAAAAAAAAAAAAAACCACTGTCAATGTATATTTGCTGACTGGAGCTTCCCTGATAAATTATAGGGCCAGATAATGCAGTACATAATAGGCTTGTCAAAAGTATACAAATATCAATAAGTATCAATTTTAACATTTTAAAGTACTTCACCACTCATTTTTTTATAGTATCAATTTTACAGCATAGATCAAGAATGCATTTCCAGTTCACTCTGGCTTTTAAATGTTAAGCCTTATAGGCTATGAATCAGCATAGATGAGTTGAAGCCTCTTTTCCAATCACTCACAGGTGTTAATATGATGGCAGCTTCAGCACTGCCACAACCTTCACCAGCATGCTTAAGTGACAGAGAGCAGCCAGTGTGACATCTTGAAATACTTCAGTTTCATGGCAAAGGTGGAGAGAAAACCACAAGATACATGCAAGCCTGTATGCAAGACTTGCTAACACGCAATACCAATTGAAAGATATAACACAATTAATTTAGTCAAACACTTGATGGACTGACATGTGAGTAAACACAAAGAATTTCAAGAGACATTTTATATCTAAATTCCAGAAAAACAATAAGTATAAACCTGTAAACTATTGCTTTTGAAGTGTGATGTTTATTTTCTTCAAAAAGTTAATACAGCAATAACATTTATTTATACATTTTACATATAAATACATTTTATGTAGCCTGTTTTACATATCAAGACAGGGGTCTGCAATTGTTTTTTACCTCCAGGACTGTTTTATTCTATCCTGTTCATTCAGCACTCTTAAGCACTACAGCTCTGTCACTCCCATGACTTTAAAATCTCACTGCAAAGTGTACTGCTGTAGAGCATTATTTTATTACAAGCGATTTTAAAAATTATATTTAATTACATTTACTACATAATGTAAAGCTCTATACATTTTCATTGATCAATTGCATAAACAATGGCGCTAATCCTCCATGTGCTCATACACTGAGGTTGTGGTACAGAGCATCTATTTAGTATGTCAGGATTTATTTGAAGCCCAAGAAAAACACGCCTCACAGAAGAGCACGTTGACATGCTAGTCTTTCTTGTAAAAAAATACATTGTAGTTCATTTACGCAAAAATTCAATGTGTACTGTTGTCATTGTGCAAAGTCTTTAAGTGGTCTGTTTCTGCAGTACAATTCTAAACAGTTGTTTACAAAACAATATGTAAATATTCTTTTTACTTGAATTTCAATTCAATGTTAGATTTTTATGTACAGTATACGGTTTTCAAAAGACTGCAATACTTATTCTACCAAGGAATTACTCTTTTGACAATTACCATATGTCTACCATAGACATCAGGTGTTCGCAAATTCATGCATTCGAAGAAATAAATTATTTAAAATACTCCTTTCATTTATGAATGAAAAAAAAAACATATCTAGGCTAAATACCCCCCTGAGGCTCACATTATATGTCCAGGGCTAATTAAAGCCAAAATTAGCATGCACTCGAAATTGCACTGCATTAGTAAGATACTATAAAACATGGGTTGTTGTATGCTAAAACCTGTTAGACAAAGAGTATTACTATTTTAGAATTCCTTAATAGCAGCCTATGTTCAATTTCAAGGCGTTTCAAGTTAAGTGCTCAGATTTTGCTACTGCCTGTGTACAATGAGATGAAAATAACTGTGGTAAACATGTGTAACTGCTGCCCAGATCCAATTTCCCACAGTTTTATTCAAATATTTGTCATTTTTATTTCTGAACTAATTTTATAATGGGATAATTATGGAAATAACAAATGTCTGCAAGCTTGAAAGAAAGGCTAGATTTCCCTCACTATTAAGTTAAATATATAGGGGATTTTTAAGGAGAATAACACTTAAAATGTTTTGAAGTGTTCCACAAGGGGCAATCTATAATATTACGTCACCTTTTTATGATAAATAATTCACTAGCTCCAGAAAGCTACTCCTGCATTCTCATAGTGCAAAGACTCAGTCTTCTAATGAATTAAGGATATGATAAAACAAGTACATTGATTTAATTTGTTGAAAAAAAAAAGCGCAACTTAAAATACTCTACTATCCAGCTCGAAAAATAAAAAATTTAAAAGAAACACTTATATGGTTTGTCAAAAATCCTGTAAATATTAAACAGTTCAAGATTTACATACTAGTTACACAATTCTCTATGTATTGATATTTTCTAGGTGTGTGAGATATGTTTGAAAAGCTTATTACAAACGTTGTGGCACATCAAATAAACAAATAAAAAACGTAGTAATTATGAGAAGCCCTGTTGCTTAGTTACAGTTCCAGCTAAAGTCAAATTGTTTAACTAACAGAAGAGAATCTTCCCCCACAATTCAGAGTTACTATTTAGAATATATACTCAGCAAAAAAAGAAACGTCCTCTGACTTTCAACTGTTTTTACTTTCAGTAGACTTAATGTGTAAATATTTGTATGAACACTAAAAGAGTCAACACCATAAGACATAAACTAAAAATGTTTCACAATGTGTCCCTGAATGAAGGGAGGCTCAAAATCAAAAGTACCAGTCAGTATCTGGTGTGGCCACCAGCTGCTTGAAGTACTGCAGTGCATCTCCTCCTCATGGACTGGACCAGATTTGTCAGTTCTTGCTGTGAGATGTTACCCCACTCTTCTACCAATGCACCTGCAAGTTCCTGGACATTTCTGGGGGGAATGGCCCTAGCCCTCACCCTGCGATCCAACAGGTCCCAGACGTGCTCAATGGGATTGAGATCAGGGCTCTTCGCTGGCCATGGCAGAACACTGACATTGCTGTCATGCAGAAACTCACACACTTTTTGCCACTCCTGTCTGGTCCAGCGAAGGTGGGTTTGTGCCCATAGGCGGCGTTGATGCTGGTGATGTCTGGTAAGGACCTGCCTTACAACAGGCCTGCAAGCCCTCAGTCCAGCCTCTCTCAGCCTATTGCGGACAGTCTGAGCACTGATGGAGGGATTGTGTGTTCCTGGTGTGACTCGGGCAGTTGTTGTGGCCATCCTGTACCTGTCACGCAGGTGTGATATTCGGATGTACCGATCCTGTGCAGGTGTTGTTACACATGGTCTTCCACTGCGAGGATGATCAGCTGTCCTTCCTGTCTCCCTGTAGTGCTGTCTTAGGCGTCTCACAGTGTGGACATGGCAATTTATTGCCCTAGCCACATCAGCAGTCCTCATGCCTCCCTGCAGCATGCCTAATGCACGTTCACGCAGATGAGCAGGGACCCTGGGCATCTTTCTTTGGGTGTTTTTCACAGTCGGTAGACAAGTCTCTTTAGTGTCCTGCGTTTTTAGAACTGTGACCTTAAATGCCTACTTTCTGTAAGCTGTTAAGGTCTTAACGACCATTCCACAGGTGCATGTTAATTAATTGATTATGGTTAATTGAACATGCATGGAAAACATTGTTTAAACAATTTACAATGAAGATCTGTAAAGTTATTTGGATTTTTAAAACATTATTGTTGAAATACACAGTCCTGAAAAAGGGACTTAATTAATCCATGGGATTAATCGCTTTTAATACAGTGTCCTAAAAAGTCCTGATAAAGGAATAGAAACTTCGCATTTGTTCTTTGATTGTAATGAGCACATCTACACATGTTCATCCTCGCACCCATATTTTATAACTGGTGGACACAGTTCAGGGTTGTGAGTGAAACCACCTTGCACACATTCACTTACACATATGGGCAATGTGGCAGAAATGGCAACAGTCGTACCAATTAAAAATCGAGGCAAGTTTCAAACAAAGTAGCTATTTGGCTGGTGGCATCATCAATGAAAAGAGATGCTCCATTTGTTATTACTGACATAAAATGTATTTAGGATTTCAGAGCTTAAAGTGCATCTCCAAATCAGTACAATATGCACATGTATAGCATGGCAAAACAACATTGCTTCATTCCTGAATACAAATCTGAAAACAGTACATTTTTGTTATTTGTTTGTTTTTTGAGAGTAAACTAATGTTTATGAGCAAAACCCCTTGTAAGTGAAGAACATAGTAAAAGCACTTATGTCATACGGTATATTAGAACGGTACGTTGAATGTAATGCAGTCTCTTAGTTATGATTAATTGAGTAAAGGTAACTTTTGTAATTGCGGAATTGCTCACAGGGTAAGCAATAACAAAGTCATATCACTCATGTAAGGCACTTTGAAAACAGCAAAGTAAAGGCTCTTTTACAATAGTTCTGAAATATTGGAAAAAATATATATAAAAAATATGACTCCTCTGTTAAATGTTACTCTTTAGTGAGTTTTTTTTAACAAGCTAATGGTGTAAGTATAAATCTTATAATAGCAAATGTTGCAAACCTGAGTGATTCTCTCACAAACCAGATTTTAAAAGTATATGATACAAAACTAGCTTTTAAGGGTGTGTTTAAATGTAAGCATTTTGGAATTCACTAATTCAACAGTACAGATATAATAATGCTTGAAGTTTTATTTTTAGTATTATTTTAGGCATTATTTTTCAGCTGGTGGACAAAAACTATCAGAGAATAAATTTAAAATGTGCACATGGTAAGGTAATGAATCTCATTCTTTATAAACCTGATACTGAAATAAAATGTGTGTTGCTTGATCCAGGCTTTTTGGGTAAAATCTTATAGCAGCATAACTAAGGCATGTTGAAGGCCTGAAAACTGTTATGACAGACAAGAGTTGCCATTATCTGAGCTTTTGGAGTAAATCCTTTCTACACTTACTCTTCATTTTATGTTCAAAAATCACTACATGTGATTTGGCTCCTTAGTATATATTAGTATACTAGCTTAGAGGTGCGGTACATTCTGTGCATATTCATATTTTAAACATGATATTCATCTGATTTTGACTTTGACAAATTTACTTTTAGTCATCCATCCATCCATTGTCCAACCCGCTGAATCCGAACACAGGGTCACGGGGGTCTGCTGGAGCCAATCCCAGCCAACACAGGGCACAAGGCAGGAACCAATCCCGAGCAGGGTGCCAACCCACCGCAGGACACACACAAATACGCCCACACACCATGCACACACTAGGGCCAATTTAGAATCGCCAATCCACCTAACCTGCATGTCTTTGGGAGACATGGGAGGAAACCGGAGCGCCTGGAGGAAACCCACGCTGACACGGGGAGAACATGTAAACTCCATGCAGGGAAGCGAACCCGGGTCTCCTAACTGCGAGGCAGCAGCGCTACCACTGCGCCACCGTGCCGCCCTACTTTTAGTCAGCTAAAACCAATTTACTTTTCTCGACTAAAATTAATTTATTTTTTGTTGACTAAAACTAGACTACAGTGATCCCTCGCTATATTGCGCTTCGACTTTTGCGGCTTCAATCCATCGCGGATTTTAAATGTAAGCATATCTAAATATATATCACGGATTTTTCGCTGGTTCGCGGATTTCTGCGGACATTGGGTCTTTTAATTTATGGTACATGCTTCCTCAGTTTGTTTGCCCAGTTGATTTCATACAAGGGACGCTATTGGCGGACGGCTTAGAAGCTTCCCAATCAGAGCATGTATTACGTATTAAATAAAACTCCTCAATGATATACGATATGCTTCCAACTCGGTGCTTGATTGTTTGCTTGTCTCTGTCTCTCTCACTCTCTCTGACATTCTCTGCGCCTGACGGAGGGGGTGTGAGCAGAGGGGCTGTTTCCACAGAGGCTGTTTGCCTAGAGGATACCGACGCTCCTGTAAAAAATGCTGAAAGACTACATTCACATTGCTCTCTTCTTTGCGGCTGCTTTATTGCGGTGCGCATACTTAAAAGCCCAACAGCACATATTGATTTTTTGATTGTTTGCTTTTCTCGCGCTCTCTCTCTCCCTGTGACATTCTCTGCTCCTGACGCGCACTCTTTTAAAGAGGAAGATATGTTTGCATTCTTTTAATTGTGAGAAAGAACTGTCATCTCTGTCTTGTCATGGAACACAGTTTAAACTTTTGACTAAAGGGTGTTATTTCATGTCTAAAGGGCTCTAATAATGTTAACAGTGTGGGAGAGTTTATAAGGACTTAAAATATATAAAAATAACCATACAAACATATGGTTTCTACTTCGTGGATTTTCACCTATCGCGGGGGGTTCTGGAACGCAACCCCCGCGTTTGAGGAGGGATTACTGTAAATCTAACAGTAATGACTAAAGTGTGACTAAAACTAAAATGTAGTTTAGTTAGAAGACTAAGATTAAAACTAAATCAAAATGCATTGTCAAAATTAACAATGATCTGTAATAAGCAGACCCATGCAGTGCCTTATACACAAATATTAAAATCTTAAAATTCACCCTATACTGTACTGGAAGCCAGTGCAGGGAAGTCAAAACAGGTGAGATATGATCTCCTTTTTTTGGTGCCAGTCAACAGCGGAGTGGTGGCTTTAAGGCTAGGGATCTGTGCCAGCAATTAGTAGGTTTGCCAGTTCAAATCCAGTAAATGCCAGAAGTGACTCCACTCCGTTGTGCCCTTGAGCAAGGTCCTTAAAACCTGGGGGCGGGTAGTAGGATTGGCACTCCAGCCACTACAGAAAACATCTCAAATTGTTTCAGTGTGGTGCTGAGGTGTCTCCCACTGCACTCGGGTCAAAATCCAGGTGGTTTAAAGTGTGGTGGGAGCGGCAATGCACTACTAACACATGCTCCCAACCTCAGTCAACACCCTTGCAGCCACATTCAGAACCAACTCAAGACGAGACAAATACGACTCAGATACACCAGCATAAAGAGAACTACAGTAATAGAGGCAAGAGGAGACAAAAGTATGACTAACCTTTTACAAGTCACTATATGACAGAAAAGGCTTGACTCTAGTAATAACCCTAAGATGAAAAATACAGCTCTTTACAACAGCATTTATCTGTTTGTCAAATTTAAGTTCAAAATCAAACATCACACCTAGAGTTCTTACATGTGACCTAATAGATGGAGTCAATGGTCCAGGATTATTTGCAATTATACTGGTAGATTTAGAAGGACCAAAAAGAATAACATCTGTCTTGGATTAATTTAACTGGAGAAAATTCGATGGCATCCAGCATCTAATATGCTCAAGGCACTGAAAAGGGAAGTTACTGACGCCTTGTCACCAGATTTTAAAAGAAGATTTAATGTGTCATTAGTGTAACAGTGATAATCAATGTTATAGTTTCTTAAGATCCTAAAAAGTAGCAAAATGTACAAAGGAAAAAAAAAGAACAGATCCCAGAATGAATCATTCCAGAACTCCACATGTAGCATGAGCTACAGAGGACAATGAGTCGCCAAACTTAACAGCAAATTGAATTATGTACAGTACATGTGAGGTGTAATTATATATATATATATATATATATATATATATACACTACTATTTTAATAATGCAATACTTGTCTCGTACCCAACTTACACTTCTTGACACTTAAAATAAGCTCACTGTCCAAACTTAAATGGAGTTAATAAGGACAAAATAAAAAGGGCTGAATTCATTAAAATAGCGCTTTTTACCATTTGCCTAATGCTGGCTCAATTACTGTAACACATCATGTAAAATAGCAACTAAATTACCATAAAGCCTAGAAAAGCAGGGGCTGAAAAAGTCATTTTTTGTGATCTGCCAATTTTGTTTAGTGAAAATCGCCCAATTTAGATAAGAGGCCAATCGAACAGAGCATCACTAGTTACTTTGCTTCTCAGAAAGGTTGTCACATAGGTTGCAATCTGCAATACGAAACAGTTAATCTGAAAATCTGAATCAAGGTTTTGAACTTTCAGCAGGTACAGAGTAGTCTTTGCTTCTTCTTATATATTTTGTGATGTGCTACCAACTGCCCAACAGGAACCTTTATGCAAAATATGTGATGTGCAAAGAAGAGTGATGTGGTGCGAAAGTGATGCGAGTGCACAGGTGTTCTGTTATGTTAAGTCCAATGATGACTCTGTTTTCACCTTTACACTCTTTATTGTATAGACCTTAATAAAATATCTAAAATCCCATATACTTATCACTCTGTGATCAAGTACTTTAGCACTTTCTCCCTCCTTCCCTTCTATATCTGCAATCTCATTCAGGTAGACTCCATGCAGGAGTTAAGTTACTCATTTATTTATGTATTATTGATAAAAAAAAATGCCCAAAAATATGGAAGCAGAATACAATGTCAATTAGGGCTGCCACTGTTAATCAATGTAATCGACCAATCAACAAAAAAAAAAATCAAATCATATTTTCTTAATCGACTAATTGTTCGAGAAATGTTTCTTGCAGGCATGTTATGTTGATCTATATTGTTTGAGTAAACTAATCATGGCGGTAACTGCACCACATTCTGTGGAAGAAGGTTCCTCCATACACTGGGCAAAGCCCAGCATTTCACCCGAAAATCTGAGAAAATGGTTGATAGTTTGTTATGTAAAAAGCAGATGGTGTTCCACAGTAGCACCAGTTCAATGCATGAACACCTGAAAATTAAGCACACTGTAAGTATAGCACAGGACAACGCAACAATACCTTAACACTAGAATTACCAGAGCCTACGAAAAAACTCGTAAATCCGTTCCACCTTAAATCACTTCTTAAAACCGTTCTCACCTTTCCGCCAGCGTCTTTTGTTAATCTAAATGTGCTGATAAAAGAAAAGCTGCAAGTAGCCGGCTATTCCATCCCCCCACCGACTTAGAACGTGCACAAACTTCTCCCAGCTCATGCCTTGATTGATTTTCTGGGAGTGAAGTGGAGTTTTAGAGTGGAAATAATAGATCGTTGTTTGGAACACACGCATTTCATGTCTGTTCTGTTTCTACAGTAATCTTTGTAAACACAATGTTAAAACAGAAACGTTTTTTATATTCTACTAGTAGATGACAAAATGTAGGCATAAACTATATAATGTATGAAGCCTGAAGTCCAAATATCAAAAGAAATATTTTCACAGAAGGTACAAATCTAACACAACAATTGCACTTTTATTAAAAAATATAACTGCAGAAACAAAAAGCCGCCTTAACATGCGACATTGACACTTGTTTGCTATGACTGCCTCCGTGGCGCAATAGACTCAGCTGCCGGGGATCAAAAGGTCGTGAGTTCAATCCTGCACCTCTCCGTTTTGAGAAGTAAACTGCTCTTAGTCTTACTATTTTAGAATAAAAACATACATTTGATTTCAGTCTGTAACAGCCAGTGTAATTTATGATACTTGTAAAGGTTAGCTTTGTTTTTTTTTTTTAGTCAGTTTGATTATCTCGGCCGCGTTCACGAGCCCAAACACACCCCACCCCCGCATCTGAAACTGCTGTTTTCACATAGACGCGCTGTAACAGAGGTAAACTCAGCTCCCTTCTACATCGGAGCAAGAATGCACATACCATTGCTTGCATACTAAAGTGTCAGCAGGCACTTTTCGTGGCATTACACACAGTTTTGCGCATGCCCTCTGAACACTACTTGTGACTTTAGGAAGTAAGTAAATAAATAAAGGTAAATCGTGTCATAAAATGATTTCTTCAAAACGTCACATATATTTATCTCTTTCTTTTTTTAAAATGTGCATTGATCACCACCAGCATGTTGTAGCATACAGCATCTGGCTACCTGCATGTTCTTGCGTGCACTGAATAAGAGACAAATATACAGTCTGACTGAGAGAATCAGACTGAAAAAAAGCAAACATTTAGAAATGCCATACTTTTACAGCTGATCGGACTCTGTTTGTATTCAAATAATATTGCATGTCGCATGTTAAGGCGGCTTTTTGTTTCTGCAGTTATATTTTTGAATAAAAGCGCAATTGCTGTGTTAGATTTGTAGCTTTTGTGAAAGTATTTGTGTGATACTTCAGGCTTCATACATTATATAGTTTATGCCTACATTTTGTCATCTACTAGTAGAATATAAAAAACGTTTCTGTTTTAACAATGTGTTTACACATATTACTGTAGAAACGGAACAGACATGAAATGCGTGTGTTCCAAACAACGATCTATTATTTCCACTCTAAAACTCCACTTCACTCCCAGAAAATCAATCAAGGCATGATCTGGGAGAAGTTTGTGCACGTTCTAAGTCGGTGGGGGGATGGAATAGCTGGCTGCTTTGCAGCCTGATTTTTATCAGCACATTTAGATGACAAAAGACGCCGGTGGAGAGCTGTGAACGATTTTAAGAAGCGATTTAAGGTGGGACGGATTTACGAGTTTTTTCGTAGGCTCTGGTAATTCTAGTGTTAAGTAACCCACTTACATTTGCTTTGACAATAGTTCTTTTAGTGTTGTGAGGCTGGTTAACTTGAGAAATTTGTACTAGTAGTGCTTAGCGTTGGGAGGAAAGTTACTGCCACAGTATTTCTATGGATAGAACAGATAAATGGTCTGTTAAACACATTTGCCACCATAATGTTACAATATAATAATGCACTTGCTAGGTATATTTCGGGTTACATTCTTCATTCTTTTTCAGATATTTATGCAACGGACAGCAACTTGTAACTCTAACTGCTATCTCTTGGATCTGAAAGAAAACCACTTAGTAGCCAAAAACTGAGTAGCAATAACATTCTTTAAAAACAAAGACAGCATTATTAAGTATTTCTTGGCATTTTATTCAGACATGGCTCAGGCTGACTCAGGAAGACATATTTTTTTTTATTATTATTAATCTAGTGCATTAGACATAGTTGATCCAAACTGAAACAGAGTTTGTGGCACCGTGGTATATGGTGCCCCGCCCACAGCTGGGAAGCTGGCTGTTTGGAGAAGAAAAACAATTTTTACTGTAGTTTAGATTGATAAATATGCAGACTATACAAGCTCAGCAAAATCCAGTTTTAACATTAAAAAGGTATGGAAATAAGCATGTCTGAAGTAAAATGGTTCTGGGCTCTTTCCATGTTCTCGCGTATGCTGATGCGGACAGGCTAATGATTGATAATGGGCAACATGTGAGTTATACTGAATGTCACTTATGAAGTGTTCTGCAGTGTTAATTAAGATTGTCTTCCACTTCTTCACTTCCCTTCCTATGTCTAAAACAGAGTATTTATTAGCATAAGAACTCTTCTGAGTGAATTCATAAACCTCTTGCGCAGGATTTTTGATGGATTGTTAATGTGCATATTACACTTTCAAAGTAACCTACTGATTAAGATATTCAGTATGTTATTTTTGGGAAAAACTGCTGACAAACACCAAGAATTTAAAATAAACAAATATTTTTATAATTTATATATGAAAAAAATCAGATGTTTAGAACAGCTCTGTAAAGAAACAATAAAAACACTTTGCTCTGAAACAATTTGCCAAAATAATAACCAAATGTTTAAATGTGAGGATGGCAATAACATGCAAGGGGAATAATAGTAAAAAAAAAATCAGTTGTGCAGTCATTGCATATTCAGAACACAGTACAATGCTATACAAAAATCGGCAGTGCAAAAATTGTTCCTGAAAAGTTTAACATACAATTTTTAATGCTGTAGCTATAAATTCATAGAATGTTGATTTTACATGTGTAATGAGTATAAGAGTGGATTTACATACACAAAAATTTGTGATCATTTATTTAAATTATAGTCAAGCTATGAAAGAAAACATTTATTTTTGACAGATCATGTACAGTTCTAAATATTCTTTTCACAAATGTATCATCCCTCTCTTAGTATAAAACAGCTGCTTAGATGACTTCCTCTTAAGGAACAATACTTGCACACCACAGGCTGAAGCAGCTCTGACAAACAGTGTGCTCAACATGCTAATTAAACACATGGCAATGGTGAAGGATGAGGGATTCCGGGTTATGACTAAAATTTTCCAATCTGGCTGTGTTCTCCTCTAACGCACCTGGCTTCACTAGCATAATGGAAAAGAAATATGAAAACACATTCCAGAAAGTCAAAGTCATCCCCAGTTTTTCCAACAGCAGTGTTAGTGTACCAATGGATGCATGAACATGTAATCGATACCAAGGCATACCTGGGCATTATCTGCCATTTCATTAATGACAACCATGAGCTTTGCAGCAGCAGTTTAATGACTATGCCTCTTGAAGAACGATATACCCCTGTACATATTGCAAACTGGACTGAAGGGGCAGCTGAAAAGTTGTGGATTCCTGCAAACAAAATTATTGATGTAGTTCATGATAATGCTCCTAATGTGGTGGCAGCATTTAGGGTTTTGGAAGAGAGGCATGGGATATCCGTCTACCCTGTGCTGGCCACACTTTACAAATTGTAATTAATCAAGCCAGCTCCAAGCTCAAGACCAAGCAAAACTAATTGGGCACCCCTGAATATAAACTAATTCAAGATGTTAGTGTTAGGTGGAAAAGCACAAATTACATTATCAGTTGTTTGTTGGCAGTAGAAGTGGCCAGTTACAGCAGCTCTTTCAGACCCAGAAGTGATGCAGAAACAGATGTATTTCCTGGATCTTGATGGTGAATAGTGGAGTCTGTTTAATGAACTTGAACAAGCTTTTAAACCATTTGAGTGTGCCACTGTATAACTGAGTGATGAATAATATGTGAAAAATCTCTGCTCTACCTGCAATCAAAGGACTCCTCAAGTCCACACATAATGCAACCTTTGATGCACTCCTTTGCAGGCATTCCAGGTGATGGTTTCACAAAATTTATCAAAAGATGGGGGTTGTAGTTGAGCTATAGAGGTGACTCTGCAAACATAAATGTAACTTCTGCGGCCCTTGACACCAGATTTCATAAGCTCAAATTTCTGTCTCCAGAAGAAGGATCTAAAGTGCAGTTGAAAGTGCAAGCCCTTCGATTGGAAGCAAATAAGGGAATTACAGAGGAAGAGAAACAGCAACAGTCCACCATTGACGTCAAAAACTCAGCTCATGCTAAGGAGGAGAAGAAGCAAGTGTCTTTACTGGACTCACTACTAGGGTCTGACTCAAAAACACGACAGTGAGAATGACAGTGCAGCAGATGCAAATGAAAGCACAGTCAGCCAAATAGAGAGAAAGGAGATTCTAACCTATTTTCGAGAGCATATTCTTCCCAAAAGTGAAAACCCACTGCCGTGGTGGAAAGATAACAAGGCAAGGTTTTCCACATTGGCTACTCTGGCAAAATCATATTTAGCTGTACCTGCCACATCTACTGCTTCCGAACACCTGTTTTCAGCCACTGGAAATATAGTCACAAAGAAGAAAGCCAGCCTTAGCCCTGAGATTGTGGATATTAGTGCTGGGCGGTATACCGGTTCATACCGAAAACCGTTTTTTATTTTTGTTATGATATGGATTTTTCTTATACCGCAATACTGGTTTAAATTGCCTAAACGACGTTCGGAATGTGGCGCAGCGGGAAACTGTTCAAGGGGG
>JANRMT010062831.1:22154719-22206476 GCA_026402145.1 Polypterus bichir lapradei | reverse complement strand
TAGAACTTGAAAAGATATATTTTTTCGTACATCGAGCCCGCGTGCTAATGTGGTTTTGCCTGTATGCCTCAATAAGTGACCCTCCCCTCGCTCTTAGTTTTTTACCGTTCATCTAATGAATACACTGAGTATGGCTTTACCAAAACAATCATTGATTGCGAATAAAGTATTCATTATTCGAGTATGTAGATCGGGGTATATATATATACATATATATATATACATATACATATATATATATACCCGCGTATCGCAGCGGAGACGTAGTGTGTTAAATAAGCTATGAAAAAGATTCGTTTCTTACTGCATCAATAAACAGCTCGTCTTCTTCTTTATCTGAGACCTGACACACTGCATGCACGGGTTTTTTTTTTAACACTGTCTTCCTTTAGCGGGACATTCACTTTTTCCACCGTGTGCTTTGTTTCTGCAGTAGCTGTACTTATTACATACTTATCTTGTATTTATCAGACGCTTCATATTTTTTTGCTGCCTTTTCAATTGTGTAATTCGGTTTTTGTTCAGCGCTCTTCGGAACTGTTGCTTTTTGTCTGTGCACTGCGTCAGTTCACGTGAGCCGCTCGGTGTATAGGCATCGAACTTTCCCAGCTGTGCTGTTGCCATGTCGTGCTATGTCCATGGCTGTATCTAATGCTACCGAAGTCCCGGTACTTAAAACTTTCTCTCGCAGTTTCGCTGAGTTTGTGCCAAACACCACCCTGACTATGTAACTTCCTCTGCATAAGCACAGTCCTTCACCCGTCAATATTTACCCGTGGCAGTTTGCTATTGGATTGCCGCTGACGGACGGCCTTATATGGGCAGGCACTAAATTACAAACGCCAGCGGCAGCCTGTCTATGAACTTAATTTAAAGTGTAGGTTTACACTGTGCTTTGTTTCCGAAGTAGCAGAACTCATGAATATGGTTGTATATATCACTCGCTCGCTTCTTATTGTTTCGCTGCCTTCTCAATTATATAATGCATGTTTTCTTCAGCGCTTTTTGGGGCTCTTCCTGGTTTTCTACGTACTGCGTGATTACGTGGGAGGCGTGATGATGTCAAACTCCGCCCCCACGGGTTTCAAGCTCATCTCCATTACAGTAAATGGAGAAAAACATCTTCCAGTTATGACCATTACGCGTAGAATTTCGAAATGAAACCTGCCCAACTTTTGTAAGGAAGCTGTAAGGAATAAGCCTGCCAAATTTCAGCCTTCTACCTACACGGGAAGTTGGAGAATTAGTGATGAGTGAGTCAGTGAGTGAGTGAGTGAGTGAGTGAGTGAGTGAGTGAGTGAGGGCTTTGCCTTTTATTAGTATAGATATGTATAGATGTTTATGTGTGTGTGTGTAAATATATATATATATATATATATATATATATATATATATATATATATGACAGCAACACTCATCACTCACAACAGTGACAAAACAATTACATTGACAATCATGTTACGTTATTTTCAAAATGTTTCCTTTTCTTTTTCATTGCTTCTTTAACACACTACTTCTCCGCTGCGAAGCGCGGTTATTTTGCTAGTAGGATATAAAAGTCAAATACTTGCTTTAGTCTTCAAGGCTACTCCAAGTCCATAGTCCATGAACAAAAGCCATGTCCGGAAGTGCTGGCTAACCACCTGAAAGGCCAACAACCTGATTTCATAAGAAAAGTGAGTTTCAGTTTGTGTTAATGTTAGCAATGAGTAACAATGTGTTGAAGTGTTCATATCCAGAAATACATATATTGTGATTATTTTTGCTTAAGATGACGATTATTCCTTTCTTTATAGGCAACTACGAGAGTAAAATCAAAAAGTAAAGGAAATCTAAAAAGCCTGCGGTAATCACAGCATATAGGGATGCAATACAGCATTTTCGCAATGGCTCATGGGAACTTTGAACACAGACAGACAGCTCAGGCCAAGGTCAAATGAACATGGATGCTCCACTGCAATGCACCATTGTTGAATAAAATGACACAGTGAGATTTATTGGGGCAGGGGGACTGAAACTGCTGAAATTCACCTAAGGATGTTGGATTGTGTAGATCAGGAAGCTGTTTGGGTACCTATGTTGGATAAACTTTACGGTACTCCAAGTCATCATGCACTATGGTCATTAATAGGAAGACCACAGTCCAGGTCCGGACCCAGACTCAGAACAGATATATCATTGACTTTCATTTAGTTTTGGCGGAGATTACATTTTTATCGGCGACTCTTTTCTGACAGTGTTTCTACACCACTACTCAGTGAAAGGGACCTCCTACATGTCTCTGATTGGCTAGTACTTGTTGCCTTCGTGGGTAAAAGTTGGTTGGGTTTAAGCATGAAGACTGAGATTGGTCAAGGTGAAAGCAAGAATGTCAGCCAATCACAGGCAGAGTAGGACAGGCCTTCACTGAATAGAGGTGCGGAAAACCTGTATTCTGCGTGAAAAGAACTGGCACTCTTTTATGGCGGCAGCAGTGACAGGGAGAGAAAAATATAAAGGAGTGAGAAGACAAGAGAGAGAAAAGCGGCAAAATTGTGAGTCAATGTGCCATGTCTTTTGCTAAACGGCAGAAGCTTCACACCGAAAACCAGGCTTTTAATCCGAAATGGACCGAGGTGTTTATGTTCATATTTCCCGTAGGAGGCTCAAAACCACTGTGTCTCTTCTGCTCTGAGAAGGTGGCGGTGGTTAAAAGTAGGAATGTAAAATGCCACTATGAAATTAAGCACAAAATTACATTTGAGAAAAGTTACCCACTAAATTCGCCAGTTAGGCTACAAAAAATAAGCGACCTTAAAGCCAACTACATCAGTCAACGAGGATTTTAACACATTCATTTACTGGCCAACAACTCACTAACGAGTGTTCCCTCAGAGTTATGTGGATTTTGGGATGTCACACAAAAAACATTCAGTGATGACAATCTGCACACATGCATGAGGATGGCACTGACACCATTCCAGCAAACATTTAAAATCCTGGCAGACCAAGCAAGAGCTCTCACTGAACAAGAGAAAGTAGGCAGTGGGATATGAGGGGAAGATATGTTCAGTTATTTAAATATGTTTACATTTACTGTGAAACTGGTTAAAGCCTATTCAGTTATGCACATATTAAAAACTCTTACATATTTTATTTTTATATGAGGCAAGTTTTTTTTTTGTTGAAATGTTAAAACATTATTATTATTATTATTATTATTATGAAAGTACTTATTATTTATAATTCTCAGTTGAATGTCAAATTTACCATGCTTTTACTTTTGTTATTTATTTTTCTTATTTATTTTATTTATTATATATTATTGTATGTAGCCCTCCAGAGATGCACTGAAAATAAATATTGTTGTAATGGCACTGAATTATAGATTTCTTCATTTGATTTGAGTCATTGACTTCACACAGTGCAGATGTTGATACAATGGCAATGCTACTTCAGTATATTTAAATTAATTGTAATGTATAACTAAATTATAAAGCAACTTAAATATGATGATGCTGCGGACCTGTGCATAAGGAAAGTTTCTCTATCCGGACCTCCTTAAATCATAATCGACTACCCCTGTACTAAAGCTGCCAACATAATCTGTCGGCCTTCTTTGTTGAAAGCATTCACCATGTTGATGTGGGCTTGTGTGCATGATGTGGATGGTCGTTCAGATCAAGTAACATTGGTTACACTTGTTCTTCCCACTCCAAACCTTTCCATCCATCCATCATCCAACCCACTATATCCTAACACAGGGTCACAGGGGTCTGCTGGAGCCATTCCCAGCTAACACAGGGAGCAAGGCAGGAACAAATCGCGGACAGGATGCCAGGGCACCAGCCCACCGCAGGGCACGCATATGCGCACACACACACACGGGACAATTTAGGATCACCAATGCACCTAACCTCTTGGACTGTGGGAAGAAACCCACGGAGAAACGTGGAGAACATGCAAACTTCACCCAGGGAGGACCCAGGAAGCAAACTCAGGTCTCCTTACTGTTTGTTTAGTCATGCTGTTTTCACTTCAATACTTAGCAAACATCTGTCAGTGAATTTCAGAAGGTGTCACTTCCTTTAAGAAATTTCACCAGGGTGCAGTGTTAAACAATAGTGCATTCAGCAGCAAAGCGCCCATGTTCATTTGACCTTGGCTTCAACTAAACTAATGGCAGAGTGCTATTATGTTTTGCGACAGCTTCTGTCTGTTGTGGCCATCATGTAATTTTCAAATTGCTTTTACTTTTTGATTTACCCTAGAATATCTGACAATAATGAGACTATAAAACTATATTGCATATGATATGGCTAAGTACTACTAATGCTAAAATGCAAGAAATCTTGCTGATTTCTGCCAAGTATCAGATCACATGGACCATACTGTGCCTCTAGAATGTATGCTAGCAGGACACCAAATGTCTGAAATTTATTCAATGTATTATGCTACTGTTCTTCTATTTGGTATCACACACAGTTTTTTAGGTTGGCCACTTACTGGGAGCTCCCTCCCTCTCCCATTCCCTCTGTCTGTCTTGTTCATGTGTTTCGTGCTAGGGCAGATATGAAGTAGCTGATAAAACAGCTTGACTCTGTCTGCTTCTGTTTTTAGCTATTTCTCTTCAACATGTAAAATGTGGAAGAAAATAAAAAGGAATTTAAATTAATACAGTTTTTCCCTTTTTACAACTGGCCTTCTATGTGTATATGTTAAATTCCTTGAACAAATAAAAAATTGTTAACAAAAAAAAAACAAAAAAACAAACAAAGTCGGAACTAAGGGACAAAATCTATTACAGCAAAACACTTTTGGTTTCCAACACATTGTAAAAACTCTTTTATTTTTATGAAAACTAAAATGTTGAACAATATACAGGTCTGTGGAAAACCAGCACACAAGCAGCCCAGTTTGCAAGTAACACCATCAATGCTTAAAGTGGTTCACACTGGCATGGACACACTTTCTAAATAATGATGACTACTGCTTATTGTGTGACCTTAACCTAAGAAAGTTCTGATATTTTTTTTTTTTTTTTTTTTTACTTAGTTTAGCATCCATACTATACAAGTCAGTATCTCAGTCTGACCAAGGTATGCTTTCTCTCTGCTTTCGCTGCTTGACTTTAACCTCTCTGCTACTTCCTTGCCTGTGTTAAAAAGGTGCAACTGTTACTTAAGGGCTTACTGCATTAACAAGTTCTGATTGTGTATGTCACTGAAGTGTGCAAAATGGGGAAGACTAGTGTGGAAAGGTTTCATAACTCGTTTCACCAGGGTCTGTCAGAGTTCATTATGTTGTTAAGCTAAATTTGCACAACTGAATCAAATCAAATTTACAGAATAGACACAGAAAACTTTTTTTTCTTCATAATGTGCATGGTGATTTAGGGTACACATACAGTACAGTAGGAAGGGGGTAGGGCTTATGTACAAACAGTTTGAACCTAAAATTGGTTAAAAGTTTAAAAAGCATAGCATGACAGCCTGCAGAAAGCCTCATTTTTCCCCTTTTCAGTCCCTTCTTAACAGCATTAACTGGATTTTTAAAATATTTTATTTAGACTTCAAGTTACATTTTTATGAAGTCTATATATCCCAAATGTGAGAAAATTAAGTTTATAATTCTAATTTCTTATACTCTTGACATGTTCACATTACTAATGTAAAACTGCTAAGTGCGGCTAGGATAAAATAGCAGAACACTTTCTCTTTGCATAAGTCACTTTGTGTGCGCAGAGATTTCCTCAGTTTGTGAGGGGGTTGTGTTTTCAAGCGTTACCTTCATTAAACCTGCAGTTTTCACATGCAGGTTTTAAAACTGTGGTTCTCAACCTTTTTGGCCACTGTTTTTAGTCAGTGAACACCCTAGGCAACAATTTCTCCTGTAACATTAAATAACAACGTAACACTAATGAAATATGGTACTCTCTAAGTCTGTTGGCTTCTTTGTGCTCTTTGCAAATGAGGTACACAATTGAAAGAAGGGGAGGTTGTTCCCACTGGAGTTCTGAGCACATTTCTATATGTCTGTTGTATCAAAAAGCAGGGTGGGGAGGGGGGGCGACTGTGTAACACTAAAAAGGGGAGGGTTTGAGTGGGTAAATACAGTGGGGTGGGGAATACATGAAATACTTGGCCGCTGAATTGGCTTTTTCTTTTTAACTTTAGCTTGTAACCCACTGAATGTGACTTTCAGGTGGAGAAACACTGTTTTAAACAACACTGCATGAGTCAAATGAAATACAAGTCCATAAAAAATGTAAAAATACTGATAACATACAAAAAGCAAATATAGTACAAATGTTCAAATAGGTCTTCTTTTGGGACTATCCCAAGATCAGAATGTGCTCTCCACTACTAGAGTCTGATTTCCTTTCTTGGTTAATTTAGCACAAAAGCTTCTGTCAGCACTATGTACCACTGCAGCCAGTGAAGGGATGTTTAGTACATCTTTAAGAGTTGTGGATAAGAGAAGAAACAGACTGATCAATGATATAGCAGAAATGTTATTTGATAAGAAAATACTCCCTCTAGCATTTGAAAGCCTAATAAAGTTATACATTTATTTCAGTTGGCAAGAATTGCAATTAAGCTGCAGGGATTTTTTTTAAATAGCCAATACAGTTAAGAATTTGAATCTATCCAACCAGTTTCTAAACCCACTCATCCAGGGCAGGGTCACAGAGCAACTGCAGTAGCAGCAGAGTAGTCGCACACAAAAACACAATAGGGGTAGTTTAACATTGGCAACTGACCTAACGTCCTTCATCTTCAGACTGTAGGAGGAAATCGAAGCAGTACACAGAGGAATCTCATGCAGACATGGGGAGAACATTCAAACTTCATGCAGGGAACACCCTATTTGTATCCATTATTAGCTACATATTGAAAATATTTACATATTAGCTAAATATTGCAAATATTTACAAGAGTCAATTTCAATAAATGTTTATACGTTCTAATTTTTAATTGACTTCACACAGTCATTTTTTTATTCACTGTGGCTTATCATATATTTCTGGTTTAAAATATGATATCATTGTTTTCTTTCTAATAAAATATTTTGTTCGGTTCTTGGTGTATGCCTACAATGGTCATTTAGTTCTCAGCATGAGTATCAGCTAGCAAAAAATAAAACTTGTACTTCTCTCATACAGTATATTGAGTTTGGTATGGGTGGGTGGGTGTGAGAGAGAATAGTAGTAGTTGAAGAGTAGCCTTATGACCCACAAATAATGACTGTCCCTTAATCTTATGTGAGTGAGACTGAAACTAAGTCCCAAAACTAGGAAACTAGTGATTGCCTTTATTAGTACAACAGTCCTAAATATTGAGTTAAAATTGGTAAATTAGAGATGTCACTTTATCTTATCTCTCACTAATTTTGGCTTTGTGTTACTCCAGACACACTATGCTGCAGTACTACTCTTATTTTAGATGCATTTTGCACATCATTTCCACAATCGGCGTTTTTATTTTTTTTTTGTTGTTGTTGTTGGTTTGTATCATTATTTATAAAATGAACAGAGTTTTCAACCACTCTGCTCTGCTTTTTGGTTAACAGGTGTACTAACAACAGATCCGCCATGGGGCCCTCTTCAGTTACAAGAAGCAGATAATAGAATGTTATATAGTTTACTGTCAAATAATGCAAAGAGGCTGAGTGGCGGATGTTTGCCGACTGGTAGACCAACCACATGCGTTACCTGGTAGGTAACCACCCATACAATCAGATCGGGACTCAGAACAAGGATGCTATGAAAATATATAACTTTAAAAATTCCTTGTAAAAATAAAGTACAACTAAAACTAAACTGAATCTCCAAGTAAGAGAAAAAATAATATAGAAGTAACACTAGTATAAAAACGATATAATAACATTGGCACTTGGGATGGGCAATATGGCTTTAAAATGATGCGACCCTCAAAAATTCCCAATCGAATTTTATGGTACTGACTGCTTTGTTTTCTATTTGAAAATCTTCTCCAAAAATCTTCCAAACAGTAGATGTAACTTTGTTTGCATGTGATGTTTACTTAAAGATATGACACATCTGAAGTACAACTGACCAAGAATAATTTGAAGTACATGCAACTAAACCCTAAACAAAGGCTGATGGGAATGGTGATGTGCGCAAAATTCAAGATATAAGCAAATCACTACACGCATATGTTACATGTGAAATAAAAGAACTCTAATACATTGAAAGAGATCTATGTATGTCCCTTCAAAATAGTATAAGACACAATGGTATTTTGTGATTAGGAAAATTAATCTATCCTTATTTTTATATCAGTTTTTTCATTTTCTTAATACCATAAGTATGTACTGATCGTTATATCATTAGTGACATTTCCAAACAAAGCCTGGCTGCTGCCCAAATCTGTTCATATACCTCATTGCACAGGACAGTCCTCCAGAAAATGTCTCACAGTGTTGAATGCAGTAATAAAAAGCTAAGTGGAAAGTTTTGAAACTTTGAATGTTACTTCAAATATTAAAGAGATGTGTAAAATACTGTATATTAATTAAAATATATATTTTTATATGATAGCTCTATTTGAAATAAATGTACCTGAAATAACTCTGCATAAACACAAAGATCAAATACATAAGGATATTTTAGGCAGCCAGTGTCCTGGTTTCTCTGTTGAAAAACAATTGCTTTAAGTTTTTTGACTACTACATACTCTTTCCTTCTTTCGTAAGAGAAGTTGACATCGGTGACTTACTGATTTACCTCCAGCCACTTTTTACAAATTTGTACTTAATGCCCAAGTCCATGTTTTAAATTTTCTGCTGCCTGCCTTTAAGAGTCAAGTATTCATTTGGTACTAATAAACAGCCAGCCATAAGATGTACTTGATACCACATACGAGTATCTAGGCAGTAGTACCAGACAGATAAGAATACATTAGAGTAGTATAGGTTGATCCCTAAGTTCTTAAGTTTCTTAGTTTTACTAAACATTTAAGAAAACATTTTATGGACTTATACCCAAATTACCCACAGCTGCAGCCATAGCATCCTCTACCTTTTCTCATAAAAACAGTTTGTCATATTTAGTGACAAGCAATGATTTAAAAAGATGACTGAAAAACTAGAACTAATGTATAACAACTAACTCTACCTTGGTAGAACCATTTATTACTCTCTCTATAATTATGTGAAGGACAAAGTTGTCAGCACACAACAGATACTTTACTGTCCGTGAAAGTGGGCTGGGACCAAGGGCTAAGTGTTTCACACACATACTTTAGTGAGTCTGTCAAGTATGGTGAATTGCAATGTTGTTTTAAAGATGCACCACTACATCTAGAGGCCTATTTTCAAATCAACAGGGACCAGCAAAGCACAAACTTACTGTATTTAAACACTTTTCATGATATACTCAAGTGCTACTGGGAACCGCATGCTGCACTTAGTGGCAAGTTGTGACGAGATGTGCATTTGAAAATTCCTGCAAGAGATGTCAGTACACCTTTTACCAATACTGATTCAAAACTTGGGGTAGATAACATAAGGAGGAATAAAATATGGCAGTAGACTCTCAACAATAGTCCTCGAGCATGGAAGAGAAAGACAAATTTCTAAATTCCTGCTATGTCTATACCCAGTGAGTGATTGTTTTTAACTGCAGGAGATATTGTCACAGAAAAGGCCTCAACTTCATGCAAAGTATTATAAGCTCTTCATAGGGCCAGTCAAACACTTAAGTATGCAATAAAAGAACAGCCATTGTAGGAGCGAAGTTCAATGCTAACTCAGAAAACAAAAAGATAATTTTAAATTTGGATGGTTTCCCACAAAAGTAACTTTATATTATAGTTTTTTAGGGTGATTAGTGTAACATGTACAGAGTACAGTGAAATTCTAACTTGCATTTGCTATTCTACATGCAACACATCTTACTACAGTGCAAATATTGTATTTTAATACTTATTATTTTAATAAAAAAGTAAAATTACAAAAATGTACATTAAATTTGCTCATTTTGCACAAATTTTTATTTATTTTGCAGTGTATTAGATTTATGATTGTCTCACAAGTAATATTGTGCATTATTTTCTTTTATGAAAATTTCACATCATGGTAATACTGTATGGTCAAGCCTGAATCGAAATATGAATTGTATCATGAGTTGAGTGTATTGTTTCTTGCCTACTTGCTACTGATACTTTACAAACAGGCTACATAAGGGATACTTTAAAGTAGGGATGCACGATAATATTGTATTTATATCTGTATTGACAGATAATGGGTTAAAATAATTTTATCAGCATCGGACCGATGACTAAATTTGACCGATAATTCGAACTGATATTGATGACGCATTCACTGTGTTCCGCATGTGCTAGACATTTAGGCGACGCTGGGCTACTGTGCGAAAATGTCTGCGGTGTGGAAGTTTTTCAAAGTGAGTGAGAGCGACATAAAATATGCCATTTGCAACACTAGTTCGACTAATGTTTTGCACAGAAGGACCAAAGTGCGGAATTTCAATACAACGTACTTAATTACACACTTGAAGACACGCCATCCTGACAAATATACAGAACTCCTCAGAGCAAAAGAGGAGAATCCTGCACCACCGTGCACAAAATCAAAAACTGCAGTTGCTCAAAATGTTGATCACTTACTTGAAAAAAATCAAAGAAATTTGATAAAGATAACCGTAAAGCTCAAACAATTACTGCAAAGGTGATGGAATTTATTGCTCTGGATGATCCGCCATTTTCTTTTGTAGAAGATACGGATTTCGAAGGCTGCTTGAGCATCTCGAGCCCCGTTACCAGATACCCGGTCGCCGTTATTTTTCTGACATAGCGCTTCCAGAGTTACAGAAGATTGTGGAAAGTCATGTGCACAAACTCCTTGCTGAAGATGTCATAGCCATAAGCTTTACCACTGATATATGGACATCTGATACGAGTGCTATTAGTATGCTTAGTTTAACTGCTCAGTGGATCAACCGCAAGTTTGAATTGTAGAAAGCAATCCTGCACGCCCAAGAATGCTCTGGATCACACATGGGTGCTGCACTCTCTGTGCCATTTAAAAGAATGTTTGAAACATGGAAAATACCGAAAGAGGATGTTCATGTAGTATTACGAGACAACACACGCAACGTTGCAAAGGCTATAGAGGAATGCGGGTTCCCAAGTTTGCCATGTATGGCTCATACTTTACAGCTTGCCGTGAACGACAGCGTACTATCCCAGCGCAGCGTCTCGGATACAATAGTGATCAGCAGAAAAATAGTCGGTCACTTTAAGCATTCACAATTAGCCAACTCGCGTCTCAAAACTATACAAACTGAACTTGGTATGCAGCCGAAAATGCTACAACAAGATGTTTCGACTAGATGGAACAGCACATTCTATATGCTGCAAAGCTTGCTGGAGCAGAAAAGAGCCCTTGGGGCTTATGCCTCCGATTTCGAGTTACCTACAATTCTAATGCCTAGTCAGTGGGGTCTGCTCGAGAACATAATCACACTTCATGCTCCATTTGAACAACTGACAAAAGAAATTTGCCAGTCTGAAGTCTTGGCTTCTAACGTTATTCCCTCAGGTAATGCTTTAAAATGACTGTTGACTAAAAGCGCTCATACTAACTTCGGAGTCAAAACGCTCTCTTGGAGGCTGTAAACAATTGTTTCATTGAGATTTACACGGAACTCATGTACTGTGTTGCCACTATTGTAGACCCAAGATACAAAGACCACTATTTCGATGCAGATATAAAATCACTGGCACTCATAATGTTGCAAGCTCTGATGGAACTTGCATCGAACAAAATGCAAACAAATAAATCACAGACAGATTGTCCACAACAGAAAAGGATCAAGATAAATGACGAGGTGGCATGCATGCTCTTCGAAATGTACAACAAAATTCTTGAAGAGAACATATTGATGCCTCGGGAAAACAGCCAGATGACAACAGAGGTGAGTTTATAATAAAAAAAAATAAAAAAAAGCTAATTGGAGATCTTTACAACATTGTTTTACATAAATAAATAGGGCTATCGGATTGAAAATCACTATTCTAACATAATTCGAATGTATAAAAAATCTTGGAAGGCAAGAAAGAAAAACGGCAATCGAATGTAAAAGAGTGGTTGTTGGTTTTACCTTGCACTAATTTTGGCTTAATGTTACTTAAGACATGCTGGACACTATTGTGGGATTTTATAGATCTGTTTTTTCACATAACTTTTTAGGATCAGCCTATACATGTTTCTGTACTGTTAACCCATATTGTTATTAGTCATCAGTTAAACGGTCGGCAACTTCTGTGTTAAATACACCCATTTTAAAGATCGCTAGTTTTCAATCAAGCAACTGATCAACTATAGCCTATGCTTCTTTGCTTCATATTTTTGTTTGGTGCGTGTTAACTAAATAGTTTCGTAATTAAACACTTAAACTCATTTTACATTTTTTTTGTTACTTTGAAAAATGCTGTCTGCTAAATAATTGATTATAATACACAACATACTTAAAAGACCACCACAAAGTAACATTTAATACACTTGTTTCATTTGTAAAACACGTAAAGGGTCACAATGCTTCAGTTTATTTACTGTAAAAAAAATAGACACAGGGATATAAGATCCTCTGGCCTCTAGGAAAAAAAGAAAAAAATGGCTGTATTTACTTTGTTTGAGCAATCACTGTAAATTTTGTTTGGTTTTCTTTTGAACATTGTTGTTAGAAAGTGCCAGTGCGGTGTGTGTCTTATTTCTCTTTGCGTTGCTTTTTGTGAGAGAGCCAATCATATTCATGGAAGCCACTGTTTTCACTCGAGTCTCTTAAGCAATAATGAGCAACTTGTAAGCAGATCATGATCGACAGTGAAAAGCAAAAATATTAATAATAAAATGTTTCAAAAAACAGCAAATACAATACAGACATGCATTCAATTCAAATGCCATATACTTATTTTTATTGTAAGGATTCTAACCTTAGTCTGACAGCCCTGGTAAAAGCCAAAATGCAGATCTATCTTTTAGATATGAAAGATGACACAGAATATAATGCTGTATATGTATGCATGCTATTTAGCAGGTGCAGGGATTTCTTTCTGAAGCACCAATCCAGAGGAATGAAAATTCACTGAAATACTGGAACAACAACTGGAGTCGGTTTCCTACCATTGCCAAAGTAGCACACAAATTCCTGTCAGCCCCATGTACCAGCGTGGACAGCAAGAGATTATTCAGTTTAGCTTCTAATGTGATCAATGAAAACAGAAACAGAATTTCCTGCAACAAGGCAGAGATGCTCTTGTTCGTTAAGAAAAACCTCCCCATCATGCTTAAAAAATAGAAAAGAATGATAAGCCTCCAGAAAAAAAGTAATTTATTTCTTTACAGTTGTACGCTTTTCTGTTTTTTTCAAATTATAGATTGGTTAGATTTAGTCCATCAAAAAAGAAAGAAAAAAGTATTATGTAGTATTTAATACTGCAGATTGTAAAACAAAGGATCAGATAGCCAGCCAAATGTGGTTCAGCAGAAGGGATTTTAATAATTGTAAATAATCTGCAAAAGTTGTTATTCTTATTTCATTGTCATTGTACATTTTACCATTTTTTTCAGTTTTCATTTTTTCAATTATTGTTGAATTTGTTCCATCAAAAAGAAAGAGAAAAGTGTTATTTAAAGCAACAACCTGCAAAACTGTTTCCCATATAACCAACAGGTAGCCAGCCAAATGTGGCAGATATCATTTGTTTTTAATGATTGAATGTGGCGTGCAAAATTGTTATACAAATACATGTTCACTTTGTCTGTAATTCTTGTCCCGACAGATTAAGTCTCATTTTTCTCTGTATCTTATAAATATGTATATCGGCATCGGCAGATAAGTACATAGACATTATCCGATATCGGCAACGGCCCAAAATTCCCACATCGGTGCATCCCTACTTTAAATATAGTATATTCAGCTTTTGACTCTTTGTGAACAGATCGAAAACATTGGTACTTATTTTTTAACTTGTCTGCAAATGTAC
Organism: Polypterus bichir lapradei; assembly: GCA_026402145.1. Taxonomy (NCBI): domain Eukaryota; kingdom Metazoa; phylum Chordata; class Cladistia; order Polypteriformes; family Polypteridae; genus Polypterus; species Polypterus bichir. The sequence goes on along the minus strand of JANRMT010062831.1, from coordinate 22,192,467 downwards.
AGGCATCTTTTGTTCCTAAGATATGGTATTCAGTCATAACACAGCTCTTCCTCATCCCCATAGCTGCCAACAAAGTGAAACTGCCATTTGTGCTTTTTTTTTTTTTTTAATTCAAACCCTTTTGCATTTCCCAGCAAGTTTGTCAAGCAGAACACTAAAGCATGTTATTGGATAAACAGGAAGTCTTAGTTTCCAAGTCAGAAATTTCATGTGAATGCCCAATTACGTTGGAGATCCAAGTCTAAATTTGGATAAAATAGTGATACTTGAATTCTCTAAGTCGAGATGTAATGCTGACCTTTCACCTCAGATAATTGCATGATATAAAAAATTGAACTAGATCTGCCAGAAATGTTACTTAGTCTGTAAAGAAGCAAATGGCAATCAGAAACTTACATGACCTCACTAAAGCGGGATAGTAAAATGTCACAAGTCCAGTCTCTAAAAATTCTAAAGTATGGTAAAACTGTGTGCAAGATTAAAGTATCTACCAGCAATGAATGGAACAAATTAAATATGTAGGCCTATGTTTTTAACCCAGACTGTGTAACAATCAAAACTACATCCCAGACAGTATAAGGAGTTTTAAATATCCTAACCAGACTGATATTATAAACCTTAAAAAAGGCATATTCAGCAAAAGAAAAATGTAATTTGGTCATCCTAAACGTCACATTTACTAAACAAATTAAGAACAAAGCAGACAGATGAGGGAGGCAAAACATGTAGCAGTATCATTGCTAGCTTGTGATTGTAAATGGGAACAGGAAGGTGATAGAAAACTAAAAGATGAAGATAAAAAGAAACTGTGTTCTTTGAACTGCACTGCTGGATTGTGCATGTCTTCTGCCTCTATCACACAACTGTATCAGGAGAATGATACCAAAATTTGAAAAAGACCACCGAGGTGGATTACCTGCATGAAAGAATGATAAGATGGTGGCATGCTGAGCTCCTCATATCTTTCTTTCAAACAGCTGTGTGTAGCTCTAAACAGAAAATTCCACATTAATTCCAGTATCTGCGAAGATGATCCCTTGTTACTTGATAAAGTGTTTACATTAAACTCCATGTGAATGTGGTAACTCATAACTTAAACCTTCACACCTCGTGGAAAATACCTGTTTTTATTATTATTATTTTATTTTTTTTAATCTGATGCCCATTGTGCCAAGGTCACATTATTGTGATATTACAAAATCTCACCATCTCTGCAATTATACCACTATTATCGTGCATGAAATTATATTACTCACACCTCATCAAGTACCCTAATTATATCTAGTAGAACTGTGCTTGACTGACCTAAACAGTTTAATGGATGGAAGGACAGTGGAGAGATGGGTAGACTGCAAAAGTCTAAAGATTGTGTGTTTTATAAAGGAACAGTTGAGTGAATCCATATTGGAGAAGTGATTTCCAGTGATTTTAGAACATTATAATGAATGACAAAGGCAAATTATTGTGAGGCAGCAGCACAACTGACAATGCTAGTTTGTCATTCCAGACACAATACATGCAGTATATATTCGTCATTGAGGGAGCGAAACAAAAAGACTAAGCAGAGATGGAAAATGTTACTTCTGTTTCTTATTTTAACACATACTAAAAATGCAAAAACAACCAAAGTGTAAAAGTTAATTAAGTTTATATTTTCATACAATTTCAAAATGCATATTGTCAATTTATTGTGAACTTTAATTTCTTAAACAGCATAAACTCACTGTTACAGATTACTTGCTGCGCTACAGCTCTCAGATGACTATATTTATACGTTAATTTCTCTGAAATAACAGGTACAATATCTAAAATTCCACATGAAAGTAAAAAATCTTCAAAAGATCCATAATAAAACAGTCTAATCTGAAGGATATAATCCACTGCTCTCAAAAGGAATATTGCAGTTGCCCTCCACTATTGACGCTACTGCATTTTGAAAACAAATGCTGCAGGTATTAATACTTATGTGTATTAATCACTATTGGGAATTTTTTTTAAACGAATACAGTAATTCATCAAAACGTTGTTTGGGTTAATTAAAAAATAATTAGCAGGTTAAAGTATGCAAACTTAAAATCTAATATTGTATTTCTATATTCATCTAAAACTGAATACATTGATGTTATACTGGTTGGCTATTTCTATTACTTTCAAGTACTGTATTTATGACAGTTTCATTATTTTTTTTTATTTAAATGCTTGGCCACAGAAGTTTTCCTTAGGTTACAGGATTTTGAATTCACCAGATTTCTTAATTTCACAGTTGCAGAACCACCTGTTCTGCCTAACTCGGCAGAAATAGTTTAAGTTTCCAAATGCTAAAGAAATTTAAAGATGAAGCGGGTTATTTGACTACCAAAACATGGTCTCTAGACGTTGCTGTGGGTTTTTTTTTTTTATTTACAGTACCATCAATATTTTTGGAACAAATAAATGCCCTTACAGTCACTCTGTAAAATGCATATCTAGTTATAGGATACTTATGTTTACTACTACTTTATGTTAGGTAGATTGCCCAGAGGGGACTGGGCGGTCTCTTGGTCTGGAACCCCTACAGATTTTTTTTTTTTTTTTCTCCAGCTTTTGGAGTTTTTTTTTTTTTGTTTTTTTTTGTTTTTTCTGTCCACCCTGGCCATCGGACCTTACTTATTCTATGTTAATTAATGTTGACTCATGTTTATTTTTTATTGTCTATTATTTTTCTATTCATTTTGTAAAGCACTTTGAGCTACATTTTTTTGTATGAAAATGTGCTATATAAATAAATGTTGATTGATTGATTGATTCTGAGATGTTTAGATTTCAGTATAAAGTATATTTTACTCGTTTTACATAACACAATTTTATAAAAGCGGCACCACGAACAAGACAAGTTTGCATGTAATAGTAGAGCTAACCTTTTTTACAAAAAATTGCAATTCCAATCGACCGAACATTAGAATAGAAACTATGTCACCTGGACAGTACAGCACAGGTCCTGTCAGATAGAACGGTCGACCGATCAAGTTCTTCTCTTAAGGACCAACTGACACACCTTCTGGTACGATATTAAACATCGCAGCCTATATCCTCCAAACAATAGAATCTTCTCTAAATACTGTCAACACCCAATCAAATATACTAAGAATGAAAATCACTTCAAACATCCGTTTCTGTTACTTCATGTTGAGTCTTTTGAAGTAAAAGCAAAACCGCATCTCATACTTTAAATGTCAGTAAACGCAGTTAGAACATAGGTTGAGATCATGGCACAACGTAAAACTCGACTACAAGCACTGCTTATTCTTAGTCGTAAGAAAATGGTATTGTCCTTTCCCGAACTCCGCTCCTTTAAACTGCGACAGACAATCTGTACAAAACCACGAGCAGTTCAATGGGGAATTGATTTGTTTTCGACGGTAAATCACATCACAAAACAGAAACGCCAAATCAAAGACCTATGCTGGCTATATTAATTAGAAAGAAAAAGAAAAGTCTTCCACTGGAACACAACACTTTACCCTCTACCCTAAACAACAGAACTCCATTTAGTTCAAACACTAGGCAGAGCATTTCCTCTTACCAGCTGCCCTGGAGGACTTGCTCTTCTGCCTCCGCCATTGCTACTGACATCCACGTCAAGGCTGCTTACCGTAAACAAGGAAAAACTGTCGTAAACCAGCCCAGACCTCCCGTCCATAGACGTAGAATTACTAAACGCCGCATGACCAGAAGCATCGTACGTCAACGTCGCCGCCATATTGCGAGTGGCACTGCTGTGGCGTGAAGTAATGGATAAAGATGCCTCACGTATGTGCTGCTTGGGATTGTACAAACCACTGTACGCTCCAAACCAGATCCCGGGGATTACATTTCATAGGTAGGGCTGAACAATTGTTTTGGTTATATTTGGCAATTAGAAAATCCCGTTTTATAATCTTAACTTTAGCTACGCCAGGCTAAGATAGCAAAGCTATGCATTTATGTGCTCAAGTGAGACTCCAAGCAACGTTTTGGCTAAACGTATTTAGTCACTAACTTATGTAGATTGTTGTTAGCTGTTAACATTTCTCAAACTTTGAAGGTTTCCCAAAGAAATCCACCTCAGGAAGCAGTGGGAGGTAGACCTTAGATTTTGAGAAAGCTGTCTTGTGATGTGTGCCATGCTAGTTTGGTAACAGATGCTGTACCGGCATCATATGATCAAAGCTACCACTTGCTCACATTAAACAACAAAGGATGTTTGATGATTCCTTCTGAGGGTACAGTCAAAGTAGTCAAAGTTGCTGAGTGTGTTATCTGACAGTCGACATTAGGGCAAGCTGTCAGTGTATCTTTGATCAATCAGTTTGTTCGGGCTGAGATTGGTTCAGATGATGTGTTTTTTCTCAAGGAGCACATTGAGGAAACAAAGTTTTAAATTAACAATCATTTTATGCTAATGTCTTTAGTTGTGTCTGTCTTCCACAAACTAAGGCTGCACCATATTGCCAGACTGAATATTCTCAAATTACAGAGTGGCAACACGGAAAAAGCTATGTAAGACAGCTCTGTTTCAAGGATTTTAGATTCTATCCTGTATATATTTAAGTAACCACATTGTGTGTGTGTGTGTGTGTGTGTGTGTGTGTGTGAGAGAGAGAGAGAGACAGAGAGACAGAGAGAGAGAGAGAGAGAGAGATTGAGAGAGGAATGAGTAAAATGTTTTCAGAAATGATTAAGCCAATTTGTATACAATAAAATTGTTTATTTTTGTCATTGAGTGTATCATTTCACTGTTAAAAGAAAGACCAGACTGCCAGTTGCAAGTTTTTGTCTCAATAATAATAATAATAATAATAATAATAATAATAATAATAATAATACATTTTATTTAATAGGCACCTTTCTTAGCACTCAAGGTCACCTTACAATAAAATTAAACAACATTAGTAAAATTAAAACAAGAGAATGATAAATCAAAAGCAATAATTAGCAAACAAATAAAGATAATTGGCAGTAACAGTGCAAAATTCACAATTGATATGCCAGTTTGAAAAAATACGTTTTGAGGGTAGTTTTAAAATGTGTTATTGAATCGAGCTGAGAGAATTCCAGAGTTGAGGAGCACAAGAGAATGCTCGAGCTCCCATAGAACTGAGTTTGATGTGTGGTACAGAAAGTCGTGCTGCAGATGAGGACCTGCGTGAGCGAGAGGAGTGTAAGTCTGGAGGAGATCCGTGAGGTTGTGGAGAGCTTTAAATGTTAAGAGCAGTATTTTGTATTGTATTCTGTAGTTAACAGGGAGCCAGTGAAGTTGAGAGAGAATAGGTGTAATATGTTCAGTGGATTTAGAACAGCAGGTTATTATCCTGGCAGCAGAATTTTGAAGAAGTTGTAATCGATGGATACGTTTTTGTGGGATGCCAAACAGAATCGCATTACAGTAATCTATACGTGAGGTGACTAGGGCATTAACCAATACTTCATTACTGTGTTTCATAAGAACAGGATGAAGTCTAGAAATGTTTCAGAGACGGAAGAAGGCAGTCCGAGAAATGTTACTTATATGGGAGGAATTATTTAATAATAATAATAATTATTATTATTTAATAATTGCCATTATTAGTGTATAAATGGATAAAAATAATTGCATTTAAACGATTCGCCAAAATCTGTTGTATGTAAACGATACTGTTTTAAACGTTATTGTTTTTTCATCAGAAAACCCGGTTTCCACATCTACCTGTATTAGTTTAGATGGCACTTTTGCCACTCGTAATATGGCGGATGTGCAGACGTATCGTGTCGACTGGGCAACACAGTGAATGTGGCGTCTATCTATATATGTCTATGCTCCCGTCTACCAATGAACATGGGTGTTACCAAAAAATAAGGGGGCGTCAGTATGGGGAGGAGGCAAAGCGGAGAGGCAGGAAAGATAACAAAATTAAAAAGTCTGGGAGAATAAGGATGTTTTTATAATTCAATGATTATTAACATGCCTGGTGTAAGAAAAATAAAGCCTAGTAAATCGAGTAAAAATATTTGAAAAGATTAACAGTAAGTTAAGCCAAAAAGCATATTGATTAAATATTAAGTTTTAGGTATAATATATTTTGACTGCTTAGAAAACAAGTCTGCAAAAATAAAAATAATGGATAAAGAAAAGCTGAGAACAGGAGCAGGTAACAGTGGCTACAGTTTTCACAGCTCCTGTTTTAGGATCCCGGCCTGAGCTTGGATCAAATGGTGTTTATGCATTCTCCCCACATTTTGTTTCTTCATTTCACTAGGGTACTGTGCTTGGTATTTACATTAAAAATTATGTGCTGATTAGACTGATTGGCGTCCTGTCCAGGACTGCAGGACTGGTTCCTGTCTTAGGCTCAATCGTCCTGGGATAAGCTTCACATATGACTTTTACATCAGCTAAGAGTGAATATAAGTGTGTAGGTGAGTATGTCGTTGAGTGTCTGTTGTTGCATTGTGTCTAATGCTGAAACAATAGGTTCCCCGTGATCAGGAATTATACATAGTGAGTTTGATAATTTTACCTTTTAATTATTTGTATAAAACACATTGTTTACAAAATAAAATCTTGATTCACACTCTCACAGACTTTATTAGGAATTTTAAACATTTTGGAGCCATGTTGTAGGTTGAGAGACATACATGCTGTTTTCTTGTAATTTTTGAATTGCCTTTTACTCCCTGTTGCCATTTTATTGAGTTTACTTAGGCTTAACTAGGAAAGTGTAAGGCATGTCCACTGATAGTCTAGAACAAAAGTTTAATTTGGCACCTCAAAAACCAGCACTATCAAGTTCCCTATATGGCTATCCAAGTGGTCATTATAATACATTCCATAGTAACAATATTTGTAGAATTCCTCTTGTTCCATTCCATAGGACAATAGTTCTCAACTGTGGGAGGTTGTGGCCCACTAGGGGCCCCCAGTAAACTTCAAAAGGAGCTGCAAGATTACTGAAAACAATTACAAAATAGTAACAAAAATACTTAAACCACTAAAAATCAATCTAGAGCAAAGGGTGTTAATCTTATGAAAAACATACGAGAGTCGCTTCATCAGCATTTAAAACCTGTTACATACAACCTGTAATGACTGTTAGTTTTCTCAAAGACCCACTTTGAAAGTTTTTTTCATTTATAGATTTTACCCATATATGTGTATTTTATCTGGATAAAATGTACACATTAAACTATGTCTCCATTACCCTCATTATGTCTTGATAGAATTAAGATGGACTCCACATACATGTGCAGCAGTTCAGGGTCTAGTGGTCTGACATACAGCACAGCGCATCGCATATACTAACTTGTTGTTAGAATGGAGACTGGCTGCCTATAATCATGCAACAAGAAAAAGTGAAAAGCATGTCATCTCCATAAAGAAATGTAATGATTTATCATGATGCCAAAGTTGTGACAGTCTCATGAAAGAAATGGTAGGTTGACTTTATATACATCGCTGCCGCCACTGCTGTGACATTCAACGTTGCTCAAGTAGCTCCCCTGACTACTACCACCACCTCGCATGATGCTTTTGTCATTTCCACTGACTTGATCATTGTATGTGGAGAAATAACACATTAGCTTTTCCACTGTTCTTAAACGTGGCTATTACTGATGGAAACGCTCCAGTGCTGTATCCAGAGGGCAATGAAACAGAGTCTGAAATTAAGGTATAGAAAAAATGATGTGGCATTTAATTATGCACTTTTCAAATTAATTTGGAATTTTATATTTTTAGAAATACATTTTTATGCTTAATTTAAATGTAAAAACTGATTGATCGGTTCTGTTTAGTGGGGTGGATTCTGGACTTTTTAATAAAAAGAACACAAAGAGAGAGTTTCAATGGCTGTTTTGATGATTTTTTTTCTTTTTGTTTGCAAAAATATTCTTTATTTGCATATATTTAGGTTTTATATATATGTGTGTATATAAACACAATTTAGTATACTCGTACAATCTATTTCAATCTATTATATCAATTAAAATTGACTATAGTCAGCTACAGTCTAATACAATATTTCACAATCTATTACATTCTACAACCTATTGTAATCTGGACTGGGTCCCAGACTTTGAAGGCTTAACCTCAAAGTGAGGTTTTGTCGAGGAAGGCAGTGCAAAAAAAAACAAACCAGTGGTTCTGAGTCCATTGGGTGAGAAATGAGTCCCATGCCCTCCCTATATTACGGTTTTGAGCTCTCTTCCATCAAGATCTGCATTGCTTCGATTTTTCAAAGTGTCGAGGATAGAGTAGTCTCCCAGTAGGTCCTCGATTGACATAATTTCTTTTTTGAGAAAGAGGCAGTTCCTGGCAACCCAGTGAGGATCTTTCACACAGTACATGAAACTATTGAGGCTATGCTCACCCAGACCACCGTGGCTGTGGCAGTTGTGAGGTTCCATTGTGTCTTTGGTGCTGATGAGCGTGTAGATAGTCTTTGGCTTCGATAGGACTGGCTAGACTCCCTCCAATCCGTGTTACATTATAAACCAGACAACATCTGTGCAGATCCATGGGGGGGGGTCCCACTTGTCCCAGCCAAGCTTTTTTCAAATGAGCAGGAAGAAGAAGTGGGACATGGAGTTTCAGGACGAGCTGTTACTGTACTCCATCAGAGTCTTGTGGATGCAGGCAAAGAGAACCCTAAGCAAGGTGGAGATGTCGGCAAAACCTTTTCCACCCTTTAGGAGTTCCTTGTACATGACTGACTACTTGACTCTGTCCATCCTGGAGCCCCATATGAAGTGAAAGACCATCCTGTTGATGACTCTGCAGACCGTGGCAACGGGTGGGCTTGTGTGGGCCGGGAACTGCAAAATTGGGAGGATCTCTTTTCATAGCACCAGTGCTTTTCCTTCGAATCTTCTCCTTGATCTTGGCGAGTCTCTCATCCCACATCCTCAAGGCCACTCCTCTTCCACCGCACCTGCTGCCCAAGATTTTGAGGGAGTCCGGTGGTGTCAGATGGTGAAAAGGAGGTGGGAGGAGGGCATCAAGTGAAATTCTAAGAAAAGCATCTCCTCTGACTTCTCACAAATGACCTTTGCCCCTGAAGCTTGTCTGAAGTCTTCTCAGGTGTCTGCTAGTGCCGTTATTGATCACTGATCTCCACAGATCACGGTGACATCACCCATGTAGAGTAAGCATCTGTTATCTCACCTGTCTGGTCATGGTGCAGTGATCACTCTGATCTTTGGCCATCTTCTGATTCATTCTGTGAGGAGCTCTATAAACAGAGAAAGAGAAGAGGGAAGTGAGGGAAGACTTGTCTGATATCAGACAGCACTGGGAAGGGTTCAGTTATTTGAGCCATTCACCAACACAGTGTTGAAGATGTCACGGTATGAACAAAATATCTCACCCGCCGAACCCTCGCAGTGACCCATTCATGGACCCACTGGACACAAGGTCAAAAACCTTCTCTTGATCTAGGCTGACCAAGGCTGCAGTGATGCAATGCTCCTTCATATAGTGTAACGAGTCCCTTGCAATTTTGGATCCAGGGATGCCACTGGTCTGGTCTGGGTGGATGACCTGTCAGGAGGGTGATTTGACACTAATTTCTCAGCTCACATCTCCCTCCCTTTTGTTTGCACAATATTGTGATCATTTCTGCCCTCTACCAGCATCTCCTGATACAGCTCCAACAGGTCCAGGCCGATGAGGTCCCACAGCATGGCACAGAGTTCGGCTGGTAATCTGTCACAGCACAGGGTCCTTCCGGGTCTGAAGGATCGGTAGCTCCTCCAGTGTCAAGGGTACATTCAAGGCTGACTCACCTGCAGGGTCCACAGCTTTGTTTATACATGCTAAGAATCTGTTAGTCATGTCTGCTTCAGTTATCTTTGGAGAATAGAGGCTGCTGTAGTAATCCCAGATCCCAGATCACTCCCATCATGGCCTCCTTCCTGGTCCTGATAATGACTTCCTCATATTGCAGTTCCCTGGAGAAGGAGTTGCACTTTTCACCTTTCTCCAGGTTCTCCACTTTACAGCGAAAGACTACGTGCTTGGATTCTTCCTCAAAGTACTTTCACAGGCTCTCTCTGTTCATCTCCAAGTCAAGTCTTATGTCCCAGTCACACTGATGAAGCTCTTGCAGGGTCTACAGCTTTTTCTGCAGTTTGCAGAAATTCTTTTGCCATTGGCATGCTTACTACCTTCCTTTGGCCTGAAAGAAACTGTAGAGTTTATTTTCACATTCCCAGCAGTCACTTACCTTCTGGAAGTAGTGTTTCTCTTCCCTCCAGGCAGTGTATGCATTCCTTAGCTCCTGCATGAGGTCTTCTCTTTCCAGGAGGCTACAATTCAGTTTCCATGATCCTGGGCCATGGGGAAAGTTTTGGCCAAGGGATCCCTGGAACTGAATAGCCCTGTTGTCTGAGAAGAAGCAGGGGACCAAGGTGTACAGCTTTCAGTGCTCTGGAGAAAAAGTTGATCAGGGAGTGGGCTGAGCTGTTGGGCTGGCTCCTGGTGCAGTTGGCCGAGTATGTCCCAGCAGTCCCTGCTGTGTTCAACAGGGAAATCTCATCACCATCTCCCTTAGCAATCTGGATGTTGTGTCTAGTCTTGGAAATGTGCCAGAGCTGCACCTGTCTTCCTACAGGGGGCAGATGAAGTCTCCAGCCATTACCACCATACTGGTGATGGCAAGTTGGTGCTAGAGGAGCTCCAAATGCTTATTTTTCCCTACCCGTCCACGAGCCTTCCATGACCAGCTTCTGGCACACAAGCTCTCATCTGTGAGGACCAGGCGGGGCCCATGATAAGAACAGATACTACACTTGATCTTAGCTTAAGTGCATCTGTTGGTATTTCACAAGGGTGAAATACCTCTCCTCTTTTGTTTTTTTATATACAAATGACTGCAGGAGTTCACATAAGGATAGACATATCCTAAACTTTGCAGATGACTCAGCCATTGTGACTCTTTTACAAGATAAGGAAGACAGACTTGGGACTTATTGTCGATGAGTTTGTACAATGGTGTGATCGCTCCAAGTTATGACTAAATATTTTCATAACAATAGATATGGTGGTAGATTTCAGGTGGTCCCCACCACCCACTGTCTTAACTTTAATTAAAAGGGAGTCAGTAGAGATGGTAGAGCACTACAAATATCTGGGAAGAATCATTGATAACAGGCTAAACTTTGATCTTAGCACAGAGCAAATTTGTAAAAAAAAGGGCAGTCATGACTTTTCTGTCTTAGGAAATAATCGTTTTAAAGAGGGCAAAAGCATAATGACACTATTTTATAAGCTCTTTATTGAGTCTATTGTTACATTTGCTATTATATATTGGTTTGGCTGCCTCAGCAATAAGAATATAAACTATCTTAACAACATTATAAAAATTAGCAGTGAGATTATTGGTTCACAGCAGACCTCTGTCAGTGAAATGTATTGCAAACAGGTTAGAAAGATAGTCAACTCAATTCTGTCAAACAGGAGCCATCCTCTTTGCTCTAAATTCCAGTTATTGCCATCAGGAGGCAGATTTAGGTTTCCAAAGGTAAAGAGCAACAGATCCAAGAAATCTTTTATTTCTAGAGCTATAAACATTTTAAATTCTGTTACTTGTAGGGATGCTGCTAAATGTTAAATTCTGCATTATTATTGTATGTATTGTTGAAAGTAATTATTCTTCTTTGTATTGATCTTGAGTGTATGGAAGCCATGGAGAAGAAAAAAAAATACGGACACAGTAAAGAAAAAAAGTGTATGTCGAGAATAAAGTCGACATGTTATTAAATAACATTGGTTATCAAATGTTGTGTTCTTGTTTATCTATTGGATCTCTGTAACAATGTCTTCTGTTTTTATACTTTCCTGCTGCAAACAAATTTCCTTCTGGGATAATAAAGTCTATGTATATGTAAATAAAGTGTGTAGTGAAGTGCTTTTTTTATTTTTATTTTTTTATCAAATATACCTGTAGTGTCAAATTCTGTATTTTGGCAATTGCTGGTTAATTATTTATCCAAAAATCCAAAATAGATACCTACTTGTTTTATGTTATGAATAAGAAATTCAGGCACTAGTAAAAATGAACCTTTATTAAAAAAATAGAAGCTGTTTTGAAAAGTGCATATTAATTTTTTTTTTATGTTTTAAAGAAACTCCAGGCAGTGTAATAGCAGCAGATACAGGTTTACTAATAAATATAAGATAAAAAATAAATGCCTTTGTCAAGACTGCAGCAAAGTACAAGACGATAAATATCATTGCCTGTGTAGTGGGCCACTGGAGGAGTAAAGGTGGACAACCACTGCCGTAGGTCTTTACAATTGTCCACTAGGTGGTACTAAAGTAACACAATTCAGAAAACATCCCCTCTGTGTTGCCACTTTGTAATGCGGTAAATGCTATGACACTTCTACAAATAAGTCCGATTTTAAGTATAGATACGAATTTAAGCAGCATAAACATGATAAAAGATAAATTCATAAAAACAATTCCATTAATAAATAACACTGATTCTAGTTATCTGTCAAAGGGCTGGTTCCAGCCTTGCTACTGTTAAGATACAGAGTCTGGCTCACTGCAACCCTAAAACTTGGTCAAATGGGCTCACTACAAAGGATGGATGAGCAAAGAGATAAACATAAATTATAAATTTCTGTTTATGTTGATTGATAATTTTATCCAAAGCAAGTCACAAATTACAGGTGCATAGTATAATAGTCTTCATATTTGTAGAGTTAGATGATGTGCTCTTTGTCACACAGCAATACCAGAGACTGCACCTTCACTGTCCCACTGACTCTGGCATGCTGAACTCCCATTTCTTCTGTCTGCTTTCCTTTAAGTCTGTTGAGAAATTTTTCAAAAACAATGAAGAGAGGAAGCAGTTTCATTTAATCTATGCATTTTGGGAAATGTTACTTCATTGTTTTTTTATACTTTGAGCACCAAAATGAGAAGTGAATCTCTTATCTCTCTCTTCCTCATCACTAGATCCCCACCAATATTCACCATGCCAGAGCAAATCTATGGTGACACAGTGAGTCATAACAGTAATGACAAATCATATGATCAGTGTGAAATTTATTTTTACAACAGTCTAGTTTTCCCAACTATTAAAATTATCTTTTAAATGATTTCTTGTTCAAACTCCTTAAGAGTTTTCTGATACTGAGCAGAATTCAGATTCATTTACAGCAAGCTGTCAAGGTCCGGAGACACTGTCACACCACCACCACCACCAGGCTTGACTGTTAGTATGATATTCTTATTGTGTGAACACCAACCTTTGAGTTTTTCTTCTTCAGTTAAATATCTGCTTTATCTTAACTTTGGAAATGTACTGCTTCAGCATGACAGTTCATATTAGAAATACTGAATGGATAAATATGTGTACAAATCTTTTGTCATGCAGAAAATTATGACAACTTCCAAGGAAACTGAATACTTTTTGCACACCACAGCAAATAAATAAAAATGAGGTTGTTTATTCACTTTGGTGCCCTTTAACTAAATACTTGATTTTGGTTGAAGACCTGAAAATATTCAGTGTCAAAAATCTGCAATAATAAGTTTAACTAAGGCAGGAAAAATGTTTTCATGGTACCACACCTCAGATATATGTTCAAATATATGTGATATGTAAGCTAATTGAGACAAATCTTCCACTTAAGATATTCAAATGTTTTAAATGTTTTTCGATGTGGATGATACAGCAATTCAAGGATTTAAATTGCTGCCTTACAATTCCTGTAACGTAGGTTCAGCTTTTTTTCCTTATTAGTCTACGTTCCTCTCATCACCCAAGGTCATCTGCATTAGGCAAATACATTAAATAACCCCAGCATGAGTGGTTAAGTTTGAGGTTGGTGTCCTACCCAAGACTGCTTCCTTCCTTGCTCTCACTACTTCACTACTCACTACTTCCACAAATACAGTGGATTTGGTTCCCTATGATTAAGCAGGTTTGGCAAATGGAAGGATGTTTTCTGTTCCTCTCTAAAAAAAATTACTTCAGATACAAACAATTTCAGAAAATGTACTTGCTGCAAGTTTTTTGGAACAGTTTACCTATCAAAAGTTGTCAAAAATGAAAACAGTGCAATGTGTCCTATAAAGCAGTCACCCTAGAAACACTCACCATTTCTTTAACCCCATCTGAGGCTGCTCACCAGATAATTTGATGTGGAAGAGCTTAGCTATCCAAGCAAATAGTTGACATCAAGCACAAAAGCACTGATACACCTGCACTATTGTTTTCATCAAAACAGTCCATCTAATAAGTTGCATCAATGTTTGATGTGAAAAACTCAATGATGTGCCAAGATACAGTCAACCTTCAGACTTCATGAATAGCAGAAACAGTGCCAACTTTAAATATTTTTTGGTAATAACACAGCTTTTGTGGAAGACATTCTGTCCAATTAAATTGGCAGAATTCCTGTATCTCTTGCAAGTTGCCATATCTTTCAAGTTGAGCCAGAAATTCTCAATGGAATTGGGCGAGGATTTTGTGTTGAAAAAGTATTTTAATTATTATATTGCTCTGACAGATCTTTTGATCATTATTATCTTTTAGGTTTCATATTTTCTATTTTGCATCTTGTTTCTTTCCTATGTGCATATTTTTCACTCTTATTTCCTTCAGGTCCGATTATCCCGTTAGCCAGAACCATTCCTTTAGCCTGGTACTACATACTGTGATTCAAACTCTCTATTTTAAAATGAGGTCATGCAGAACAGAGGCAGTACTAATTCTGCACTGTATCAGACTTGCATTTTATTTTTATCACAGTTCAGACTAGTATTAGGCAGAGCACTTGACATGGTTGGATGATGCAAATTTACTCCACTGTATGTTCACCAAATCCTTCAATTTTTTGTGAAGTAATTATTCTCTTTACAATGGCTCACATTATCATGTTTTTTCATCTCTTATTTCAGAAGGATGGCTTTTTCAAGGGACAATCTGGGCTGTATGAAGAAACTTTGAATTTTCAACTGGCTCTTCCTGGCAAAATATGTAACCCTTTTGATTGATAGGCAAAGCAAGAAAATTCAAAAGAAAGAAAAGTTCTGACTTGGCTATGTAGCATTATTCAGATGTATTGATGTTAGTATAAAGAGGCTTAGATATAAACTTTCGTGCATTCTTCTCATAATCTACAATAACCTCCTCTATGAATTCTGAAGTATGTATTCATTTTTACATTTTCTTCACATTAAATTCATAATTAGTAGGCATACAATAATACTGTGATCATATTAAAATAACTCCACATAGAGAAGCTTACCATCGCCAGAACAGACCAAAGTAGAGCTGTCATTTAAATTAACTCACATCTTGGGAATGTAGGAGGAAAACCCTTACAGACACATAGTAACCATATAAACTAAGCACACAGTTACCAGACCAGGATCAGAAGAAAATTTGTTATTGTTCTCAAGTTAAAAAATATAAATGTTGTAATTGCATAAACTGCCTTAACACTTTTTTTCAAGTGTTATGGTTGCACATTGTAGAGTAGGTTGTATGTAAGATATATAGAATCTCTAGTACTAGAAATTAAAGCCTTAAAATTGTTTAAGAGCTGAATTGTTTTGAAAGATCATGTACAATCAGCCTTTTATTTGACGCATGTCTCAGGTCTCTCCCAACGTTCAAATACTTTAAACAAGTTTAGTGGCAGGTTTACAAAAACGTTTTAATAATAAAAAAAAAAAATTATACAAATTTATGATAAAAAAGTAAAGATTTCTGTTAATTTCGCAATTTTATTAATATTTATATATTTTATATCTAATTCAGGATTTCTAAGATTAAAAATTGTCCACTTGAAAAATAGTCCTTTAAACCTTACACAAAGATTACGGCTAAGATCAGGAAGTGCCAAGTCTTCTATGAAGAGTTTATAAATTCTCCCTGTATTGGTGTGGGCTTTTCTACTAAATTCCAAAGATGTATTTTAGATTAACTGGAAATTCTAAGCATTCCTATATATAGTAGTGTCATTTGTACAGAAGTGGGCATATGCATACGAGTATTCCCTCAGTGTCTTCTCCCTGTTTGGTTCCTTCCTTGTGCACATCCACTGGTTCGATAGGCTTTGGCCTTCTACAGTCCCAAAATGGAATAGGCAGGTTTTAAAAATTAATGGGGGGACAAAAAAAGTTACTCCCCTTCTGACACTTTCCAATAAGTGTTATTTGCATGCTTGCTTTTCATTAAGGCTTTACAGAAAAGGACTGGAAAGAATTGACGAGATTGTTCTTTTTATTTGCTCAATTTACATTGTTATAATCCATTTACAAAAGACACAAAAATCTTCAGTGCAGTTGGTTGCAACAGGCAATTGTCTATGAGACGAGGTTAGAGAACATGCAGTTACCTTGTACAGCCCCACACCGTTTAGGGAGAAGTTTCAGGCCACCCAGACACACATATGCACATGCACACTGACCCCAATAAATTCTCTTAAAAGCTAACTAAAAAAATAAAACAATAAACGGGGCATCCATTGGAGCAAATAGCGGCCTTCCTTAAAAAAAAAAAAAAAAAGAAAGAGACCTACTTACTTATCTTTGGCTAATCACCAAAGACATTTATAACCTGCTTGGCACAATGCATCATACTTGCCACACTTTAATCTGCTACACCCTGAACGTGCTAAAATCCAGTGGGAAGCACAGATCTACATTTGAGGTGGGTACTTTATATAATTGGGTTTAATGTTTAATTATTCAAGCTTCTTATAATGGCTTGAATAATTAAACATTAGAGCCTGCTAATGGAAAGAAAGAAGTATGACGGCTGCAGTAAGTCTGAGCAACAAAAGGAAGAGAAGGGGTACTTCTGGCAGTTGCTTACCGGTATGATTTCTTCATGTTCAGAGAATATACGATTTCCTGTACCATTACATTTAGTCTTGCATGTTACATTAATTTCTTGAACATACAGTAGTTGCACCACATTTTCCTGTTGGCTCAGGAGTGATTGATACCACTTTTTAAATTCAAAACTGAACACTTCAACAACCTCCCCTGCACTGTGGAGGACCAGATATAATAAAGTAACATTTTTTATTTTAAATTATTTGTATTTAGTGTTTAGACCAATCACCAGGAAGTAAAAAGTACTGAAACAGCTTGAAGGTATACAATTAGCTCTATTTATAAATATGTAATAGAGCCATTTCTTCTTTTTTAAATATAAGAAAGCCGCGCAACACCATTCATGTAAAAATCCCACCCTGTACCCTTTACCTGGTCCACAAGCAAATTAGCTAGTAAATTCAGCGGAGGACAAAAGATGCTATGTAATTTAATCAAAAGTATCATTAAGCAAGCATAGCTTGCCTTCTTAAAACATCTCAAATTCAAAGCAGCAGGATTAGGAGATAAACAAACAGCAATTGCTTTCTTTACAAAGAAAGTCTAGACCTTACTGTTTTAATCACACAGGAGAAAATTATTAAAAGATTTACATCGCTAAAACTGAACATTAATTAGAATACATTTAATTAATCTTCCGCCAACAGTCAACATCTTAAGTTGTAAAGGAAAAAGACTGGAAAAGAATCCTTACAGCAACAATATACTCATTACAAGTTTCATGTTATTCCAAATCTGAAAAGCAACAGCTGGAATGGCAAAGCAAGAGAAATCAGCTTCTACCATTTCGCAGGATTCTACAGCAACCACACACCAAACCCACATGAACGTCTAGAGAAGTGTCTCATTCCTCAAATATCTGTAATTCTTAATGTACAGACATGAATTATACTTGCCAGGATTTTTTTGTGAGTGGAATTACATCTTATTTTGCATAGTATGGTTTTAGACTTTATTATGTGGTCCTCAGCGCTGTGTTTTCAGCCAGATCAGTTACACATTTTGACTGCAGCAAATGTAATACAACAGCATTAAAACAAACAATGACTCATTCACCTTATTTGTTGGCAGTTTCAGACAAACACATATGTTGAATGATTCTCTCTGTATTTCTTGTATAATTCAATCTGATGAATTTCACAGTAAAATCCAACAAGTTTACAACACAATTATATTAATATTTATTAAGAAAGAAAAATAATCCCACTCATGCTGTACAGAATATAAAAAGAAATTATAACAAAAACAAAAAACTTTTGAATAGCCTAATATTCTCCCCCAACCATTTAAAAAAATCTCCCATGCAGACAGCATTTTCCGGTCTTCACAAGGATAAAATGAGCAAGGGGAATGAGGGAGGGGGAAAAAAAAAAAAAAAAGGGCGGACTCTGTGATGCTTTCTTGATTAGCCCTGGCAGTCTACAGCATTAGAAGATGGACTTCTTTTAAAAGATGCCAAGTATCTGTCAGCTTTACAAAGAAAGCTCGTTGTAGCCAAATATAAGGTGTTAGTCAAGATCCAGGTATCCAGAGTACACCAAGTTATTTGTAACGGTTGGCATGTTTGATCAGGATGACTAGCCATAGACCCACAAATGCTAGACAATTTCAAAAGTGAACTGGCTGGCAATTAAACATTTCTAGTACTGGCTGTAAAGAGTATACAACACATGTTATATGAATAGTGTGGACAGACAGAAAATTGAATTGATTATAGATGGGTAAGAATGTGTTTGTAAAGATAACATGAGTACTCCATCAGAAGACTCGCACAAAAAAATTTTGTATGAAAGATTCAGGTGCAGCAACCCCTACATCGTGATGCAGTGGAGCAGCTGGGTTGGGAGGATGACAAGAAACAACTGATGCAAGATCACGACACCCTTAGAAACCAGTCCTGACTGACTGAATAATCATGAATAATCTAAAGACATACTTTTGCTCCCCCGGCATGTAAATTTGAGCCTTTTGCAATACTTTAGTTACCTTAACGCCCAAGGAAATGTCAACCAAATCAGAATTACAGAATCACAATACACATGTAGTCATCCAACACAGCTTTTACAAAAGAAACGAAAACTCTTCAGGCCCTAGCAATAGCCAAGTAGGATGAATATATGACTGCTGCGTTAAAGAGTTGGAGGCTTCAATCCATATTTCTTAGCCACTTCAGTCTGGGCGTAGGCAGCATCGCAGAGGGAGTACAAGTGGGACATTTCCATTTCTGACTTGGCAAGGTTTATAGCTTTGTTGAACATTTCAATTGCCTTGTCCAGGTTACCTCTGTAAAGATATTCAAGGGAAAAAAGTTCAGCCATTTTCTTTACAAATCTAACTCTTACAGTAAGCTCAATACTTTTAGCAGTTCAGCCTAACTTCACAAACCTTTTAAAGCAAAACCATAAAAATTAACATGTAGACAAAATAATGTAATACTTTGCTATTTGATGCAAGACATGTAAACAATGTCATGGCAAGAGCAAAGCTAAATATTATTAGAATTGTAAAATAAAAAAGTCTTCTTATGATTTGAGAAATATGGAAATAATAATTGTATGGGATCATCATAAATGACAACAAACTGTCATAACAATATTAGTTCAAACTCATTTAAAAAACAACATATGACATTTGTACAGTGGTAGGTTCAATCTAAACTAAAAAAAAACAAAGAAAAACTTCATACCTGCTTGTAAACCTGCCAAAGGTTTCCACTGAGATTAAAAGCCTTACAAAACTACAGTAGCTCCATCAGTCTGGCAGATTTTGGTTATAATCAGCTTTTATAGATGTGCACAGCTGCTTATTAGCATATTAGTGGTCATCCAAACATATTTGTATCTGCAAGCCTGTTGCTGTTTTTGCACATGGTAATGTCATAAGTATACAGTGGAACCTCGGGTCACGACCATAATTTGTTCCAAAAACTCTGGTCGTAACCCTAAGTAATTTCCCCCATAGGATTGTATGTAAATACAATTAATCTGTTCCAGACCATACGAACTGTATGTAAATATATTTTTTTTGAAGATTTTAAGCACAAAAATAGTTAATTATACCATAGAATGCACAGCGTAATAGTAAACTAAATGTAAAAACATTGAATAATACTGAGAAAACCTTGAACAGAGAAAAGTAACATTGCAAGAATTCACGCTACAGCCTTACGAACCACTCGCTGTAAACACTTTTTTTTAATGAGTTTTAAGCACCGGGAAAAAAATGAACATTTGAAAAATCCATAATTTAATAAACAACCAAGAAAAGTAACATTGCAACAATTCATGCTACGAACCGAAAAACGACATTTGAAAAATCCGTAATACAAAAACTAACCATAAACTAACCTTGCATGAGTCAAGTTCTGGCATGAAGGAAGTGAGGCGGAACTGGGTGGGAGGAGATTACTGTTTAGAGGTAAAGTCTGTGACGATGTGGGTTCGCTGCATGCTCCCATCTCGCTTCCAGGAGCCCTTAAACCAGTCACCGTCGGTAATGTTACCGATGAGCATAACAGTGAGGCACTACAATGGAGCAATCGGATGGTGCAAAAAGTGCCCAGTGCTTTTATTAAAATCAACAAAACAACAATCAAAAACAATGTCCAAATTAAATAAAGATCAGTACTTTCAGAATACTTCAATAAATAACTAATCCCATAAAAACAGAAGTGGAGGTTAACATCCAATAGAAAAAAGTCTTCATTAAATACGAGATTAAAACAATGCTCGAAGCAGTCTCTTTAAAAACAAGCCCGGTGCATTCTTTAACTGCCTTATGCGGCCAGCCATCCTTCTTCTGGTCACTCCAGCTCCTTGATCTCTCAGCTGGAGTGACCACTTCCTTCTGCCCCACCGAGTGTCGGCCAAAACAACCCTGCTTGGGCTCACTGCCAAGCTGCCTGCCTATGAGCACGTGCTTGCTCACAACGTTTCTTTCCACACTGCGTCCTGCTTACTTCCTCACTCCGCAACCTCCGTCTTTCTTTTCTTTTTCCTCCCTTTAGCCGCCTCGCGCTGTAGCAATCAACCACCACGCCCCCTCACTAAGTTGCAAGCGTGGCGATTATTTATTTAAAACTGGCCTCTTGACGTGAGCTGTGGACCCGCTATACCACAAAGTCCCTCTGCACGATGCACGTCTGACCAAGAACAATGTACTGTACAGGGAGAGACTGAACACGTGCGTAAATCACCAACGCGTACGAACTGGAAGGGAAACGTAATAGAGCACAAAGAGTTCACAGCGAATGCACAGGGAGAGACTGAACATGTGCGGAAATCATTGGTGCGTACAAACCGGAAGGGAAACTGGCTTGTCCGTTACCCGAGTGTGTGGTCGTGAACAGATGCAAAAGTTTTGCGAACTTTTTGGTCGTAACCCGATTTGTATGTGGTCCGAGATGTTTGTGATCCGAGGTTCCACTGAATTAAGAAATGTCCACCCAAAAAATACGTAACCAATTGTGGCCCCAATGGTAAAAAATTACTTATGAAAGCATCACACAGGGTCCAACATGGCTTATGTAAAGTTAGAAGACTCACTACATCTCTGTCAATTAAAATCGAGTGTGACAGTGCTGCTGAAAGAAACACTACTAACAAACATTGCCTTAGCAGCTAATTAACCCAAAAGAGTTCTAACCTTGTCAACAAGAAAGAAAAATGCGCAGTTGTAGTAAGCAATAGAACACCAGCACTGAAGGATTACAAAAACTCCCTACAGCCTTATAAACTACTATACCAGAGTAGTCAAAAACAGTATTAGTCTATGCATTAACCCTGCAACATAGACTGGCATCATCATCATCACCACCACCACCACCACCACCACCACCAGTGTAACAGTAATTTTCTGGGTGTAGCTGGGTTGCCCCAACAGGTTTTTGCTTCCATCTCTGCAATCCTGGACTTCCTTTGGGAAGAGACTTATTCTTCTCATATCAATCAGAGATATTATCAAACTAGGTCCTCTGTGGCCACTTTCCCTCCAAATCAAGACTGGTGGACCACATCACCCAATCATAACCTTACTTTTTTCTGCTGTGCTCAGCACAAAAACTATCACCTTAACACCAAATATTTCTCTTTAACTCTGTGATATACTGCACCTTCATCTGATCATTCTTATCTTTTTTCCCCAGCTTTGCTTAGTGTTCTGTCTCTATAGTAACACATTATCCTAGTTGTGGTGCTTAAATAGAAGTATGCTTTCATTAGATCCACTGATATCATAGATGTGAACAGAGGATAACACCTGAATGCAAAAGAATGTCTTAACATTGCTGCCAAATTAATTTATCTCTTTGTGGCAGCAGTGTTTTCATCTATAAATGTGAATTTCTGAAGACTAAAGCGGTCATAATCTTGGAATGACTCCTGAAACATGAAGGGAAATTCAACTTAATGAATTGGCTAGCCTAGTCATTAAACTTCAGTTGAATCAATCCTTTGAATTAAATAAAAAAACAGAGATTCACCATTGCCAAAACTCCAACATCCATTTGAGACAATGAAGTTAGAATGGGCTAATATTTCTGCTGGAATTCAAACACTATTTTGAGAACAAGCCTTGATGAAATGCTTCTGTTCTGGAGAAAACAGGAGACTAACTCACCATTAGCTAGAACTACTTCATTAATACCATTTATAATGTTCAACCATTATATGTTTACTATTATTATGTTTATTATTATTTGGAATTCATTATAGTTTGATGATGTGTGTTAGTTAAACATTTTCAGTTTATTATTCCTATTCCATTATTCTCCTATCAGTGAAAATTTGCTAGTAAATGGAAGGTCTGTTCTTTAAGAGCAATTAAAGATCTGAATTGTTACATTTGTTTGGTTTGCCTAAAGCAGTTACAGCCTTTCTATCTTGCAGTCTCTTCTTCATTTTTTGCGGATTTATAAAACTTCTGGATGGAAAATAACACGAATGAAAAATGCTATAAACTACTTAACATGACCAACACACTCCTCCTTGCATCATGCATAGACAAAACTAAACAATATTGAAATTTGTGTAGCCCTGTCTGGGAAATACTTATTGGTTAGATAAAAAAATGTTCATACAATATCTACATATTTCAATGATATCTTCTTCCAAAAGTGAGCTATATAAATATCTGTACACTAATAGACAGACATGTGATGGACAGTCACAGTAATATCTAGAATAAGTCATAGCATATATCACTACTAGGAAATCCAATCCCGGGCTCCCGGTAATTGGACGTTTTTCATTCTAGCATTCCCGGGAATGAAACTGCTGTAATTCCTGGCTGAACGGGAACGGCCAAGCTTGCATATATAGCATGTAAAAATATAAAAATCGATCAAAAAATAACAGAGTTATAGTTGAAAATAATTAAGTGGCACGGTTTTTTGGCCCACGGTGTAGTGTGTTGCTCATTAATTCAGTCAACAACAGACCAGCAGCAGTCAGTCTCCCAGCTCCCACTAAGATTGAGCACATTGGACTGGGAGGTGTCTGCACTCTGCAGCTCACGAATGCTGGACAGGGCAGAGTTTGTTGATGTCTGTGGCACGTGCTGTTGACAGTACAGGCTGGTGTCTTCATCAGACAACAGCTTTGCACAGCAACTTGAAATTGCAATGCGTCAGTCTGTTGCATCCGCATTAGCGGTGCCAAGAAACTTCCCATCACAGAATGATGACAAGAAACTGGATGCATCAGTAAAAGCTGAAATGGCGGTGTTTCAGAGCAACAGCAAGCGCGGGCGTTGTTTAGAACAAGTGCATCAGTATCTGATGATTGTGCTGCCTACTTCAGTGGAGGCAAAGCGTGCTTTCTCGTACTTGCGTACTCTGCACGAAAGTGCGCTCTTGCCTGGACGACCGCACGCTCGTCACGTTGTGCTTTCTACGCTCTTATTACACAACTAAATAGATACATGTACTTATATGACAGCATGAACTGCTTGTAGTTAAGGTTACAGTAGTTTTATTAAAAATAAGTGTCGGTTGTTCTAAAACGGTTCACATGCGAGATGCCCGTGCACTGTGTCATTCACAGGAGCCCGGGATTCCCGGGAATGATATGCGGGATTCCCAAATTCCCGGGAATGGATTCCCAAATCACTACAAATGCAATACAGCAGAGGTCACCTGACAGTAGGAACAAAATGACATGGAAATGTATGAGCCGTCTGCAATAAAATGTATTTAAGGAACAATTAAACAGGGTAAAAATACAGATGTAATGGGGAAAGAAAGTCCATAGATTAAAAAAAAAATTCCATGCTGAAATCACATTGTTACCGGATAAAGATTTTTTTTCTACAGCTATTTATTTTTCCTTCTTCATTATAGTGTAT
Organism: Polypterus bichir lapradei; assembly: GCA_026402145.1. NCBI lineage: Eukaryota > Metazoa > Chordata > Cladistia > Polypteriformes > Polypteridae > Polypterus > Polypterus bichir. Next base: position 22,168,271 of record JANRMT010062831.1, on the reverse strand, counting down.
AATCCTATGACTGACCTGTCATCCGATTCATTATACATTAATCAGGTTTTCACAACATCAGATTTCTACTTGACTGCTATTTCATTTTATGAAAAAAACCAAAAAGAATATAGATATGGTTGAATTGTGCCAATTAAGCTAACAACTTCATTTGGGACATTCAGTCTGCAATGCAGTCATTTTAGTGGATAGTAAAGAGAAAACTGACGAGTTATTATAATAAATTAAATAAACAAAGAAAAAAAAAACCAAATCACTCTTATAGCAAAAAGTTTCTTTTTCAAAAGTTTGTAATACGTTTTATACCAAATAGCAGAAAATGAAATTATGAAAAATATTTTCAGGGCTAAGATACATTTTTAAGCCTCACCTATCAATTCAATTAATTGCCTTTTCATATGTCAACTGAAATCAGATATAAGACTTTAAAATGTTTAGGTCTGATAATGTTTGTCCCAACTTATATCAACATGGTGATTTATGTTTAAATCACACCTGCTCTAATAAGCATATACAGAGAAAAAACTTGAGAGAGAGTGAGAAATAGAGAGATGAGCTCTTTCAAAATTTGCCACATGGAACAAAGCATATCCTCAGTCTACTACAGATGGTCTAATACTTGCAAAAAAATTAGTCACCTTTGAACTTCAATCGTTCCCATTGTTTCGTATGCAAAGTCACACTTGTTGTCTATTTCAATGGCTTTGCTGATCAGCTCTAATCCTTTATCAAGGTCTTGTTTCCACTGAAGCTGTAGCAGTCTACAAAAGAAGAAATGAAACAAAGTAGATTATTTCTCCAGATTTGGGGCAAGGGGGATGCAACTTGTCAGGCATTTCATCAGGAATAAAATATTTAACACAAACATTATACACTGTTGAAATGCTGACTTAAAATTACAATTATATTATTATTATACTGGAATAATATCTGACACAATCAAGTTAACTGAGGAAAACAGTTATAACAATCACTAAAGTCACCAATAATAACTACAGTTCAGGAATGAACATATCACTAAGCCACAATTAAAATGTCCACTAAAAAATTCAGAATTTATTAAATGCCACATACAAGGTTTGCTAAGGAGTCTGAAAAAACAGTAAGATAATAGACATACTTCTCTATCATATGGTCACAGATCTTACATCTATCTTAAATAGAGGTTGAAACAATTGTTTTCTCCAAAAATTTATATATGAAAAAAGCTGTCACTCTGTACTTCTGTTCTACATACATATATAAAAGGTGCAACAATTCCTAGAATAAATATGTATTATAAATGTGTGTGCCATACTGAAAATTAAATTGTTGTACCATGTATTTAATCAAATATTTAAACTGCCTACTTTTACTGTATATAAAAATAAGCAATTTATACTTCAGTGACAAAATCCTTACGGTGTAAAATATACTTGCATTGTATCAATACAGAAATGTAAATTTTCATTATTATTAATGAAATAAATTCCTACCGATCCAAAATGACCTAGTTAAGACTGAAATTATTTATGTTACATGAATCCTTTCTCACCCTTTGTGAACATAGGTTGTAGCATTGTCAGGTTCAAGTTCGATACACTTATCATACATTTCATCAGCTTTTCCAAACTGCTGCTGATCTGTCAAAGCCTAAACAAAAAGATATAATGGGGGAAAAACAAATTAAAAAGAATGAAATCTGTATGATACCAACATATTGAAACTTTATACTCACTTTAGTATATACACTACTGGTCAAAAGTTTTAGAAACCCCTCAGCTTTTCCAGTTTTTCTTCAAATTTCATCAGTTGAAATGCAATGAATTACTAAAATGCTAATTAGTTGTTCCCTGAAGAAGGCCCATTTGTAATATTCTAATACTTCCTTTTTTCAGTTTTTGCTAAACTAAACTTTAAATTTAAAACTTCTGACAGTTTACTACACCATTTTAGGTCATTCATTGCATTTCAAGTGATTAAATTAGATGAAAAAACAAGGTGTTCTAAAACTTTTGACTTGTAGTGTAGTTTTGTATTCAGTAAAGTAAAATTACTTAATAGCAAGTTGATCTACAATGTATGTGCCATGGCATTGACTCAGTCATGGAATTCTTTGGAAAAATGTAGCTCCATTCTTCCTGAGGAAAAAAATGAGTTAACGCAAAAAAACAGTATCACACACACACACATCTTCCCAGTAAATCTCATAGATGAGTAAATGTATTCAGATTTGTTGACCAGAAGAACATAGATAGAACACAGTATACCATCATAATTAAACAGAAACCACTATATAATTGCATAAATATTATGGATAAAGGCAATGTAATCCTTAAAGATTTCCTCCTTTATTACATGAAATGCTATTTCAATAATAGGCAAACAAGATGATAAGAGAGTTGGCTGGGACTGACTTACTATTTTACTCTATTAATATGGTAGAGTAGGTACGCGTAAAGTGGACAGCAAAGTATTCCTGCTTATTGATTTCTGCCTACTTAACATTGAAATGTACAAAAACACTTCACTGCAATTACTAATTACTAAGTAACAACCATGAATTTACTATATTCAGGAGTGTGAAGAATAGTTTACTGGAACTGCCACACTGCACTTGTTTTTGAGTATTAAGATCACTATCCTTAGCTCTGCAACTTTAAAATTACAGGCTGTACATTATTCCATATTTAAATTTTTCCCAACTTTTACCTATAATTGCTATCACTGATGGTATCTCACAAATTATATTTTCATTCAAATTCTAAATTACCTGCAAATAAAACTACAAATTATTAGAGAGATTATAATTTAACCTCAAATTAAAATGATATCTCCCACTTTAATGCCTGTTCAAATAATCTGTTATATATTAAATAAACTAAATCCTTCACATATGTGTATTCTAAAATGGTTTTGTGTACTTCATATTCTTGGTGGAATGTTCTTAATGTTTACTGTATCACTTCTTGGGAAAAGAAACACTCAGTAACTACCTATCCCTAACTGATTCAAGGTAGTCCATACTCTCAGCCACATTTTAGATTTAATTCTCTCTTACGGCTTTTAACATTCAGAATGGAATTATTTCTCTTAATTAGTGACAATGCTAGCAAGATAACAACAGCAAAGTAAATTGAGGTAAAAAAAAAATCTGTCTCAACAGAATTAAATCTCTCTATTATGAAAAAAATCTTGGAAGGCTTGGAAGGAGACGAGACATGATTTTCTCGGAGACACTTTAACGTCCCGCGAGACAAGGCAGTGAGACAAAAGGACAGTTGCTGTACAGGCTTTTAAATGTTCAAAGCAACGTGAGCGGGTGGGTGAGCGAAGCAAGCAGGCGGCTTTGCCCCCTAGTTTTTAATTAAAAAAGCAGTGCACAAGGCATGCTACGATTACTACACCAGATTAAAAATTATATTTACAATCTTAATAAGAAATTCAAACTCTCTGACACAGTATGCTAAATGCCATGGGATTACAGATTAAGCATTAACTGTTTTATACATAGAAGCCGTTGCATCACAACATATCACCCACTGACATTAATACCTTAGTAAATATAAGTTCAAATCATCAAATATAAGTTAAAATCAACATATATTTAAAAAAAATCAGAGTAAGATCTGAATGTTCTTAAGAAGTACAGATTAAATTTGCCACATCTTATTGAAAAGTTTTAGAGAAAACTGTAATCTTGTAACTAAAATGTTACCTTAAAACACAGTATTTCGAGAAATTTCAGTTCAGCTACACCCCAGCATAGTAACTACCTTAATTCATGTCACAAATTATATTCTTATTTTTTCTATTTTGAAGTTTATGCCACCACCACAACTATGTTTTTAAATTAAAGAACCTGTTTGACAATTTAGTTCGAACTCGTACTATTGCTTTGTTTAACTTTATACTTTATAAACTGTTTTCAAGACATGCAATGTCTAAAAATAGTTCCTCTTATTCCAGTATATGGTTAAACATGGTGTTCACCTAATTTTGTTGCCTGGACCAATTTGCTTTTCTATTTATATGTTGCACTTATGCGATATCATGCACCTTCATCCATATGTTGATGATACCTGGCTACAGTATATTCATCATTCAAAACAAATGATATTCCTTGGTTGCATAACTAATTACTACTTTATTGAGCCCACACATGGGTAAGTAAAAATAGTTTTACATTCAGGAAAACAAAACACTGAAATTATTTTAGTGTAAGATAATCCCACACGTAATGCAGGTGTTAATTTTTAACATGGATTTAACTTTCAGTTGACAAATCCCTACATTTCCTAACACCTCCTTTCTTCAGTTTAGAAACACTGCAAAATTTAGGGTCTTGAAAAAGCTAGTCCTTTCATTTGTTTAAAGCAGAATTGACTATCTGAAAGTTTTACTGCCAAATTGTACAAATGGTTTACTTACTGCCATACAATAATTTGAAACTATGACGAAAATGGTTATAACTAAAAATAAAAAGTATACAGTAATCCCTCCTCGATCGCGGGGGTTGCGTTCCAGACCCCCCCGCGATAGGTGAAAATCTGCGAAGTAGAAACCATATGTTTGTATGGTTATTTTTATATATTTTAAGCCCTTATAAACTCTCCCACACTGTTTATAAATATTCCCCGCAGAGTTATACAGCATAATCCCTTTGTATTCTCTTAGATATTATGTAAGATTCATTGAAATTATGTATATAAACACACTGTTTATATACAGTAAAACCTAAATATTATTTTAAAGATATTGAGTGTCTCCGATATCACATATGTTACAGCCATTATGATAGACAGGCCACCAGCAATAAATAAGTACAATGCAAGAAAAATAGTATACAGTAAATGTGTGTACAGTGACACTAAACGTACGTACATGTACTAAAATTAATTATGGTTACTCACCAACAATGACACGATGACTTGACCGATAACAATGAGTTTAATTTTACTGCACAACAAAGGAGAGCGTTCCAGCTCTTCTAAAAGAGCCACTTCAGGCGATTGTGTAGCACTGCCGTTCTTCTTCTGGCAGTCTTCAATCCAAATCCCTAAAGCAGATTCCATCCAGACTACTGACTTATTACATCCACTTACAACTCGTTTTGCACCCTGATTAAAAGGACACTGCGGCCGTAGATCTTATATTCCTTTCCTACTTTTTAAATAAAAAGAATCGTAGCCTTCAACAAATCCAAAACGTTTACCTTTTCGGCAATCGTTAACATCTTCCGTTGGCGCTTGGGCACGGCCCCTGAAGCAGTAGCAGATCGTTTTGGAGCCATAATGAAGGGCTTGACTATGCACAAAGATAAACACAAAAGAGCACAACTCTTTACACAGCGAAACACGTTGATGCTGAGTGAGCGAGACAAGACTTCCTGGTTAACACTGCATTCAGCACGCAGGAACTTAACTGCGTGCTCTGATTGGTTAGCTTCTCAGTCAGGAGAACTTAACTGCGTGCTCTGATTGGTTAGCTTCTCAGTCAGGAGAACTTAACTGCGTGCTCTGATTGGTTAGCTTCTCAGTCATCCGCCAATAGTGTCCCTTGTATGAAATCAACTGGGCAAACCAACTGAGGAAGCATGTACAGGAAGTAAAAAGACACATTGTCCGCAGAACCCGCGAAGCAGCGAAAAATCCGCGTTATATATTTAGTTATGCTTTCATATAAAATCCGCGATAGAGTGAAGCCGCGAAAGTCGAAGCGCGATATAGCGAGGGATTACTGTAACTGTAATTAACCGTATAACTCAAATTAATAAATCACTGCACAGGTTTACTGTAAGTTGACAGTGAAACTGAGTTTAATAAACATTGCTTTAGACAAATATGTCGTTTTATGTCAGCTCACAAATACTCATCCACTCATGTATGATTGCTAACAGGGAACTGCTTATTCATCTAATCCTACATGTCTTTGGGGATATGGGATAAAATCCCACACTAACCTGGGAAGAACATGAAAACTCAACATTGACAATAACTTGGCAGGAGGTTCAAAACCAGGATGCTAGATCCATGAAGCAGCAGTTCAAGGTTTTCATTTAGTCATGTTTACACAAGAAAACATGGAAGTTGCCTTCTCAGCTGCATCCAATAACAGACAGAACTTAAATAAACAGAGGCAAGTTGGGTTAAAATCTTGCAGAACAAAACTAAAATATTTACTTCACTTGAAAAACGGATTCTTTTACAACTAATTCAAACTGCTTGATAGTGCTTTTTCACCTAAAATGTTACATAATGCACACAAAAAAATTCCAGAAGTGCAGGATTTTGATCTCCAATACTGTAGTCATTATTAAAGAGACTTAAGGCACAAGAAAGAAAGACATTTCTGGAGTGATTTGTATGGGTTTTTATTTAAAGTGACTATCCTCCCAGATTTACTGAAGCTAAGTTCTGCGTGCAATTGGAGTCTGTCACCAGTTTAATGAATTTCCAATTTTATCAACATAGCCCTCTGAAAAACACTTATCTCATTATCTAGGTCAGCCCAAATAACTTTAGTTGCATGTTTGGTAATAAGCTAGAGTTTTTTTTAATTTTGGTTTGTCAGTCTAGTAAACAAGGTAATAAAGATAAAATAAGGTCCTTATCTGAGTTTACAGAGGAAAAATAACTGCAGATTGCATTTAGGGTGTATGTTTTCTGTATTAATATTTTACTTAAGATTATAATATAGGGTAGTCCCTAAGTATTTATATTCAATCATTATTTCTACCTTCTCCGCCACAACGGTAATGGGTCAACATGCAGATGGTTCTTAAAACACCAAGTTACTAAGCGGACCACTTGATTTAAATAATGACGTTCATCCGCTGTATATATACATCCTATTTACATGGTGTCATCAGCATACTTGATAATGGAACAATGGTCACTGTTCAGTCTAATGTCACTTTTGTACAGTTTAAATAATAATGAAGACAAAACACATCCTTCAGGGGCGTATTTCACATAACTTTTGAAAAAGTAGAATGTACTGTGAGAGATATAAAAGAAGGCTCTGAATTCATAATGTTTTAAATTAGTTAATATTCATACTGCTTACACACGTGGACAAAATTGTTGGTACCCTTCAGTCAATGAAAGAAAAACTCACAATGGTCACAGAAATAACTTTAATCTGACAAAAGTAATAATAAATAAAAATTCTATGAAATTTAACCAATGAAAGTCAGACATTGATTTTCAACCATGCTTCAACAGAATTATTTAAAAAAATAAACTCATGAAACAGGCCTGGACAAAAATGATGGTACCCCTAACTTAATATTTTGTTGCACAACCTTTTGAGGCAATCACTGCAATCAAACGATTCCTGTAACTGTCAATGAGACTTCTGCACTTCTCAGCAGGTATTTTGGCCCACTCCTCATGAGCAAACTGCTCCAGTTGTCTCAGGTTTGAAGGGTGCCTTTTCCAGACGGCATGTTTCAGCTCTTTCCAAAGATGCTCAATAGGATTGAGGTCAGGGCTCATAGAAGGCCATTTTAGAATAGTCCAATGTTTTCCTCTTAGCCATTCTTGGGTGTTTTTAGCTGTGTGTTTTGGGTCATTGTCCTGTTGCAAGACCCATGACCTGCGACTGAGACCAAGCTTTCTGACACTGGCCAGCACATTTCTCTCTAGAATCCCTTGATAGTCTTGAGATTTCATTGTACCCTGCACAGATTCAAGACACCCTGTGCCAGATGCAGCAAAGCAGCCCCAGAACATAACAGAGCCTCCTCCATGTTTCACAGAAGGGACAGTGTTCTTTTCTTGATATGCTTCATTTTTCCGTCTGTGAACATAGAGCTGATGTGCCTTGGCAAAAAGTTCAATTTTTGTCTCATCTGTCCATAGGACATTCTCCCAGAATCTTTGTGGCTTGTCCACATGTAGTTTGGCAAATTCCAGTCTGGCTTTTTTATGATTTGTTTTCAACAATGGTGTCCTCCTTGGTCGTCTCCCATGAAGTCCACTTTGGCTCAAACAACAACGGATGGTGCGATCTGACACTGATGTTCCTTGAGCTTGAAGTTCACCTTGGATCTCTTTAGAAGTTTTTCTGGGCTCTTTTGTTACCATTCGTATTATCCGTCTCTTTGATTTGTCATCAATTTTCCTCCTGCGGCCACGTCCAGGGAGGTTGGCTACAGTCCCATGGATCTTAAATTTCTGAATAATATGTGCAACTGTAGTCACAGGAACATCAAGCTGCTTCGAGATGGTCTTATAGCCTTTACATTTGACATGCTTGTCTATAATTTTCTTTCTAATCTCCTGAGACAACTCTTTCCTTCGCTTCCTCTGGTCCATGTTGAGTGTGGTACACACCATGTCACCAAACAACACAGTGACTACCTGGAGCCCTATATATAGGTCCACTGACTGATTACAAGATTGTAGACACCTGTGATGCTAATTAGTGGACACACCTTGGATTAACATGTCCCTTTGGTCACATTATTTTCAGTCTTTTCTAGGGGTACCATCATTTTTGTCCAGGCCTGTTTCATGAGTTTTTTTTTTTTATTAATTCTGTTGAAGCATGGTTGAAAAGCAATGTCTGACTTTTATTAGTTAAATTTCATAGAATTTTTATTTATTATTACTTTTGTCAGATTAAAGTTATTTCTGTGACCATTTTGAGTTTTTCTTTCATTTCTTTCATTGACTGAAGGGTACCAACAATTTTGTCCACATGTTTCTTAATCAATATGTGAGGCTGGTTGGTTTTGAATGCTGAAATAGTGCTCGGACACAGGAACCATACTAGTCAAATTTTTTTTAGATTTGACACCGTTGGTCATCTTTAAATGACTTAGTTTCTATCATTAAAATGTGTTTTTTTTATCAAGTGTTAAAAACTTTTCAATGGAATGAAAGTTGAGTGTGCTACCATGTCACCGTACACAATGACCTACTAATCTATATAACATTCAATTTGCTAGTAAATTACACTTCCACTGCTGATACTGTAACACTTCTACTTGCTTTTCATGGTGCTAAATGACTTCTGACACATTTGGTTTTGTTAAACTTTCTATTTACATAAAAACACCACCCATGGCAGTTACTATAAACAAAAATGTATCTTTATCTCAGGAAAAATTGTGTCAAAAAACATGTAATAAATTACTTCCAATTTCCTTTTGCTGTTGTAAACATACAGTACAGGCCAAAAGTTTGGACACACCTCCTCATTCAATGTGTTTTCTTTATTTTCATGACTGAATGCATCAAAACTATGAATGAACACATGTGGAGTTATGTACTTAACAAAAAAAGGTGAAATAACTGAAAACATGTTTTATATTCTAGTTTCTTCAAAATAGCCACCCTTTGCTCTGATTACTGCTTTGCACACTCTTGGCATTCTCTCGATGAACTTCAACAGGTAGTCACCTGAAATGGTTTTCACTTCACAGGTGTGCCTTATCAGGGTTATTTAGTGGAATTTCTTGCTTTATCAATGTGGTTAGGACCAGCAGTTGTGTTGTGCAGAAGTCAGGTTAGTTGGACGATCATTTATTTTTCAACAGGACAATGACCCCAAACACACCTCCAGGCTGTGTAAGGGCTATTTGACCAAGAAGGAGAGTGATGGAGTGCTGTAAATGGTCATGAAAATAAAGAAAACACATTGAATGAGGAGGTGTGTCCAAACTTTTGGCCTGTACTGTACCTCAGAAGAGAAGGCATGTTTTCTTTTTCTTTTTTTATCTTTTATTGAATTTATTAAAAGCATGTAACTTTCTATACAATCAAGTCAAACTTTAAAATAATAAATTCAATTTAACACCCACCCATGAGAAAGGCTAACAGCCAGAGTAAAACTTTGAGAGTAGTAAAGAGGGAAAGAAGTCCTACTCCCCAAAATAAACACTTATTCTAAAATGTTGTTGATAAGATCCTGCCAGGTTTTAAAAAAGTTTTGAACAGATTCCCTAAGTGAGAATTAGATTTTTGCCAATTGCAAATAGTATATAATATTAGTTACCCTCTGACTTAAAAGAAGTGGGCTAGGATTCTTACAGTTGAGCAAGATAAGTTTACATGATAATAGTGAAGTAAAGGCAATTACAGTTTATTTGTCTTTCTCCACTTTAAGCCCATCTGGAGTACACCAAACACAACTATTAATAGATTAGGAGTGATTGTGACACAGAGGCTGTCTGATAGGACATTGAAATTTTTTTGCCCAGAATGATATTAATTTGGTACACGGCCAAAGCATGTGGCCTAGTGAGGCTGGAGCAGGATTGCAAAGTTTGCAGGTTGGACCTTGCCCTGAAAACATTTTTGACAATTGTAAACAATATAGATGTGCTCGATAAAAAAATTTAAGTTGAGTAACTGAATGTTGTGTATATATGGAGCTAGAGTGAATTCTGTACATGGCCACCTTCCACTTCTTTTCTGAAATGTTGTGTGAGAGATCCTTTTCCCATTGTACTCTGGGATCTTTAAAAGGAAGGGACTATATAAAATGCTTTTATATATTATAGAAATGCTGAGTCTTCAAGACCACTCAATATTTCTTCTGGAACAGAAATAGGTGGGAAGTGAAGAAAACTGGGCAGATTGTGTTGAGCAGTTTCTAATTTGGAGATAGTGGAAAAATTGCATTGATGGGAAGTTAAATTTGGAGTGTAATTGTTCGTAGAATGCATAAGACATACAAAACTCTAAATGATTTTATCCCATACGTTTTCCAAACATTAAAAACTGTGTAAGTTTGAGAGGGTGGAAAAAGGTGGTTATCATGTAGAGGTGCAACAGATAAAATATTCTCTAACTTTAAGTGCTTTCTACATTGGTTCCATATTGTAAGTGAAGGAATTACAATTGTGTTTTTAGTATTTTGACAATACCTTGTATTTACTGGTGTACAAAGCAAGGAATATAAAGAAGTACTGCAGGATTTCACTTCTATTGCGGACCAAGCTAGTGGGTAATAAAACTGAAAATTAGGTAGAGCAATGCCACCTTCTGGTTTAGGTTGTTATAGGGTTACTGTTTGGATGTGTGGATATTTCGAATTCCAAACAAATGAAGTTATGATTGAATCTAATATCTAAGAAAAGATTTGTTAATGTATATAGGGATGTTTTGAAATAGAAACAGAAGCTTAGGGAGGATATTCATCTTGATAGTATTAATTCTCCCTGCTAAAGTAAGATGGAGGATAGACCATGTATGCATTTCTTGTTTAAGTTTTCCCAAGCAGAAAGCAAACTTTTGTTGAAAAAGAACTTCATATTTATTTACTTGTGATGTTTATCCCTAGGTATTTAAACTAATCTGCAAAGACAAAAGGGAAGGTGACCAATCTACTGTTGTTTGCTAGAGAATTCAATAGAAAAGGCATACTTTTTGTTCAAATTAAGTTAGAGTTCAGATATCTTTTGAAATTCTGCTAGTGAAGTTAGGGCTACAGGCACAGAATTTTGTGGGTCTGATATATACAGTACCATATAATCTACATATAGTGGTATTTTCAGTTCAAGTTCTTCCCTGAAAATCCCCTTTATGTCTGATGCACTTTGAAAGAGAACAGCCAATGGTTTACTGGCGATTGCAAACAGCAGTGGTGGCAAGGGGCATCCTTGTTTAGTACCGCGCTCTACTTTAAATTAGTCTGAAATAATCTTAATACTAACTGAATGTATCGCAAAACACGTTAGATTGTGTCTTGTATTCTTTAAACTGAGTACAATACAAGAACTTATAGTAGTCGCTAAATGTGTGCATTATATTTTTATGGTCAATGACTTTATCTCTGTCTGTGCTAGTGATTACAGTTATTGCAGTGCGAACTTCCTGCTTGTGGATTTGTTGAGCTAAGATCTTATTAGTGTTCTGTCTGTGTTCACAGTAATGATATGGTGATTTAAAAATGAGTTGTTCCATTTTTTTTGTTGTCAAGAGGCTGAGTTCTGATTGCAAAGCCTGTCTTTTCCTAAAAAGTGCCTCATTTGAAGACCTGGTATGTTCTTGATCTAATCTGGAAATTTCACTGATTAATTCTGAGGCCTTCTTGGTTTCCGATTTATTTTTGTGGGAGACATGAGATAATCTGTCCTCTTAAAAATGCCTTCAGAGTTTCCCCAGAGTATTTTCTTGCAGAAACCTCTGAGGACACATTTGTCACAAAAAAGAATCAATTTGCTTGAATATACATTTTGCACAGTTCTCATCAGCTAATAACAATGAATGAATTTAAAACACAATTAAGGTCTCCAGCCATTATAATTATATGAATGTTCAAGCAAGGAATGGATGCAAATATGTTTTGGATAAAGTCTCTATCATCCACGTTGGGTGCGTAGATATTTATCAAAATCACTTTACAATTAAATAAATTACCCATCACCATCACATATCGCCCTACAGGATCAATACTACATCTGATACTGCAAATGAAATTGTTCTTTGAATTAAGATTCCCTCATCTCTAGTTTTTTAGCTGGAATGGAAAATTTGGCCAGTCCAGCCTCTTTGCAACCAAAACTGATCTTTGTTGTTGTTAAGTGAGTCTCCTGTAAAAACAGTATCTTGGCGTTTAGACCTGTTAGGTGAGAGAATCCTTTCTTCCTCTTTAATTTGTGATTGAAACCTTTGACATTCCAGCTCACAAAGTTCACTGTATGGTCATACAGAAATTGCTTCTGAAGTTTTGTTGTCACTGAATAATCTTAAATTAAAATAGTACATTATTACATAAGATGGCTTTAACCTTAATTTCCAATATTGACAAGAGCTGTGGCTATGAAGCCTGTTGTTGTGTTGGCACTTAAAATTGTGGGGATAAAAAGGACAGATCAGAAATAGCTTGCTGTCTTTACCTCTCCAGATCCCCACTTCCCCCCATTTTGCCTCCCCAAGTGAGGCTAGACCACACTTCATGAAGTCCCAGTCTCCTGACATGCCTAGAAACAGAGCACATCTAGAACAAAACAAATCCCCAAGCAATGGTGTAGAAGGAATAAAGTATCCATTGGCAATACAGTCCAAATACTATAAACCTAGAATATAATCTTGAACAGGCCAATCAAGTCCCAGCTTCACTGGGTCACATGTTTTGGGCCTGTACCAAATTAACATCATTTTGGACCAAAATGTTTTAAGTGCCTTTCAGACAGCCTTGGTGTCACAATCCCTCCTAACCCATTAACAGCTGTGTTTGGTGTTCTTCCAGATGGGTTTAAAGTGGAGAAGGACAAACAAACTGTGATTGCATTCACTACACTTTTGGCACGCAGACTTATTTTGCTAAACTGGAAGAATCCTAACTCTCCTCTTTTAAGTCAGTGGGAAACCAATGTTTTATACTATTTGAAATTGGAAAAAATCAAATACTCAGAGGATCTGTACAGATTTTTTTCAAAACATGGCAGGATCTAATCAGTAATATTTTAGAATAAGCTCTGAAAAGCACAGAGGAAGCAATTATTTCTGCATTTCTTTTTACTTCTCCATTCATCTCTATTGGCTTATCAAACTCATCAATTTAGGTATGTTTACACACCTTTAAGTTTTACCCTGTTGGCCATGCTCTCTCTCTC
>JANRMT010062831.1:22100004-22148605 GCA_026402145.1 Polypterus bichir lapradei | reverse complement strand
TTATTGCAGAACAGTTTAAATACCTAGGGGTAAACATCACAAGTAAACATAAAGCTCTGTATCAACAAAATTTCGCCGTCTGCATGGAAAAAATTAAACAAGACTTACATAGATGGTCAACCCTTCATCTCACACTAGCTGGAAGAATTAACACTGTTAAGATGAATATTCTTCCTAAGCTCCTTTTTTATTTCAAAACATTCCAATATACATTAATAAATCATTCTTTAGGCAATTAGATTCAACAATAACCTAATTTATTTGGAACTCAAAACATCCACGCATCAAAAGAGCGACCCTACAAAAACAAAAGGCAGAAGGAGGCATGGCTTTACCTAACTTCCAGTTTTATTACTGGGCAGCAAATATACAGACGATAAGAACCTGGACACAAACAGAAGAACATACACAAGCTTGGTCCGCAATAGAAGTAAAATCCTGCAGTACTTCTTTGTATTACTTGCTCTGTGCTCCAATAAACACACGTTATCGGCAATATACCAAAAACCCAATTGTGCTCCACTCACTTAGAATCTGGAACCAATGTAGAAAGCATTTTAAGACGGAGAAGCTTCTATCTGTGGCACCTCTGCAAGAGAACCACCTCTTTCAACCTTCGCAAACATATGCAGTTTTTAATACCTGGAAAAAATTTGGAATTAACTTGCTTAGAGATCTTTATATAGACAACGTCTTTGCATCCTATGAACAATTACATTCCAAATTTAACATTCCAGCTACACATTTCTTTCACTATCTTCAAGTCAGGAACTTTGTTAAACAGAACCTTCCAGATTTTCCTCATCTTGCACCTTCATGTTGGAAAAAATATTGCTCAAGCTCAAGGACTTAGACACCATCTCTACAATATATAAAATCATTTTACAATCCCTCCCTTTCAAAGATCCAACAGGACACTAGAAAAAAGATCTCTCAATCAATATTTTAGAAAAGGAGTGGAAAGTAGCAATGCAGAGAATTCACTCGAGCTCCATATGCGCAAAGCATACAATTATACAACTCAAAATTATATATCGAGCACATCTGTCTCGACTAAAACTCTCCAAAATGTTTCCAGGGCATGATCCAACCTGCGAATGCTGCAACCAAGTCCCAGCCTCACTGGGTCACATGTTCTGGGCCTGCACCAAATTAACATTATTCTGGACAAAAATTTTTAATTACCTTTCAGACAGCCTTGGACTCATAATCCCTCCTAACCCATTAACGGCTGTTTTGGGGTTCTTCCAGAGGGGTTTAAAGCGGAGAAAGACAAACGTGATTGCATTCACTACACTTTTGGCAGGCAGACTTGTTCTGATAAACTGGAAGAACCCAAACTCTCCTCTGTTAAGTCAGTGGGAAACTCATGTGTTATACTATTTGAAATTGGAAAAAATCAAATACTCAGTTAGAGGATCCGTACAGACTTTTTTCAAAACATGGCAGAATCTAATCAGTAATATTCTAAAATAAGCTCATAAAGCACAGAGAATTTATTAATTTAGTTATGTTTACAAGCCTTAAATTTCACGCTGTTTGGCTTGCTCTCTCTCTCAGGGGTGGGGATCGATCTGTTTTTAACTTAATTTTTCTTTTTGTAAAAACTTGATTGCTCTGTATGGATTGCAATAAAATTAATAAAGTATTAAAAAAAAAATTATATACAATATTTATAGTGCACACAACCCAATACTCCCGTATCAAACACCCTCAGTCCAGGCCTCTTATCCAATGCCTTTTCCTTCTCCTGACCGCCTCCACTCCTCTCTTCCGAGCTCTGTCCTCTTCCACCAATCGAATGGAGGGAGGCGGCCCCTTTTATATTCACCTGGATGTGCTCCAGGTGCATCCCAACAAACTCCTGCCAGCATTCCCTGGTGTGGCGGAAGTGCCGGCTGTGCACCCGGAAGCACTCCGGGTGTCCATGGTCATCTTCCCCCCAGCACTACTGCTTCATCCAGAGGACTAAATATGTAGAACTTGCCTTGAACATCCACTCTCAATTTAGCAGGATAAGAGAGGCTGTATGTGATTTCAGCTTTCTGTAAGTGCTGTTTAATTCTGTAAAATGTGGCGTGTTTAGCAGCTGTTGAAGGTGAAAAATCAGGGAAGATGTGAATGTGGTTATTTTCAAAAATAATCTTGTTTCAGTCTGAGAAGTGACATCAGATTTAGTTTAGATTGTACTTTGTTGAAACGTACAATGAGGATTCAAGGTTTTGAGGTGTTCGAGCCACATATGCGGCAAGCCAGTGTCCTACTTGAAGTCCTCTGCAATTATCTGAGATAATAGTTAAGCGATGAGTTTCACTGGGTTTGGGCTTTCATGGTTTTCAGGGAGACCTTTGATTCTGATATTCCTCCTTCTATATCTGTCTTACAGCGCAGCTAGTCTGCCTCCAAGCACTTTGCATTCAGATTTTGTAGCCATTGCTTTTTTGTCAGCGGCGGAAGCCTATTGTTCAACTATTTCAAAACAATTTGTGAACATTTGCTTAATGTTTTCAAGCTGAGCATCAAGTGCTCTAAATTTATTTTCAAACTTGCTCGCATTTTTTCCTCATTTTCTCTAGCATACCTCAAAGTTATTACCGTATATACTCGTGTATAAGTTGGGTCCTGAAACCCAAAAAAATCGGTCAGAAAAATCAGACCCCGACTTAAACACCCGTTCAAAAATGCGACACATTTTTTTATTTTTTAACATCTTCTTGCTTCCTGCAATCTTGCACCAGTTTCTCAGACACATCGAATTTTGTTGCAGCAGCACAGTTATCAATTTCTTTTGCCACTTTAACGACTTAATTTAAAACCAGCATCATATTTTCTTCTGATCGAGCGCTCCATCGTAGATGAGGGATGTTCTTACGATACAAGTGTATGAGGGTGTGAGATACTAAAAACAAAACAGTGCAAACGTCGCTTCAGAATAGTTCGGGTATTATTGTGTGGTCACGTAAGCATAATACATAGAAAAAAATGCAGTGCACTGTGTGGTTACTCTCTCGGGTGGGCGTTAGCATATCATAATCTCTTGAACCAATAGTGCGAGTTTTCTGCATTTGATTTGCATGATTAACATTATAAAATACTGGAAATTATACAGTAAGCCTGTTCTCTTTATAAGAAATTCCATTAAAAAAAGAAAAAGAAAAAACTGAAAACTCACCTGTGCATAAAGGGCATAGCCTTCAGCACATTTTGGGAACCTTTTAATGACATCTTCAAAGCCAGTCATGGCAGACTGAACTTGAGAAAGATTATTTCCATTATATGCCTGGCGATACTGGGGGAAAAAAAAAGAAAGGAAAAAAACAGACTTTAAATTTTCATTTGTTTTGGGATTTTAAATTAAAAACTGTTTTTAAAAAGTCAACACTTCTGAAATGTCAAACAAACTTGAAGGCAGGTTTATCTGTGATGCTGCATCGTATAACAACACAGAATATTTATGGATGCATATCAACATATTTTTGGTTTTTTAGAATTGGAAAATTATCTTTCATTTGAAAACCCCCCAAAAAAATATAATGAAAAGAAGACTTACCAGAGCAAAGCACTTTTGTGCTTGTGCTAAAGCTGAGTCTGGCCTTAACTGTATGCATTTGTCAAAATCACTAACTGCTTCTTCTACCTGATCCAGCAGGATTCTGAGCTGTAACAAAATGAGAACAAAATAGCAACTTTAAAAATAGAGTGTATCTGAAATGGAAATATGCAAAGCAAAAATTAGGCTATCTTCAGCTACCTATATATTATACAATACCACTGCGAAATTCAAAGGCAGTCTGAACAACTGGACAGGGGTATATCAAGGTGATCATGAAAAGATTTATCAGTTGTAACATTGTTACAGGCTCCATTGAAAATATCCATTACAGCTTCTTTCTTTGAGTAGTCTGCATTGATGTAAAATGGCATTAATCAATCGTCACCAAAGAGTTCTGCTTTTGCCATGGAGTTAATATCTCTGTAGCTACACATGGTGAGGGGTAAAGTACAAAACAGTGCAATTTGATCAAGCAAGGATACATCACAGTTTCTGTTACTCATTACAACAATGTTGCTAGGCTACTTTGTGCTATTTCTCATAAAGACAATATCCAACCACATGACTGTCATCTTCTAGAAATGTCTTATGTGGCATCAATGCCCTTTTTTGTTTCTACAACAGCATTTCTGGAATGTTCTATTCCAGATGCTCACTGGAGGAGAAAGTGGACAGTGCTTAGTTGGATGTTCAATAAGACACCCCCTTGCTACTTTTATGCATCCTAGCTGCATACTTATTTTGGTCCCACAATACAATCCTTTGTTCAAACTCCTAAAATTTCTTACTTATGTCCGTTTTGCTTTCCTGTAAGATGGACAGTTACTTTTGAGTTTAACTCTTGTTTTTGTTACAGATATGTATAATCTTATGGCTAGATTATTGCATGGACAAGAGTTTTGACCTTGGTTTATTACAAAAATTAGAAAAAAATGAAATAACTTGCATTTCAATTAATACATCAAATAATGGTACTTAAGGTCCTTGCTTTTGCAGTGACAAAATAAAATTTAACTAGTACTATGGCTGAAATAAAAGAGGAATCCAATATTTTCAGGTTAAAACATTTGTACAATGAACAAATTTAAAATGCTTTCCTTTTTAACATATCTAACAAAAAGAGGGAGAGAGAGAGGTTTGGAGCATGTGCTGATACAGTGCATTGCCGCACACACCACACAACAAACCACCTCAGGATCCAGATTAGGACCAGAGTGCAGCCATGCAACGGGTGATACCTCAGCACCACACTAGAGTTTGTTTATGGTGGCTGGAGTGCCAATTCTGCCACCAACCCCCAAGTTTTTCCCTGCAGGTTGGAGGGCCTACATGCAGGAACGGATGCAGAGTAACGTCATACCCATGACGGAGCAATTGCAGGTTAAGGGCCTTGCTCAAGGGCCCAACAGAGCAGAGACCCTTTTGGCATTTTACGGGATTCGAACCGGCAACCTTCCGATTGTCAGTGCAGGTCCCTAGCCTCAGAGCCACCACTCCACCTAACAAAAAGCACAAATTGAGACTCATCTGCTAAACAATTTCTCAAACGTGAGGAAATACCATGTGGAAAAAGCTGGCTTGAGTGTCTTAAAAAGTGACTCATGACAGTGTATTTTGATTCTCTGACAGTTTTACACACAAATCAGAATGTGTTTTAGTTATTGTTACTTATAGTTTGTGCTCTACAAGAATTGTGCAACATGTTCTATCTGCTTGCATACACAATCTGACAGACACAGCAACAGCTTTTGTGGCTATCACTCCTGGTAATTTTGAAGCAACTGGGAATGAAGGAATAGCTGCCCTGTGTATTTGATCTGTGTACCTTTCTACTCAAGCCATTTTGTAGATTGCTAGAACATTCAGTGCTGAAACAAGTATCTGGAATAATTACCTTGTGATATCAAGTGCCAATGATTTGTTCTTCACGCCAAAAAATATCATAGAAATAACAGGAAAAAGCCTAACACAGAAAAAGCAAGCGATTGCAAGGATACTAGTATACAATGTGGTTTTTGCTGTTTTAATTAAATGTGTCATGGGCAGTAAATATGTTTATTAACCTAAAACAGTCATAGCATCGGAAGTCTAGCACTTTACCAAAAAACTTGCACAAAATGCAATCAATCATTTGAGTTGTACAGTAGGATGCAAAAAAAATAATCTTCACAGCAAGCATAAAATATATTCAACCAAGAAGGTTTCTCAGGCTGAAAGCATAAAAATAATGAGTCAAATTACTTTAAGCTGTTATAACATCTCCCATGATTAACATTATGCCAATGGCGAGCTCACAATATGGCAAAACTTTCTAGAGTCTGATTAGGCTAATCTGACATTTTCTGTGTTTTCGACAGCCAAGTCTGCTGCTGTGCAACATCTTCTCTTTCCACTTGCCTCTGTACAGTTTACTTTCATGATTAAAGAGAAACACAAACCTCATATACTGGCTGGTGGCTACAAACCTTAAGAAGTTTTTAAGGAAGATTGGAGACAGTAATTACGATGCACATAAGGAAATGGAAGATGATGCACCACACATTACTGAGTACAGAAAAACTGCAGACTCACCTGGCCACGGTGATGATAAACATCAGCATTGTGAGGGTCGATTTCAGCTGCCAAGTTGAAGTCTTGTGTAGATAGCACAGGTAGCTGTTGCTGCATGTACATGCTTCCTCGTTTTATAAGAGCATTTGCACGAAGCTGAAAAGAGGAAGTTTGGGGATTAAAAACACTGATTCTCTGTATATGTAAACTAACCATAACAATAAATAAAATAAAAATTATATTTTTAATGCAATTTAATCCTCTCCCCAGCTTTTTTAAATTTACTTATAGGTGTATTCAAGATACTTGTGCTACTCTGCTGACAGCAAATTCTATTTGGACAGGATAAGTTTTACACTAGGAGGTGGGTTTAAAGTAATCATTACTGGAGGATCTATGTCATTTTTAAGCTTTATCTCAATGGAATTAATTTTTATACCAGGAGGTGGTGTAAAGTCTGATTTACCAGCAGTGCATTACTCTGTACCAGCATTTTTCCGTTCCCTTTAGTTAATATACGCATACTGTTAGCTCAGATCATATATCCTCTTGGGGACAAATAAAGTTCTGCCTATTACCAGCCTTTATTTATAAGAATAATATGTCCATTTGCAGCACTAAGGGAGACAGTCCTGCTCCTACTGACTTTTCTATATAAACTGTGTACATCAGCACGACGATAGACCTTTGAGGAGATATAACACTACCTACTCCCTGTTATTCAGCGTGCACAACGAGGACACAGACAGTTCTTCCCACTAGACTATCATCTTGTGCTTACTGCTGGCTGAAGTACCCTTTCACTCATGCACACCAGTAATGCTTAACACGGTAATTGCTTTACACAAAAACCTGCCCACAAACATCCTACAACCCATCTCCATGGGTATGCAACTGAAACTCCAGTTTTGCCTATGGTATTCGGACTCTTGTTTTCCTTACATTTTCTTTTATTGCTCATTGAAATTTCATGTCATCTTCCCAGGAGACACTCAGCTAAAACAAAACAACATGCTTTGCTAGGTCAGACCACAGAAGTACAGCACACCCCCGCGAAGTCGCGGTTCAGAGTTCGCGGCCTCAGTCATTTGTGGACTTTTCCTTAGAACCTAACTAATAATTGTTAGCGGAAACCGCAAATATCCTCCGCAATTTTTATGGCTTTTTTCATGGCAATACTGTACTGTAGGGAGAACCGCAACTTGGGATGGTGAAAGTAGCCAATAGAATTTGAAACTGCAACTCCCAGCAGTCCCTGTAGTGACTCTGATTGGTCTTTTGCTGAGGGTGCTGGGGCTGTTGAGGTCAAAGGATGTCAGTGCGGCTTTTAAAATGAGGGACGGTGATCAAAAGCAAAAAAAAAAAATAATTTGTGTTTCAAGTTCCTGTATGTCTGCCTGCCTTCTGTTGAGTTACCTGTACTTATTAATTTTGTCCTGGATCATTTTGTGCATTTGGATTGTCTACCATCTGCCTGTGTACATGAGGACTGTAAGTGGATTCATGGTCATCCTGCAAAGAAAGGAGCGCACCTGAACCCGTCCACCCGTCTTCACCATTTCAGAAACTACCTTTAGGTCTATCTTTACATTCCCATTTAACGAGCAGATCTCTGGACTATCTATTTTCATCCGTTGCCGTTTTTCATCAACTTTTTCATGATTTACTGTATGTGTTTTGTTTGTACTTTGTTGTATTTAATGTGTAATTGCCATAAGGGGAACAGGGGTGGTATCGTTTTCTTATTTAATTTGTTTTCATTACATTCTTTATTTGTTGTTTGATTACCAGTTTGCTTTGTTTTTGTCTCTGTTTGTGAGTGCACGTGCGTCGGGTCAAGGCTGGACTCTCCACCATAAAAATAAATAAATCACCATCTTCTCGACTGTGGCTTCTCGCACAACACTATGCTTACTAAAAAGCCTGAACCGTGCCTGTCCTTTTTGGCTGATTGCTTTGTTTCTCTCTCCTCCCCCAGACATTCCCTGCTCCTGTTGGGGGTTGTGCTCCCCTATGATGTTTGTCTATTCTTTAATTGATAACTAACTGCATACTGAGCTCCTTTTACTTCTGAAAGAGACATGTTTGTTTGAAGTGTTTGAATAAAGTTCCTGTCTCTACAATGTGCTGTGTTTCTGTGCAACTCTGTGACCCAAGCGTGACACCCTGCAAGCCTCACTGTCCCTGGGACTGAGCCGCTGCACTAAACGAGCCTGAGAGCATCAGCGCTTACCTCTGTGTGATTGCATGCAGCCTGTTCAAGCGCAGTTGGCTTAGTGATTTTTTTTTTTCATCCATGGCATCAGTTGCACTTTGTACATATTGTTCCAGTAGTTTTTAAAATAGTTTTTACGGTTCATTGTAAAAAAGTGTGTAAAATGATCAATGTTGCAGTAATTTTGATGCTCTTTGCATGAAAGAAAATGTGTTCCATTAAAATTTCACTTTTTCTTTGTTAATTGTAACGTTTACTTAAAGTGCAGCAAAAAAGTATTTGGCATCCAGGGATGCATTAACACCCAAGTATGTGGCAGTTTAAGGGTTAAAGCCCCAAGATGCCGCAGAAACGAGCTGCACCATCTAAGGCTTCTGGCAAAGAAAACGCACTTGCA
The DNA here is from genome assembly GCA_026402145.1 of Polypterus bichir lapradei. Lineage (NCBI taxonomy): Eukaryota > Metazoa > Chordata > Cladistia > Polypteriformes > Polypteridae > Polypterus > Polypterus bichir. The sequence goes on along the minus strand of JANRMT010062831.1, from coordinate 22,139,890 downwards.
TGAATTACAGTACATATAGCGGTAACATCGGTATTTTACATTCTAGCACTGTGGGAGATATAGCAATACAGTGTACAGGTTTACCTTTAGATTCTTTATTTTTAGGTAATGTATTAAGCTGATTTTGAAATTAAAGTGTTTTGGGGGCATATTTAGGTTTAAACTATGAAAATAGGCATTTTTTTTAACCACATCCAAAATTTGCAGTTTTTTTACAATTCGCGGGTGCTCTAGGAACGTAACCCCCGCAAATTTTGGGGGTGTACTGTATATCTGACCCAAGTATTGTTTTTACAGTACTATCTGGAAATATGACTCCTTTCCAAAGTCTGCCTTGTGCTGCCACACTATTGTGAGGAGACTTGCTGCTGGTTTATTCAGAGATGATATCTTCCCTGCCTTGATGAAAGTAAATGACCAAGTCACAGGATACAGATGCTTACTGCAGGTGATGCCTTTATACATAATATTTGCATTAATGGTCAACATGCCAAAAACACCACCCTTCTTTCAACACTTTCAAGCAACATCATAAAATAATTTTTCACCATTCATTTTTTTGGGGTATTGTGGGCATGATGCTGTTTTGGCCTTACCCCATCAGAAATGATAATGTGCAAGTCAGGGAACTCTATCAATACAAGAAAGTTAATGTTTGAACACAGTGCTGCAGTGTATATTATATATATTACAGTTAAACCTATTGTACGTTTCATTATCTAATTTAAAATGCATCAACAGTAGTCTATTTAGCCTGAATGAACTATCCTCTAACCCAGGTGAAAAGTTCTACTAAGCACACTATTACAACATAAATTGATGTGTAAATATAAAGGGGGCTTAAGATGAATTTTCCAATATGTGTTTTAATATTTATAATTTCCAGCATATCATCACCTTGACATTGGCATCCTCCATACTGATGACCTGGTCAAGATCCGGCTTAGCAGCTGAGGCATTGCCAATTAAAAGATAAAAAGTAGCTCTCAGTAATAGTGCTTCAGCAGTGTACTTCCCATGTGAATCTATTTCTTTAGTACATTCAGTGATGATTTTATCATAGTTTTCCTCCTGCATGAACTGCTTAGCCTTAAGGTAACCCGACCTGCAGGGGAAAAAACGAAAAGGAAACTGAAACTAAGGAGGCTATTTTGATTAATAGAATACACAATAAAATGATTCATAGAACAATCATCAAAAACACTGTGGGAAAGCAATTTCAACAATTTAAAGCAACAACTTTATAGTTACTTGCTGTTTACTAAAAGTATAAAACATGCATGCTATCATATTCTCTCTCTCTTTATTGACTTTTATTAAAAATAAACAAATACACAGTGCATTAATTAAACACTATTATCCATATCTTTCTTTAATTTAGATATCCATAATTGATACTAAACAAGAGCAGAATGAATGCTCTAAGGTTTAAAACTGCTTTGGAGATTGAAAAAGTGTATTGGATAGTTTAATACATCATCAAGACTTTAAAAATAGGATAGCACAGAGTTCTTACAACTAACTACAAGCTTTTAAATATTAATCTAAATTTATCAAATATATAGTTTTTAAAATTTTTTAGAAATTTGCCATGTTTCAGTTTGTACAGTTCAGAGGTAGTGTTAAATTCCTTTCACTTAAGGATCTAGTAAAACAGTTAATTTGATTATAGGTACCCAAACTTTAGCATGCAAACCTTGGTCTCTAAGGATTTCAACTGTGAAATTTATAAAATTCAGTGTAGGAGGAAAGTGATGTCTTATAGACTACATATTATATTACTTAAAGCACTGAATTAATTTAATACCTATAACAATTCCAAATCTCCCAAATATTTTAATCTACTGCACTCCTGTTATACCACAACAGTTTTTCATATGATGGTGCACACAGGAAAGCATGCAAAGACGAAATTCTAATGGTTGGCTCTCAAAAATAGCATGTTTGACACACCTCTGTTACTAACGATGTTTCTGTTTAACTGGCAGAAATAGAAGAAAAACAGACTGGTTAGCCTAATGTGCTTTCAATAAATGAACTGTGTTAATCAGGTCAGACAAAAGTGAAACTCAAGCCTTCCCCACAATGCTCTATCATTTAAACTGTACAGAACACTAAATCCAAAAAGTCTGGAGGATTGCATTATTTATCTTATTAAAAACAGCAAAATATTGTATGTCAGTTGCTTTTGAACCAGTGCATTAACAAATTACACTTTTAAACCATAGTAATGATGACACTTCATTTTGATTAATTACTTACTTTGATTAGATAAATACAGCTTATTTGATTACTATTGGCACCCTGATAAAAGTGGAATCCAAAGCATCTTAATAAACTGCAGATCAATCCTTTGATTTCTATGAATATACAAAAATAAAGCTGATTTATATAACAAAGTGATAACAAGTGACCTGGATGAAATGCTACATCACTGCAGAGTACACGGTGCAAAAACCCAATTGCACTGAACTCTATGCTAATTCAAACATATTAACCTAAAACAAACATGTTTGGGATGTGAGAGGAAACTAGAATACTTGGACCAGACTCATGCATTCCGGGAGAATGAGGTTACAATTATTAATAACTAACCTTAAAAAAAAAAAAAAAAAAAGTAGCTCCATAGACCTGTGAAGAAGAAAACCTGTGTAGCTCAAACCAACAAAAAGCAATCTGCAATAAAATTTTGATAAATTTTAAAATCTATGAGTTGGTGATGGAGAAATGCATTGTTTCATCGTATCTAGTCGGTTTTCCCATTATTCTGAAAGGGTTGCAAAAAAAAAAAAAAAAAAAAAATGTGGTTCATGAGAAAAAGGTTTGCTGAAGTACATTGGAACTTCCACTGTAACCAGTTTATATGGTCATGAGAGATCAAAACTTAACACCGCCTAGTGATGACATTAACACGTTTTGGATCATAGAGGCATGCCTACGCGTTCACCTTGAAATATTGTGGCAGACTGCCAATGTTTTAGGATTGTCTTATTCACAATGGCCCTGGAAGTCTTATAAACATCAACAGCATTATGAAGTACTAAAATATTATGGTTACAAAACTTAGCATGTCTTATTAGGAAAGCTGTAACATACACAAAACTAGCACCTAATAGTACACATCTGACATAAAACACTTTTTAACTGCTACACTGAAAGTGTTGAGTAAAAGAAAATGGACACCTCACTCGCTCAATATAAATTGTTCTATAAAAATAGAAAAATATTGCAAACAGTATAGGAAAAGCTGTGCCAAAGGATGCTGTACCCAGCATGCAACAGTGGGAATCAGATCATATTTGCAATCTTGGTTTTTAAGAAAAGAAAAAAAAAAAGAAAAACAGCCTCACATATAAACATATCTTAAAATACATTCTTTTATACTGCTTTTGTAATGTTCACTGTATGTGGCTCTAATGGACACTCCAACAAGCAGGCTTATGAAATTAAAACTTAGCTGATCAAGTTTCACTTGAATTAGGGTAGTCTTATAGTTCAGGTTTAAATTGTTCCCTAACACACAGTTGTTTTATTGATAACTCAAAAAGGGTCTAGGCCCAGCCTATTCAAATGGCGGCCCAAAGGCCACATGCAGCACTGAAGCAACCTCCAAGTCACCCAGCCTGTGGTCCTGCCAGAAACACAAAAAAAAAAAAAAAAAAGAGGAAAAAACACTAGTACAGCACTCCACGTATCCTAGCAACATTCAACCCACAATTCAGTGTGCTGTTGTGTGACAGTACACTTCAGTATGGTTGTACCGGCACCTGGGCCATGACAGTTGGTTGTGGCATTGACTATATATTAAATAATTTTATAATCAATTGTGTGCCACGTCTTGGTTGTATTCCAGTTTCATCAAGTGAGTGCGAACATGGGTTTTGTTACTTACTCGTTACTGACAAGCATCTTCTCTACACTTCTTTTCATATGATTGGTTAGCCCTCAACTCACATGCTTTGATCATATGGATTCATGGCTGTTACGAGGACAACTATTACCAATTAACACCCAAAGCAAAGAATAAATTAGAAAGGCTGCATTTGGTAAAAACATGCAAAAAGTTTGAAATTTTCTTTAAAACTTAAGCACTGATTGCTTTAAGGGACTACATAACAAATTTTTTGTAGAATGTAGAACTCATTTAACCTGTGGTTAATATTCTTCAATTTAAAGAATTCTGCGTTTGTAATTCTAAACTATCAAGCACAATTTTATGCAGAACAGTACACCTACGTAGGCGGTGTAATGGTAGTGTCGCTACTTTACAATAAGGAGATCATAGGTTTGTGTCCCGGGTAATCCCTGCGTGGAGTTTTTGCAAAGTACTTTGAGTAGCAAGTAAAGCGCTATATAAATGTAAAGAATTATTATACTTTCATTTATATTTTTCAATTTCAAATGTTATGTTTTTTCACTAAATAAACAAAAACAAGTAGCACTAGAACTCTAGGCCACTATATACCTTCACAGTACCTCAAACTCAGGATGAAGTGTGGAAGTTGCTGGAACAGAGCTGTTCTGTCTAGGCATTGGTGAGAGCGAGGGGGTGCACACACTGTGCTAGAGCGGCAAGTGTGCAGATAAAAAAAGTGCAGCACGGTATGTAAGAATAGTGCAGTACAGTGCTCAGTAGATGTCCAGCCACATCTGTCCCCTGAATCTCCAGCCAAATTATTACAATATGATGTTTGGCAATCACAATTGATGCATTTCTGCTACCCCCTGTAAAAACATATAATAACCACTTCATTTATTTACTGTTTTTAAGTGATAAGAGTTTTATGGAGTCCCTAAAGGGACAAAAAAAATAAATCCTTTACACCTTTCTGGTGCTCACACAGAAATTTATAAGGATTTTTTGTTTGCCCATGTCCCTTTACAGGCTCTGTAGTGTTTGCATGGGCCATGAATCTAATTTAATTATAGTGTGCAAAGTTGGTGACACCTGTGTGTGTGTGTGTATATGTGCATTTACACAAATTTATCAGCCCTCAGCACACAAACAGACAAGTCAAAATGAAGAACAGTGAACAGAGGAAAAAGAGCAAACCTCCACAAAGTGGAAGAATTCAGAAATATCTGACTATGAGGTAAAAAGAAATCACAGCTTTTTGATGCCAAGGACAAAGGAATTTCCATGGCTGCAACATGATAAGCTAAATGAGACAATGTTCCAACTAGACGAGTGCTTTTGTTACTGAAAGCAGTAATTTTAGTTAAGCAGCTTCTGCCTCTGAACAAACACTATTAGCAAAGAACATAAAAATGAACAAAGCACAACATGAAGTCTTGACAAACTTTTTCAGAACAGCATACAATGTTGCCAAAAGTGAACTACCATTAGCAAAATGTAACACTCTGTGCAAACTTCAAGCCGTAAATGGCCTAGATCTTGGTTTTACTTATCACAATGATCATGCATACAGAGAATTTATTGTAGTAATAGCACGAACGTCAAGAGATCAGACTGAAAAGGAAATACGAGAAAGCAAATTCTTATCAGTTCTTGCAGATGGCAGCACAGACGCTGGCATCATAGAACAGGTGTTGGTTCATGTCAGGTAAGTGAAAGATAATGGTGACATATCCACTTACATGATCAAATGTTAACCAGTGTAGAGAGCAAATGCATCAGGTGTTTTAGAAGCTATTGATGAGGTAGTGCACACAATGGGTATCAGTGAAGAGACATGGAAGGAGAAAGTAGTGTGTGCAAAATTTAGATGGAGCTGCAGTGATTATGGATGAGAAAACAGGGGTAGCTGTGAGACTGAAACAGCAGATACCCCACATCATAAAAATCCAATGTGTGGCACACAAATTATAACTAGCAGTATTGGACAGTGTGAAAGGTTGTGAGTATCTGGTCAAGTGTGAGGATACACTGTAAACCATCTTTAAGATATACAGTAATCCCTCCTCGATCGCGGGGGTTGCGTTCCAGACCCCCCCGCGATAGGTGAAAATCCGCGAAGTAGAAACCATATGTTTGTATGGTTATTTTTATATATTTTAAGCCCTTATAAACTCTCCCGCACTGTTTATAAATATTCCCCGCAGCGTTATACAGCATAATCCCTTTGTATTCTCTTAGATATTAGGTAAGATTCATTGAAATTATGTATATAAACACACACTGTTTATATACAGTAAAACCTAAATATTATTTTAAAGATATTGAGTGTCTCCGATATCACATATGTTACAGCAATTACGATAGACAGGCCACCAGCAATAAATACGTACAATGCAAGAAAAATAGTATACAATAAATGTGTGTACAGTTGTACCGCTCTCAGAACCGGCACGATTATAATACACGCTGCCCTATTTGAGAGGCAGCAAAAAGAAAAAAAATAATCCGGGGCGCGAGTGACCAACACTACTTTCCTACTTCACCACTTCAATTATAGAGATACACCAGAGAAAGCAGGATCAAGCAAAAATGATTATTGGATACAATATATAGGATCACTGTAACAACAAAAAAACCTTATATACATAATATCGCGCTGCAGCGCTTCCCTTCACCACAGTGACACTAAACGTACGTACATGTACTAAGCACTGTAAGAAGAAAATTAATTATGGTTACTCACCAACAATGACACGATGACTTGTCCGATAACAATGAGTTTAATTTTACTGCACAACAAAGGAGAGCGTTACAGCCCTTGTAAAGGAGCCACTTCAGGCGATTGTGTAGCACTGCCGTTCTTTTTCTGGCAGTATTCAATCCAAATCCCTAAAGCAGATTCCATCCAGACTACTGCCTTATTACATCCACTTACAACTCGTTTTGCACCCTGGTTAAAAGGACACTGCAGCCGTAGATCTTATATTCCTTTCCTACTTTTTAAATAAAAAGAATCGTAGCCTTCAACAAATCCAAAACGTTTACTTTTTCGGCAATCGTTAACATCTTCTTCTTGCGCTTGGGCACGGCCCCTGAAGTAGTAGCAGATTGTTTTGGATGCACAAAGAAAAACACTAAAGAGCACAACTCTTTACACAGCGAAACACGTTGATGCTGAATGAGCGAGAGGAGACTTCCTGGTTAACACTGCATTCAGCACGCAGGAACTCAACTGTGTGCTCTGATTGGTTAGCTTCTCAGTCAGGAGAACTTAACTGCGTGCTCTGATTGGTTAGCTTCTCAGCCATCCGCCAATAGCGTCCCTTGTATGAAATCAACTGGGCAAACCAACTGAGGAAGCATGTACAGGAAGTAAAAATACACATTGTCCGCAGATCCCGCGAAGCAGCGAAAAATCCGCGTTATATATTTAGTCATGCTTTCATATAAAATCCGCGATAGAGTGAAGTCGCGAAAGTCGAAGCGCAATATAGCGAGGGATTACTGTACTATAATTCCCCAAAGAAGTGAAAAGAATCAACTGAAATAAGTGAACTGCTTAATGAGAAAGTGGCTCATTTCAGTGGCCTGATAAGCACACAGTGGCTGCCAAGCAGGCTAAGATGTATAAAATTACACTGCCACTGATGTGCATATGGAGAATATCATGCAAACAAATCAGTTAGTGGAAAGCACCACATCATGCTAACTCAAGAATGCGAACAAAATCAGGAGAATACCACAAAATCTTGGAAACAAAGTACACATTATAATATGACAGTAGCATGAGCATACTGTGGAACTCAGTTCACAAAAAGCCAACGACAAGCTAGAAGTAGTAAGGGGACAGACAAAGGTACCCTTAGGGCAGAGTTTCAGAAGATTATTTACAACAGAGTTAAGTACATGGACAGCACATTTAAAAATCTGTCTGAAAAGCCTCTCTCTTGTTGCAAAGTTTTTGACCTTTCCAATGTTCCCCGCCCCAGAGAAGAACTGGTAAATTATGGAGATGAAGAGGTGAATTATCTTGTTACACAATCTGAAACACTGAATGACCTCAAGCCATCTCTCTATAAATGGGGAATTGTTTGAAACTTGTTGCCCAGACAAGGCAATTAGTTCCTGGATGTATTCTGGAAAAGGTTCAAGACACCTGGAACATAACTAACCGGCAAGATCAAAGACCAGAGAAGTAGAAACTAATGCACAGAAGCCAAGGGTGGAAGCTGATGAAGCTGTACCCTCAACATTGTGTGGTACACTCTCATCTGTAGTTTCAGTTGAGATCTCTGATTCAGAATCTGACACAGATGGGTTCATGGTTAAATTCATTATATTGTTCACATACAAGTTTCAATTCAGTTAGAACCAAATGCATATTTATGTTGATAATTGTTACTTGATTGTTGAATGATTTATGCATGACTGTTGGCATTTTTGTTTTGAAAATAAATTCTTTTAATAGATTTTTTGACTATATCTAACTTTCTGTATTAAGAGACTGAGTTTTTTATTCAGGCTACTTAAATTCTTTTCAGGCTACCAAAATCTGAAGATTGCCTCCCCGAAGGGCTACCAGGGATTTTGAAATTTTGTGAGCCATGAATATGACACATTTCTTTAATATTTTAAGCAAGATTACATTTCCATTTCCATCATTCACAGGTACAACATACCAAAAAAATGAAAAGGGCCAGAAGTAAAGGTTTGGGCACCGAGATGTACGGTGCTTAATAACACCCCTTTGGCAAGTATCACAGCTTGTAAACGCTTTTGGTAGCCATCTACGTTTCTTTGAATTCTAATTTGCAAAAGGCTTCTAATTCTGCCAGATTCTTGGGCCATTTTGCATGCACTACTTTTTTGAGATCTATCCACAGATTTGTAATGAGGTTTAGGTCAGGGAATTGTGAAATTCATGTCAAAACCTTTAGCTTGTGCTTCTAGAGCTACTCCATTGTAGATTTTAAGGTGTATTTCAGACCAATATCTTGTTTGTACAACCTTCTTAACTCTTGGAAGCAAGAGAAAATTACATGTAAAAACATACTTAACTAACTTAACTTCAACATTTTACAGATGAGGGATATTTGCTTCCAGAATTTGCTGCAATTTATTTGAATCCACTCTTCCCTCTACCAATGATATGTTCCCTGTGCCACTGGCTGAAATACAAGCACAAAGCATGATCAACAAGCCCACATACTTAGTTGAAGAGGTGTTATTTTCCTGGAAATAAGCATCCTTTTTTCTCCAAACATACCTTTGCACATTTGCCAAAAAGTTCTACTTTGACTTCATCAGTCTGCAGGACTGGTTTCCAAAACGCATCACGCTTGTTTAGATATTCAATGTTTGCAAACTTTAGGTACTGAATTTTGTGGCTAGGATGCAGGAGAGGTTTCATTCTGCCAGCTCTAACACAAAAGTCATATTTGTGCAGGTGTCGCTGCACAGTAAAACAGTGCACTACAACTCCAGAGTTTGCTAAATCTTCCTGTAGGTCTTTTGCAGTCAAATGGGAGTTTTTATTTGCCTTTCTAGCAATCCAACTAGTATTTCTTTCAGAAAGTTTTCTTGGTCTTTCAGACCTCAACTTGACCTCCTCTGCTCCTGTTAACTGCCATTTCTTAATAACATTACGAACTAAAGAAACAGCTACCTGAAAACGCTTTGCCATCAATTATTGTATTTTATTTTCAGTGTGCTAGGCAGCTGCTTAGAGAAGCCCATGGCTGCTGATTGTCGGGAAAGTTTGAGGAGTCAAAGAATTTGAACAGCTTTGTAATTTGCATCACCTGGGTCCTACAAATGACCGTGAACAAGCCATAGCCCTAACAAGATAATTAAGGTCTGAGACCTTAGTAAAAGTTAACTGAGACCTCAAATTTTTCTTAAGATGCATTTTCCTTTTTTCAGTGTACAATTGCACAAAACAAAAACAATACAACACTAATCTTGAACAAAATGCTTATCTTTAACTTTATGCCTTTTGGTGATCAGTTCATCTTCTGCTCACTTAACTATTTATAGTAATAGACATTATTAACCAAGGGTGCCCAAACTTTTCCATGCCACTACATGGTGTATAAAGAAATATTTTGGAAAAATAAAAAACATGATCCATCCTGTTCAAAGTTTTTTTTTTTTTTAATTAATTTAAAATAGAAAAACATAACAAGTGGTCTACTCAGCAGCCAAACAAGTTAATACTTGAGTTGCATGAATAATACAAACATGAAATAATATAAAAATGGAAAATATGTCCACAATTAAGAAAGGAAGAAAGTGCAGCAATCTGTAGCAGACTGACTGAATGCATAACTGCATTATAGCTCTGAATATATGCATTACATAATTAAATTATACATATACATACACACAAACACACATCTCTATAAGCCACAACATTAAAACCATTGACAGGTGGAGTGAATAATACTGAATATCTCATTACAATGGTACCTGTCAAGTCCCAGGGTATATTAGGAAGCAAGTGAACAGTCAGTTCTTGAAGGTGATGTGGTGGAATTTGCCCAGAGGGGACTGGGCGGTCTCATGGCCTGGAATCCCTGCAGATTTTATTTTTTTTCTCCGGCCGTCTGGAGTTTTTTTTTTGTTTTTTCTGTCCCCCCTGGCCATTGGACCTTACACTTATTCTATGTTAATTAATGCTGACTTATTTTATTTTCTTAATGTGTCTCTTATTTTTCTATTCTTCATTATGTAAAGCACTTTGAGCTACATTTTTTTGTATGAAAATGTGCTATATAAATAAATGTTGTTGTTGTTGTTGTTGGAAGTAGGAGGATAAATTGCTGAAAAATTTGATGCTGGCCATGATAAAAAGGTGACAGAACATACACTGCAATGCAGCTTGCTGTGTAGCCACAGATGAGTAAAAGTGTCCATGCTGAGCCCTGTCCACTGCCATAAGCACCTAAGATGGGCATGTGAGCGCCAGAAGTGGTCCGTGGAGTAATAGTGGCCTGGTCTGATAAATCAAGTTTTCTATTAAATTATGTGAACAGCTATGTACATTGTTTACCTAGGGAAGAAATGGCAGCAAAATGAACTACGGGAAGAAGACAAGCTGGAGAAGGCAGTGTGATGCTCCAGGCAATAGTCTGCTGAGAAAACTGGGTTCTTCCATTCACGTGGATGCTCCTTTGACATGTACTACATACCAAATGATTGTTGTAGACCACGTTCACCCCTTCAAGGCAATTGTATTTCCTAATTGCAGTGGCCTCTTTCAGCAGAATAATGTGCCCTACCACACTGCAAAATTTGTTCAGGAATGGTTTAAATTCCCCAGATCAAGCATCCATGGGATGTGCTGAAAAAAAGAAGTCTGACCCATGGAGGACCACCACACAACATACAGAATTTAAAGGATCTATTGCTAATGTCTTGGTGCCAGACAACACAGAACACTTTCAGAGGTCTTGCTGAGTTCATGCTTCAACTGGTCAGAGGTGATTCGGTGCCACAAGTGGGACCGACACAATACTGTGGCATGCAAAACTATTCAATCCCCTTGAAATTCGTCATAATTTTCTACATGATAAAAGATTTGTACACATTGTACACATGTTTATGACTGATAGCACAATACAACAGGAAATGCACATCAATGTAATTTAAAAATGACTTCTACTGATGCTATGAAATGGTCTGTACTTTACATAGTCAGCCTCAAGTGGTTTACCAGGGAATGTCAATGGATCTGTCTTGTCCTTGGAAAGTCTTGGTATTGGTGATGTAAAAGCTCAACATGCAATCCAAACTCTCTAATTCATTTGATTTTAAAGGAATGCTCATACCATGGATGATCCTAAAGGTCATGGATTTGTGACATTTTAGCTCTTCAATGTTACCATTTTGTAATGAATATATCAGATTAATTTAAACTTTATTAATGTATAGCTAAGAATGCAGCAAGAAATGCTAAAGAAGTTCTCAGAGGTATTCTTTCCCTTTTAAGGGGATGATTAGCTGTCTCTGTTAGTGAGCATATCTTACCCTAATCTTTTCTGCAACCAAAAAAAGGCTGTAATAAGCCAGGCTTGTCAAGTTTAGTGAGGCTTGCTCATTTAGCTTGTTTGCTGAACACTATTTGGTCACTAGCTAACTCTAAGCTTCAGAATATATGTGTTTTCCATTGCTATATAACACAGAAAGTATATGGAAAGTCTCATACAATTATGGAAACTACTACTATACAAGAGTTAAACTACTTTGGCTTATTAATGGCACAAAAGTTTTGATTTCAACAGTGGATGTCACAGACTATCTAGCAAGTGGCACAGACAAGTACAAACTCTCTCAGTGTAACAAATACCATAGAATAAAAACGGAAGACTTAAAACACAGAAGGCCTTCCAAAATTCACAATAGGATTTATAAGTCTTCAAGCCTTTAATGCCTCACCTTTCTTTAACTACAGCAGCTTCACCCTCCTTGTCTTTATCTTCATCTGCCTTCTCTCCCTTCAAGAGCGGCTGAGAAATAATGTCATCTGTAAAGGAGCTGAAGTAGGACTTGATGAACTGTGGAGATGGCATCAAAGGTTCTCGATTCTAAGTTGAGGAAGAAGAAGATAAGAACTACACTGTAACTCAAAACAAAACAGGGCAGACTGCTTACAGGCAATAAGTGTCTAAGACACCTGGTCTAGAATCAGAGTCACCTCTGTTTAAAAGTAGACAACTACAACTGAGTTAATCTATAATCACCAAGGACAGAATATTTCAGAGGTAATCTACAGTCACCCTAACTACAAAATCACCAATTATTTGTGCATAATAGTTGTACTACATTCACTAGTCTTGTTCTGTCTAAATTCTCCTCATTTTGGGATACATGAGTGAGGTCCGAGTTTAGGATATATGGAGTGTGGGAGTGAAATTCGTCGAGTACAATAGTTATGCCCAGGTTTAACACAATACTAGATTCTACAGCTTAGTTTTTAACAACAGAAAAAAAAAAAAAAGTTTGTCTTTATCCAAATTAAAAAACCTATGGCCATATGTACTTGACTATAAGCATTTTGTCCAAAAAAGGGGGCATAGTTATATAACAGGATAATTTAACTTTTTATTTTTCTCAATTTGAAATAATTCTAGCTACCAAGGGGGCAAACCAGCACAACCTGGTGCCAGTCCCAAGCCCAGATAATTGGAGAGGGTTAGAGTCAGGCAAACAAGACAAAAATGTTAAATGTACAAATGTTAAGCATGAGCAGAGCAATAGGCAGTGTGGCTAGTAAAGTGCTAATTGGCCACGTAATATCACCAGTACAATTAAAAAAAGGGTGCAAAAACACTTAATGTAAGCCATAGAGAAAGACAGAGAGAGGAAAAGACTCTTTAGCTTTTCCCGTTAATAGTCTCCTTTCACAAACAAAGTAATTCAAACTAAACAATTTAAAATTCAACATGATCACAAAATATTAGCAAAAGGGTAAGTATTTATACATAGATGTGGAGATCTAAACCATAAGAAAACTCTGAGGTTAAACAATTTATTGTAATATTTAGGAAAAATCATTACTATATATCCTGAATAAGATTTAAATAAATGAGATAAGGGTCATGTATGTTAGCAGAGAGTAGAAGGTAACCTTGTATTTTTCTTTGGCCTTTTCCTTCCCAAGCTGTTTGAGTACTTTGTCTGCCAAATGCATACTCTGTTGATTCTGGAATGCTTCAAGGATACAAACGGCTGTCACATCTGTGGTAGACACAAATCAGAATCACTGCATAACTAATTCTTGTCTTTACTATTAGATGTGTTAAGGACTGTAAATTAAACCATTCAACTTAATTTTTCTAGACAGTAAATCAACTCTTTCATATTTATAAATTTCAATATAAAAATATGATAAAGAGGATGATACTGAATTAAAAAAAACAAACATAAGAATATAATTTAAGAAGGTCAAATATAACTATAATAAAGTCATATTTTATTAAATTAACAACTGCCTTTTTTCTCACATTATAAAATCTAATTTTCATTCTTATCACACCTACCTGTTTGATACAAATTTTTTTTTTTAAATTCACTGTAAGACCACTACTACTGATGCTCTCTTAATACTGAAACACCTGCTATTTATGTATCTTTCTTTGCTTGTCAATAAACTATAAATACAAACTAAACATTGAGGTGTATTTAAGGCCCCCAAAAAAGAATATTAATGTTTGGCAACATACAAATTGTCCACATAAACACAGAAAAATAAGATTTTTGAGAAGATTACATTTTAATGAATCAAAAATTAACTTGACATTAAAAAAAAGTGCAAAAAGGTCATAGCATTTTGTTGGAGTTGATGCTCCACACTCACAGAAGTATTCACAGGTCTGGGAAAATAAATTACTAGCTGTCCTGCAACTCCGCACAAAAGGTGCAAATATTCCTTATTAAATATACACTAACCTACCTTTGCAATGAAAAATTGACTTTAACATAGTGGACAAACTACAGGAAGTCTAATACACTTTAAAATGTATTAAGGAGGAAAGCTCATTAGGCTTTCAAAGGCATACCAGGTCAAATGCCAATAAAACCTGACACAAAAGAATACAACAATATTATTTTATTTGTAAATCTAACCGAAGTACCATCTATAGCTTATACCCTGGTATAAGGCATCTACATTTGTTTATTTGTATAATGCTTAATTTAGTTTTGAAGTTTATTTACATTCAATAGAGATTATATGGTTATGTATAGTTTCCCATGTTGTCAAAGACTGCATAATTCAAAAGCTATTTTGCAAGTGCTATACCTCAGCAGGCTGAACTCGGTCTGCTGTTAAGTATCTACTCATACGTTCCTGCTACTACTCTTTTCACTAAAAATAGAACCTTAATTAGCTCTGTAAAGTTAAGCCTCACCTCAATTCAAGTAAACTCACACAAAAAATAAATCTTAATCACCAAAACTAGTACTGCATTTTTTTTTAAAGTAGAGCACAGTATTATCTAGCTCCCCTACAATGAGTCAAGAACTCTAAAATGCGACCAGCTTGTTTAAGAGAAATTTGTGCAATTTCAGGTATCATTTCAACTGCTTCACTTTTTACTGCATTTATTTAATGTTCAAATTAAATGGTGTGCAGCACTTACGCATAGTTTGATTAGTTACTTGAAAATTGCTTAGTCCTGTTACACAAAACACAGTAAAGTATGCACCTGAAATTTCTCATGTTTTTAGACGTGTATCTTAAGACCTTTTTCAACTATGGCATTCAACAGATGAAATATGCTTAATAAATCTGTCTAGTATACATAGCTAATGCTTTCTGGCTGTAGGCCTTAGAAGGAATTCCTCAAATAAACTATAAGCGATATCAGTTCTGGCACAAAGCCACTAATCAGTAATGACAGATCTTAGGAGAAGCCAATTAACCATTTTACTAAAAAAAAAAACACTTGCATGCACATGAGCTGTGGCCTTGAAGAGTATTATTTTAACTCTTTCAGGGCTGATGTCGACAATCATCAAAAGGAGGAGTTGCCGACGGTAATCAACTGTAAACTGTGACAAAACCAACCGTTATGTTTTAATTGGACTCTCGTTGCTAGAAGGAAAGTTAGCTTCATTGGTTTGACCGAGATTTCCGGCACTTGTGTGAGTAGTAAGGCGCAAACAATGGCAAAAATGGCAATGACATAATGGTGAGAGATCACCATGGACGAAGTATTATCTCTGAACTGGACTATGACTTGTCGGACTCCGATTTTGATGCAAGTGATCGAAAACGAATGTGCGGTTCCAGCTTCAGCTGACTGGTCCCCAGCTAATCGTGGTATTGAACGGGTTCATGTAGCTGATACGCCCAAAGCCATGTTCGCCAGGAGGACTGCCACTTAACAATGATATGAGGTAGAAACCAGATTGCAATGCACTGCGACCGTGACCGCTGCTGCTGCCCCGCCACACGAAGACACCCTGGCAGCAAGCCTGCCACACATTCTTGGCAAATTGGCAGCAGCAGCATGCAGCAACAGACAATTTATGTTGATTTCTGTGTTAAACCATTGCTTTTCAGAAGCTATGTTTTTTTGGAAAAAAAATATTCAGCCCTCAAAGAGTTAATAATACCAAAGTACTAATATTTAGTAAAAGAAATTCTAAACATGAAGTTCTCTACATTTTACTCTTGGAAAAGCATAGAAAAGGGTTTGACAGAAATCATCAAAGGTAATTACTGTTGGACTGAAATCATAATATACTGCAGCTAATCCACTATGCTTCAATGCTTTTAACTATAAAGCAACACATACCTTCCAGGCACTGTTTCTTGTTGTCCAGACGTTCATATGCCTTTGCCCTACGAAACAGAGCTTTGATGTACCTTGGATTTAGCTCTACTGCTTGTGTACAGTCCTCTACAACCTGTTTCCACTTTTGCTGCATAAACAAGAGAAGTGAGAAGAGAAAAAGATGCCAGTCAAGTAACTTTGACCAAAACTGTAATATTTCAGCCATTATGTTGTATCTTTAACTACTCTACTCTGTCGTTTAATCCTTCTCTTGATGCTGGCCTTTGCATATGACTCTTAAATGCTCATAAAGCACTACAGAGCCAACATTTTCAGGAACTACATAAAGATCTTTCAAAATTCAAGCATATGAACTAAGGGAGAAATTTCTTTTTCTCAAACATACTGTACGTAAGTATTTAACTGTACTGCTTTTGTTCATCAAATGATTACGGTTTCAACATACGTATTGTACATTTTTCATTCACTCTCTGTTCTTTAAACAAAAAAGTAAATTGCTATGGATGTGTATCAGATGAAAGTCTTATTATTGTTCTTTTTTTTAGTAAATATCTTTAAGAAAAGCAACTTACAAAATGTAAAAATATACAATATATATACTAAGCATTTATTACAGAATTTACTGTGAAGCCAAGATAAACTGGCAAGATAGCAACAAAATCATAATTAGTCAAGAATTAATAAAGCTGAAATAAGGCAATTAGATAAATAGAGTCCTGGGATGCTTTATGCAGAGAGGTTATTTTAAGAGACTCCTCTAGAAAGTCAGCGGGAAGCGTGTTCCATTATTTGCAAAAAAAAAACAAAAAAAAACAAACAAACACACACAACATGAGAATCAGGAAACTTTGTACTATGTTTGGGGAAAGAAGGTACAATTATTAGATAGGTCAAAACAGAGCACATATGTTTTTATATTCCCCAAAGTGGAAATGTAAACAGTGAAAAGAAAATGTAAATGTGACAGGAATATATAATCCAAAAATTTTCAGCCTTAATAAAGTACTTAAACACAGTGACATATGTTTATGTAAAATGGCATTAAACATTTGTTTTGTGTAGGTCAGCATTTCTTAAAATACTGGGGGCTACAAAATGCTACACAAAAGTACTTGATTTTACTGAACCAGTATGAAAATTTTCCAACAAAAGTGAAAAACTACAAAATAAACTGTCATTTGAAAAATACTTTACTCCAAAAACATTCAAGTTTCAGACAAGAGAGATTTAAATGCAGTCTTGATGGAAGGATGTATTATACTAGGTTCATGGTTGTCATGTGTACAGAGTACAGTGAAATTCTTACTTGCACAAGATAAAACAACATG
Organism: Polypterus bichir lapradei; assembly: GCA_026402145.1. NCBI lineage: Eukaryota > Metazoa > Chordata > Cladistia > Polypteriformes > Polypteridae > Polypterus > Polypterus bichir. The sequence continues at coordinate 22,122,401 of JANRMT010062831.1, read as the reverse complement.
CAAGACATAGCCACTCTCTGGCATGATATGTAGTACTTTGACTTAGTACTTGCCCCCTTTGATTTTGCTTAATCTATGCAATGAATGGCTTCAGACCTATAGACAAAATGTAATGTTAGAGAAAGGAAACTCAACTGAACGCAAAACACAGTTTTTAAATCATTACTTTCTTTATTCAAGAATAAAAGATACCCCATACACATATCAGCCAAGAGAAAATGTAATGATTGTCCCCACAGGTTTAATACTTGCTTGTAGCACTTTTAGCACCAATAATTGAAACTAAATTCTTCCTATAATTTGATACTAGTCTTTCACATTGCTGTTGGGGAACTTTAGTTCACTCTTCTTTGCAACACTGCTTTAATTCAGACACTCTGGTAAACATGAGCTGACCATTTCAGTCGGAGCCTCAGTATCTCACTTACATTTAAGTTAAAAATTTGACTGGGCCAATGCAAAACATTAATTTTGTTTCTTCACATCCATTCAGTTGTAGACTTCCTGTTGTGATCTGGGTAATTTTCTTGCTGCATAACCCACTTAAGCTTCACTCTCACACCAAGAACAGATGACCAGACATTTTCCTGGAGAATATTTTGTTACAGTGAAGAATTCATGGTTGTCCGGGATCTATGTCCAAGATGCATACTCAACACCAAACTGTCCTCTTGACCCCTTAGTAGTAGAGGATGAGCGATGAGTGAGAGAAAAGGTTCAAATTCTACAAAAGTGCATGTTTATTTAAATCAAAAGTGTTCAAAGTGCAAATGATAAATATTTAGTGCATTAAAGGAAATGTAATAAATAGTTAAAACCAGTTCAAAATCCTTTGGGCAGTGTCTGATTTCAGCTTCCAAAGAAGCATATCTCTCACTCAGAACATAAGTGGTGACCTAGTCAGTTGATTTTCCAACTTTCCAATGAAAACACAAATGATGCCTTGTTAGTCCCACTTACTCCCTCCCAAGTGCTAGGTCTGCAATGGTCGTGTTAATGTTAGTTCATCACCCGGCAACTTCACCCAGCATCTCCACTGCTGTGACTCAGCAGCCTTGATGCCCATTGCCCCAAATTTGGCAGCATCTACTTGCTCCTTCACTGTATCCTGTGGATAGTCCACAGTAAGCCCAGTCTGCCACCTCCAAATTGGTACCAGCAGAGCACAATCTGGTTCCGCAGTCTCTCCTGACTCCACAATTCATTCACTGGTGCAATAATTTCATCTCACTAAAGGAAACTACATACTGCCTCCAACTGATTTCAAAATGGACGTCTCTACTGTTGTTTCCCAAATCTATTTATTCTTTACTGATGCACCCAGAAACTTGAGGAGTGGCTAACCTGATCGTTTATTTGCACTGAGTCAGCTTGTGATTCTACCTACATCTCTTCTGTTAGCAGGGAAGTGCTGCATGTCATACCTCACTTATGGGAAAGCAGTCCCACACCATCAAATTACCACTTCCATGTTTTAACGTATTACATTCTTAGTGTTGAACATTATATTAGCTACTTACCACTACTACTTGTCCTACATGTACCTTCAGTGCCTTACCTCTGTATTCATGCAGGACTGTCTCTTTGCTAGCGCTCCCTCTCTCTAGTGCATTCTCATAAAGCCTTCTCAAATTGTTGTCATTAGTTTTAAAGGTACCGTTCTCAACTAATGTCCACTTTTATATTTCCTGTCCATGAAGGCAATTCTGTCAGCTTGCCTCATATCCTGTTTCTCCTTCTTCTGTGTCTGTAACACATACTGTACTTCCTTTTTTGATTGTGTCATTAAAACCAAACTGACCAATCACATTGCTCTATGGGACATCACACACACCTTGGTGTTTTATTACATAGTAGGTACGCCAGACATAGTGGGATCAGTGTTATCCAAACAGCTCTGCTTTTGACTTGTCTGTCTATAGAGCACTGGTCATCAGTTGCGTATTTCTTTGCCAAGCTGACACAAGCACCAATGTTACTCTTGGATAGCAAAGGTTTCCACTTTGCTACTTCCCATGAATCCTATTAACAGAGTCCTGCAGTTTTTTGAATATCCTTCTGTAATCCTCTGTGACTTCCTGAATGAGTCATTGTTGTTGTCTTGGGGCAATCTTTGCAGGCCAGCCTTTCCTGGGAAGATTCACCATTGTTCCAAATGTTCTCTTTTATGAAGTACTGTCCCAGTGCTTTAGAAATGGTGTAGTAATCCTTTTCTGATGGTGTAGTAATACTTTCTGATGGGTAAGTTTTATCAGGTTCTCTCCCCCTTCAACCTTGTTTTCTGGAATTTTCTTTGACAGAAGCATGGTGTTCTACAAACCTTGTGGTTACTGCTTCTCTTACATAGAAGCGATGATTTGGTGAGGTTTAGATTCAACAGGACTAGCTGCAATCTGAACTGACTTTGTTCAGCCAGCTGAACTAATTACCAATTAACTTTGTTCTACTGTTTGAATGTGTAACTAAGGAGTCACTTATGTTTTTTCACCTAGGTACTGAAGGTTTTGGAAATCTTTATTACTAGACTATATTTATGTAGCAATTTAGAAAGTGTGTTACAAGTTTACTCTGGTTTTGTTTATCTGATATTACATTTTACCTGAACAGCTTAAGCCACTCATTGAGTGTGTTTACAAGTACACAGAAAACTGGGATAAGACAAGTAACCCGGTTAAGGCAGAAGAAACCTAATTTCTTAAAAACCCTGGTTTACATGTTTGAGTCCACCCATGGAGTTCTTCTTTGGCAAAATTCACTAATGTCATTAAACAGAAAAAAAGAGTTAAAACATCCTCATCAACTGCTGTGAATCCAAAAACAAGACAGAGCTTGTGCTCAATAAGTAATGTGGGAAATGTTTCTTTTAAAAGTAACATAGTTCCATTGCTCATTAATTATAAAAAAAGTAACTATGTTAAAAAGCATTACAAACAGTGTTACTTTTTCTTCTTTTGCATGAAGAACTGCGCGTTTTGACTGGATAGAATTCAATAATGAAATGTGATAATTCTCTTGTGTTTTATAAACATGTTTAGCTCTTCATGCACTATGAAGTAAATCACATTAATCCATTTTTCCATTTTTCTACAACCTTGAACTGAGCCACAGATGATTTATGGTATGAACACTGACTACTACCTCTCCAGGGGCCTCATGCATAACGCTATGCATAGAATTCACAATAAAACATGACGTACGGACAAAAACAGAAATGTGCGTACGAACAAAAAAATCCAGATGCATAAATTTGTGCGTACACCAACTTCCATGTTCTTCTGCCACATGCAGTCATGGCCAAAATTATCGGCACCTCTGGAATTTTCCCAGAAAATGCACCATTTCTCCCAGAAAATTGTTGCAATTACAAATGTTTTGGTATACACATGCTTATTTCCTTTATGTGCATTGGAACAACATAAAAAAACAGAGAAAAAAAGCCAAATCTGACATCATGTCACACAGAACTCCAAAAAATGGGCCGGACAAAATTATTGGCACCTGATGCTCGTTTGAACTCACCTGTGGCAAGAAACAGGTGTTGGCCATATGGCAATCACACCTGAAGCCAGTTAAAATGAAGAAAAGTTGACTCAACCTTTCTGTTGTGTGTCTGAGTGTGCCACACTAAGCATGGAGAACAGAAAGAAGGGCAGAGAATTGTCGGAGGACTTGAGAACAAAATTGTGGAAAAATATCAACAATCTCAAGGCTACAAGTCCATCTCCGGAGATCTTCATGTTCCTTTGTCCACTGTGTGCAACATAATCAAGAAGTTCACAACACATGGCACTGTAGCTAATCTCCCTGGACGCGGATGGAAGAGAAAAATTGATAAAAGACTGCAACGAAGGATAGCCCGAATGGTGGATAAACAGCCCCAATCAACTTCAAAACATATTCATGCTGTTCTGCAGACTCAGGGTGCAACAGGGTCAGCTTGAACTATCCGTCGACATCTGAACGAAATGAAACGCTATGGTAGGAGAGCCTGGAGGACCCCACTGCTGACACAGAAACATAAAAAAACGAGAGTGGAGTTTGCCAAAATGTACTTGAGGAAGCCAAAATCCTTCTGGGCAAGTGTCTTGTGGACAGATGAGACCAAGGTAGAGAGAGCTTTTTGGTAAAGCTCATCATTCTACTGTTTACAGAAATGGAATGAGGCTTACGAAGAAAAGAACACAGCACCTACAGTCAAACATGGTGGAGTTTCTAAGATGTTTTGGAGATGCTTTGTTGCCTCTGGCACTGGATGCCTTGACTGTGTGCAAGGCATCATGAAATCTGAAGACTACTAAAAGATATTGGGGCACAATGTAGGGCCCAGTGTTAGAAAGCTGGGTCTGCGTCAGAGGTCATGGGTATTCCAGCAGGACAATGACCCCAAACATACCTCTAAAAGCACCCAGAAATGGTTGAAGACAAAACGCTGGAGAGTTCTGGTGGCCAGCAATGAGTCCAGATCTAAATCCGATTGAACACTTATGGTGAGATCTCAAAATTGCTGTTGGGAGAAGGCGCCCTTCAAATCTGAGAGACCTTGAGCAGTTTGCAAAAGAAGAGTGGTCGGAAATTCCAGTTAGGAGGTGTAACAAGCTTGTTGATGGTTATAGGAAGCGCTTGATTTCAGGTATTTTTTCAAAAGGGCATGCAATCAAATATTAAGTTGAGGGTGCCAATAATTTTGTCCAGCCTGGTTTTTGAGTTTTGTGTGGAATTATGTCAGATTTGGCTTTTTTTCCTCTGTTTTTTTGTGTTTTTCCAATGTACATAAAGGAAATAAACTTGTATACCAAAACATTTGTAATTGCAACAATTTTCTGGGAGAAATGATGCATTTTCTGGGAAAATTCCAGGGGTGCCGATAATTTCGGCCATGACTGTAAATACCAATCAGCGTGAAAAGTAACGCACATGCACGCGCCTGCCATCCCACTTCGACTCCTCCCATAATTTTGCATACAGTGGAACCTCAGTTCACGAACGTCTCGGAACACGTACAAATCAGTTTACAACCAAAACGTTCACCAAACTTTTGCATCTGTTCATGACCACAGACTCAGTATACAAACAAGCCAGTTTCCCTTTCGGTTTGTGTGCGCCGATGATTTCCGCACGTGTTCAGTCTCTCCCTGTGCAGAGAGAGAGAGAAAGCGAGAGCGACACACACACACACACGCACGCCCAATACCTGTCTTTCCTTTTCTTTCTCCATGAAACCAATCGTCACATAATGAACTCTATAATAAATATAAAGCCAGCTGTAAGCTTAGAACGCTGATTCTTCAAAACCTTTAAGGAACACTGAAATATATTCATAGTACATGTTTAACTATTCCATCCATCTATCTATCAAGGGTTTCCCCAGTCCCAGCAAGCATGCAGAGCGAGACAGGACCAAACCTTAAAGCGGTGCCAGCTCATCGCTGCGCCACTGTGCCCAGACGTTTAACTATTATCAGTATACATTATTTAAATGAAATTAAAAATTTACCTGTGTGACGCATGAGTCACTGTCTTGTTCCCTAAAACACGAGGCTGAGTCTCAGTACTCAGCAAAACCAGCTTTATTCTGCTTGAAACAGGAACAACACAGTTATTTATTGTAGCGGTATCTACCACTATTCTATTCACTGACACAGCAGTCAGGCATGGTTAGGTGGCCAAGGCCAGGCTGGTGGCCAAGTAATAGTGTTCCCTGCATTTATAATGTTCTTTGCATCACCCATCGACAACAGACGCTTACACCGCAACCAAAATCAGCTCGGGTTTGGGTCCTCAGTGCTCTGCTGCAGTGCTGTGAGATTTCAGTTGGGCCGACAACGGACAATTGATCTTCCACAGATGCAGCAATCGCTCTTCGGGACGCACTTCACCGTGTCGTCCCGTTGTGGGGAGGGGGGGGGCGGGTTGGGGTATGGTTTGGGTCCCAAAAGAGTTCAGATAACTCACATCACAAGCAGCTTTGTGCACAGCCATTGCAGCGGGGCATGGTCACTCACCAGGAAACACTGTCGTCACCAGAGGTAGTAATAGAGGGCCTACACCACCCACTTAATTGCCATCCTTACATAAAAAATGTGGTGTTTTAAAATTTGTGTCCTCTCTCTCTCCAGATAATTAGAGCAAACTCCGTCTGGATGGCAGTCTCTGCTTCCTCCATGTTTGATGCAGAATCGCACTTGCCTCCCACTGCTACCATGTCTGATGCAGCATCTCACTCACCTCCCAGTGCTATTTCGTTTTCATCTGTATCAAGTGTCCGGTATTAGGATCTGTTGGTGCGTGCAATGGTGTCAAAAAGATCCGGGTCTTCACTTGAGGATTCGTCCCCCAGCTCCCTGGACAACTCCAGTTCAATTTCAAACCAGTTTCCTTGACTGACATTGTCTGCACTGAGTCCCTCTCTATCCACTACGGGTGAAGGCGCTCTGCAGGTGGCCAAGACCCGTGGGAAGATGGCATTCCATTTTCCTATTAGGAGTGGCCAGGGTGAGATGTCGGATATGGCAGTCCAAACCTTAAAGTTCTTCCCTTTAAATTTTAGAGGGATTAATGTAGTCTTGAATGTTTTAATGTCCCCATGGACGCAGTGGATGTTCAGTTGGTCTGTGGTCTTATAAGGGGTCTGCCGGAGCAAGTCAAGACGGACTATGCTGAGGTCGCTACTAGAGTCCAACAGTAGCCCCAATGTTTCCAGGTGGCTTGTGCACCCTCTAGTCTGCGAGTGAGATCCAGCAGCGAGTGAACGTCGTTCTGTAGCATTTCATCACAAAGACTCTCATCTATCTTTGACAGGACTACTTCAATAGCAGGCTTCTCCATAATGCGCTCAAAAGGGTCTCCGTGGAGCCATCTTTAAATCAGGTCCACTAAGCCCTTGATGTGTAATTGTATGGGGTGATCCGGATCAATATGCCACAGATGAAACTGGTGCCCCTTGGCCACCGGGCTCACAGTCATGCGAAGGAGGATCTGTTGCTTCAGGAAGTCATAATCATCAAGCCTTTCGGGAGGGAGATTCCGGGTCCAAAATAGCTGCCGAAACTCCCCTGTCCCAGCGCATCAATGTTGCCATACGTTCAAAGCAGAATAGGAAACTCTCAGGGTTGTCTGAGACAGCCATCTTTGGCAGCACATCTCGTGGCCACTCCAGGGCAGGGGGTGGCTGCCAGAGGCTCATTTTGCCCTGGGGCATGCTGTACTTCTTCTCCATCAGTCCAAGGACTCTACTTCTGGTACCGTATGACGCGCGAGTCACTGTCTTGCACCCCAAAACACATGGCTGAGTCTCAGTACTCCAGATTTATTCCACTTGAAACAGGAACAGCATGGTTATTTATTGTAGACTGTGCACATGGCTGAGGCACTGTGTGCTATAAGTGTTCTCCAGGGTAGAAGATGTATACTGATAATCATATGCACTCTTGAGACAACCTGCTGTAGAGCTTTCCCATCAGCTTCTATATAGCTGTGATTCTACACTCAGATAGAGTGGGTTAAAATACTCAAGTGGTGCACTGAGAGTAACAACGCTAAAGCAGCAGTTTCGCCATTCCGTGGACCATTATATGGTTACAGGTTGATTGCAATAAGATGTCTTAAATTTACAAACAATATTTTCATTGTATTTGATAAAGCCGCATCAGGGATATGAATCTAAAAAATAAAGGGAAACCTCACACGAACAGTAGCAATGCTCAGACACTGGCTGCCACCAGTTTGCAAAACCGAGCAGAAAACTTGCATACACAATAATTTGAGCTGGTGTGAGAATGAACATGGCCTTACGCCAAGTTTAGTTTTTATACAGTACAGGCCAAAAGTTTGGACACACCTCCTAATTCAATGTGTTTTCTTTATTTTCATGACCATTTACATCACTCCATCACTCTCCTTCTTGGTCAAATAGCCCTTACACAGCCTGGAGGTGTGTTTGGGGTCATTGTCCTGTTGAAAAATAAATGATCGTCCAACTAACCTGACTTCTGCACAACACAACTGCTGGTCCCAACCCCATTGATAAAGCAAGAAATTCAACTAAATAACCCTGATAAGGCACACCTGTGAAGTGAAAACCATTTCAGGTGACTACCTGTTGAAGCTTATCGAGAGAATGCCAAGAGTGTGCAAAGCAGTAATCAGAGCAAAGGGTGGCTATTTTGAAGAAACTAGAATATAAAACATGTTTTCAGTTATTTCACCTTTTTTTGTTAAGTACATAACTCCACATGTGTTCATTCATAGTTTTGATGCCTTCAGTCATGAAAATAAAGAAAACACATTGAATGAGGAGGTGTGTCCAAACTTTTGGCCTGTACTGTATATCGCGATGTGAGCATGGAAACGGGCATACATAACATTTTTGTGAGTATGCACTATAAATACATGAGGCCCCAGATCACACTGTTTCAACATATCTATAGCAATTAACTGAATTAAAACCAAATTGACACTTTATTTATAGGTTTCTCGTACTGGATTGAATGCAGCAGACTGTCCTGCTTGCATGTGTGACTGAGCCATGCAAAGGAGCAGCGAACAAGTATGTTTGCTTTTTGCCTTACACCTAGTGCTGCTGGGATGAGAATAATAATACTAATGCAGTTTTTTTTTACTTTAATGATATAAGTACTGTGTTAGGTTATTTGTTACTTTAAAAAGTAATATGACTGTTTAATGTTCATTACTTTTAACGTATTACCCAAACACTGCTCCCAAGATAGTGTTGCTGTGCTTAGCATTATTTATTCAGCTCACCAACAGAAATTTAGCAATTTCTAAAATACTGATTTTAGCTTGAAGAAGGAATAATGTAATCCCCCAACCGTTTATCTCAGGAAATGTATCTTTGTGAATGTTTCAATTGTTTTGTATTCATGGCTGCTGGAAGCATGTGCAAAGCCAACACAAGTACAGGCTAACAGAGTGCAATGGACATATGCAGGCTACGAAATCCTTAACTGTAACCTGGTTAAGGGGATACATGGCCACATAACATGGTTATTCGTACATAGATCTATATGTGTTAAACTGGTTTCTCAGAGACCAATATCCAGGTTTTTCTAACCAGAAAAATGGTATACACTACATTTTTGGGGTATTAAAGTGCATGTAAATGCACTCATTGTGACAAGTATACAAAAAATGAGGATATCGAAAAGGGAGCAAATAGTGTTGCACTGTGTGTCATATGTGCACAAGAAATGTATTTGACATTAACAGCGGCTGTTGAGTAAACTTATTAAAAACTGAAATTGGTATAGCTTTGCTCAGCTGCCAGAACTATGATTTTCATCAATTTTTATGGTAATTGTAGACGAAAATTTAACTCTTTAGACATTGCAGCATTTAATTATGGACAAAATCTGGTTGCTTTCTGGTCTGCTAGAAAACTGCACCTTAATAACAGGTATACTCAGAAGCATGAAAATTTACCTGGCTATCCCAAAAGGCAACAGAGAAATGACTGATCCAAACAAAACAAAGGAAAGATCCATAAATGCAAATCAAAAGAAATGGAAGGATGCGGAGAATATCAACAGAAAGGAATGGTCCAGAATCTCTCCCAATGTAACAGTCATAAGGTTTCCTTAATCCATGCTACCAGAAGTTGCATAATGCCGCAGACTGAGTATTTGATAATTTTGACTCCTCTGTTTTTAAGATAACTATATTAAAATGAAAGCTCATGGCTCATCTATTTATGCATAAAATATAGCTTATTATTTGTGCTATTTATTTTACATTTTATTAATCAGTATTTCCGGCGCCGTCGTGAGTGGCAGCCATTCCAGCAGCTCCGTGTATGACTTTATTTGAATTTCCCCTTGGGATTAATAAAGTATCTCTCTATCTATCTCAATTAGCAATCATATATGGGCTCAGCAGCAGGTTTGCATTAAGCAGAGGAGGATACATATAGAACAGTATGAAGATATATACTTATTAGAGTATTAAAGTGATATTTAGATACTTGTTCTTACTTTATTAAACTCCTTGGAATAGATATGAGAATTTATTCAGCAGTATAGCATTAAACATGCACTAACTGTTGACTTAAAAAAATGCTGAATTTTATTAATAGAAACATAGACAACATAGCCCAAAGATATGAGAGAGAGAGAGAGAGGGAGAGGGAGAAAGAGAGAGATAGATAGATAGATACTTTATCAATTCCAAGGGAAAATTCACAAATACCACAAACGAGCACTATTGCAAAGGTTTCTTTTCCAAATGCCCTGTTTATGTCAAGTGCTTAGACTTATTTTGGAGTTACTTAGGTTCAAAATGTCACAGAAAAAAATAACAATGTGAAACAATAAATCTGCAAGCATCATCATATTTAATTATGTGCTCTGCAAAACTAAAAACTAGAATTAGAATTCAGTTGTCAGGAGCATAATGATGATTTACATTGAATTTGGAAGTCACAACTGACTGAATCAAAGAGAAAGAAGAGAATCAAGAAACCTCCCCTGAATTTGCTTATCTTATTCCCGCTCCTACAAATAATTTATTTGTTTAACCGAACTGAATGGCCAAATTTCAGTCCTCCTGAGAGGCAATGAAGCTCCATGGCAAAAAGAAAATATTGCTAATGGTTTAAAAATAAAAGGAAAAAGGCAAGGGGGTATGCAATATAACAGTTTTTTCTCCTTTCAAGATTAATTAGCATGGAACTTTTTCAGTAATTGAGTGAATAGTATTCAAAAAGGTTTGCTTGCTATGACAGTTTAATAATTTACAGGGTAAAAATAAGTTAATGGTCAACAAGTGTGTCAAGGTAACACAATTACATGTAGCCAAGGATTTTAAATGCACAGTTCTATATATTTAAACAAACTTTTAAAGATGAAGCATTCTAGACCAAATTACTGGTTGACTGAAAATGCTTAGGTACCTGAAAATCCATTTCCACAATTTAAAAAAAAAATAAGTCAGACAAATTTAGTGGAGGGGTTTCCTGATTAGGTATACTGGATGGTAAGCCCTATCGAGAGGTTATATTTACTTTACCTGTTGCTCATAAGCAGCAGCTCTGTTCTGGTAGAAAGTGGATAGATCTGATTTCTGATCAGGAGGACATAGGTTGATGGCATCTGTGTAGCACTGGATTGCAGAATCGTATCTGCAAGCTTTAAAATACTTGTTGCCTTTATTTTTTGCTGCTTGTGCCATGTCAAGAGGACTCTAAAAAAAGGGAGAGATAAAGTGTAAACTACAGTTCAACGTGTATTTTTTTTACACAAATTAATATATTATATGCGCATAGTTGACTTGTTCTAAGAGTTAAATAATTTACATTTTTGCATATTAAATGACTTGCTAACAGTCTGAAACATTTTTTCTGTGTCTAGGAACTAAAAAAGTAGCCCTGCAATTTATACAGAAACACCTTAATTAAAGGGACAGATCTCCTGAATGTTGAAATATAATATACAGTACAAAATGCTTGTATATATATATCTATATCTATTTTTAGCAATATATATCTAAAAATGCAAATAAATTTCCATAGTAATGACTGACTGAGCAAACTCAGCAACCTAGTTCCCACAAATATAACAGACATAAACTACACCTTATTCTTCAAGGCAAATGTTTTGGTTAGTTTTGAGCAGATCACACATATCTAAGTACAGGTAGTCCCCAGGTTACGGACATCTGAACCTACGACTTACGAACGAGGCTGCAGCGCATGCACCTCAGTAACTGCTGCTCCATCATCTTCAGGCCTGGGGATGCTGCAAGCGGTGGCTGGAGGGGGGCGATTTCGCTGCTCGTGCAGTGTACAGCCCTTGGGCAGCTTCCGGTGGCGAATGGTGACCCGTGGTCCATAGTCACCGGGGCCACAGCTATTGCTCCTGTGCAGGACAATGGTTCGCTGCCCGCCCACTACGCCACCGCAGCTACTGCTCCCGACTGGACGCAGGCTAGATGGAGCAGAGGGGGGCGTTTCACTGCCCACCCAACACACATGGCTGGTAATGCTGCAAGCGGTGACCCGGTTGTGGCTGAACGGAGGCCACTGAGGGTGAACAGGGCAGCGGGGGTAGCATTGTAGTGTGCCTCGGATGACTGCCTGATGAATTGGGGTTGGGTGATTCACTACCTGCCTTTGGCCACACCATGTCCGTTCTCGGTGGGCGGACGCTGCAGGCAGCATACTGTAGTGGAAGTGACTGTGTGGTGGAGAAGTGATGAACCCTCCCTCACCGCCCCCAGTCATTGTCAATAGTAAGCCTGCTTGTACTGTTACACAAATAGCAGGAATTTGTCTCGTCAGTACAGCAGACGTGTTGACGGGTGCCTTCCTACTGTGATAGTGTATATAGCGCTGTGCAGAAGAGCTCATCTTAACCTTTTGTCTTCACCCTTCAAGAATGTCTCTGAAACACAAATCTGATGCAAGTGCTGGTGATACGGTAAAGAAGAGAAAAACCATCACCATTGAAAATAAAGTAGAAATAATAAAAAGGTCAGAGAGGGGTGAAACGCCATCATTCATTGGCAGAGCACTTGGTTACAGTCGGTCAACAATAGCATTTATTAAAATAATGTACCTGTTCCGACTTACATACAAATTCAACTTAAGTACAAACCTACAGTCCCTATCTCGTACGTAACCCGGGGACTGCCTGTATTTAAAAAACAAACATCAGAAACACAATGGAATAAATCAAAAAATAAAAAAAAGAATAAGCATAGAATAAAAAACACTAAGAAGAGGTGATGCTGTGCGCTGGACTAGAATCAGAAAAGGCATAAGGGCTTGTAACTACAAGGAATAATATGAAAACTGCATTTTCTGTGTAATGTGTTAATGTCATTGTTGGTTTCTGGTTTGGAATTAAAGGGCAATGCACTGCTTTTTTAAATAATTCACAAGAAAATGTGGTTAAAATATATCTGTTAATAAAAGCTAAGGGTTCCTCTTAAAGTAATCAATAAATAAAACCAGAAAGACATAACTAAGACTAAATCTTTCACTGTCATTAGCAGTTTTCAACAATGAAACACAATATAAACAGAATAACACAGCAGCACATTTACCAGTGTGACAGTAACACAATCTATTTTAATCTCTACTGATTGAAATTCAAAAAAGAACCATGAAGCCTCAAATAATTAACAGCTATCTATACTAATAAAAGGCAAAGCCCTTACTCACTCACTCACTGACTGACTGACTGACTGACTGACTGATCACTAATTCTCCAACTTCCCGTGTAGGTAGAAGGCTGAAATTTGGCAGGCTCATTCCTTACAGCTTCCTTACAAAAGTTGGGCAGGTTTCATTTCGAAATTCTACGCGTAATGGTCATAACTGGAAGGTATTTTTCTCCATTTACTGTAATGGAGTTGAGCTTGACCGTCGTGGGGGCGGAGTTTCGTGTGACATCATCACGCCACCCACGTAATCACGTGAACTGACTGTCAACGCACTATGTAGAAAACCAGGAAGAGCTCCAAAATACGCTGAACAAAACATGCATTATATAATTGAGAAGGCAGCGAAACAATAAGAAGCGAGCGAGTGACATATACTACCATATTCATCATTGCAGCTACTTCGGAAACAAAGCAAGGTATAAACCTAAACTTTAAATTAAGTTAATAGACAGGCTGCCGCTGGCGTTTTTAATGCCCACGGGTAATGCGGGATACAAGTTTAATGAGAGAACGCAGGATATAAACGAGAGTTTTGATCACTTTGTAACTAAGTTAAAATTGCAGGTGAAGGGGTGTGCTTATGCAAATTCCGAGAGACTGTGTTTGTGGGGGATTGACAGTTAAGGCGGGTGGGGGAGTCACGTCATCATATCCCCTCCCATTTACCTCATTTCGCTCTGAGCTGAGCTCCGCGGCTAACGCCGTCTTCCGAAGCAACTTCGTCACACTGCCACCTAAAGTGAAAACTTAAATATATAAAGTCAGCGTCGGAATATATAAACTCAGCGCTGGAATATATAAAGTCAGCGTCGGAATATATTGTCACGCTTGGGTCACAGATTTGCACAGAGACACAGGAGGTCGTAGAAACAAGAAGGATTTTTATTCAAACACTGCAAACACATGAGCTTAAACGTGCTCCATGACAATTCAGAGATGACAGTTCCGCTAGGAGCAGTGAGAGAGAGCGATAAAAGCAAGCAAACAATCAATTTTCAACTGACAGGCGCTGCACAAGGCTTTTAAGTTAGCGGGGCAGCGAAACAATAAGAAGCGAGCGAGTGACATACTACCATATTCATCAGTACAGCTACTTCGGAAACAAAGCAAGGTATAAACCTAAACTTTAAATTAACTTAATAGACAAGCTGCCGCTGGCGTTTTGCATGCCCACGGGTAATGCGGGATACAAGTTTAATGAGAGGACGCAGGATATAAACGAGAGTTTTGATCACTTTGTAACTAAGTTAAAATTGCAGGTGAAGGGGTGTGCTTATGCAAATTCCGAGAGACTGTGTTTGTGGGGGATTGACAGTTAAGGCGGGTGGGGGAGTCACGTCATCATCTCCCCTCCCATTTACCTCATTTCGCACTGAGCTGAGCTCCGCGGCTAACGCCGTCTTCCGAAGCAACTTCGTCACACTGCCACCAAATACAGAGAAATCCACAAGTTAATACACACGCTGTCTCTAGACTTTCTCCACACTGAATCCTCCAGGCACTACTTACAAAAGGTTACATTGACAATCGTGTTACGTTATTTTTAAAATGTTTAATTTTCTTAGCACAAGCACAGCTGAGAAGCTTCGATGCATGTGCTCCATAACGCGTTAAAAAATAATGCATTTAATCACACTTTGCATTACAATCAAAGGGGAACTTTTGTCAATGCATGATTTCCTGGTACACCGATTACATTGATCAGCGCATCCCAATTCATTTTAGCCTCGCACCGCCTTGGTTTGAGAAGAAGTATGAAAAAATATGAGGTTAACACACAAAAACAGATCACCAATTCAAGCTTTATGAATAATCGATTCGCCATCAATAATTGTTTTGGTAAAGCCATACTCAGTGTAATCCTCCTTCCATTTTATAATTTTTCCGCCACTAGCCATGATTAAATGAACGGTAAAAAAGTAAGAGCGAAGCGAGGGTGACTTATTTAGGCAGGCATATATATGACAGCAACACTCATGACAATCATGTTATGTTATTATTAAAATGTTTCCTTTTCTTTTTCATTACTTCTTTAACCCACTACTTCTCCGCTGCGAGGCGCGGGTATTTTGTATATGAATGACCTCCAAAGAGCGCGGAGACTTTTGATCATGTGAACGTGTCTGCAAAAACTGGCGTCTCCTGCCCAGCAAAAGTCGAGCCGCCGGCGCGCGCGCATAGCTGTGCCGGCCTTTGAGACGCTGACTGAGCACTTTTAATTTTTTTCATCCTCCCCCTGAGCTATAGCCCAGACAAGTGCAAACACGGGACCCCTTTTCTACACCGCGGCAAAATAATATTAAGGCGCTTCGCACTTTATTTTGCACGTATACGATTATGAGGTCGTCAGCTCGGATTATGAAGACACGCACAGGAGTGAAGGACTGACAGTGCCATCACAGCCGATTAATAGCTGGGACGTCTCACCAGTCTACACAAGACCCACCGCAACTGTCCCCAAAAGGCGCTCATATCGTCTCCGAACACATCTCTCTATACTATATAAAAGAAAAAGGCAACTTTCCTTTCTTTACACCTTTTTTCCTTTTATCCCAAACCAAAGCCTTTCTCTCTTAACACTGCAGAGGACACAAAACTAATTTTCTTTAATTGCTGGTAAGGCACATTACCAGAGGCAGAAATTTGGACTTTCACATAGAAAATGTAATTTCTATACCACAGCCGTCGTGTAGCGCCTTTCAAAAGGGATCTACTACCGAGAGATGATCCATATACATTTTAGCTGCTGTTAGTACTACTTACCTCTTCTGTTATACCGTCTTTAAAATGTAGTTTACCCGCAACCACTCCAGTAGTGCTCAATGTACCTTTACTTCTTAAAACGTTAATGTTTTACTGTTTAATAACTTATAGACTACATTTTACTATTTTTCCCTTGCACTCAGTGATCAAAGCTATACACACACATATAGACACATACATATATATATATATATATATATATATACCTGTGTGTATGTTTGTATGTACACACACATACATACATACACACACACAAATTATATATATGTGTGTGTCTGTGTATGTATGTATGTATATATGATGTAGATAGGTATGCATATATATATGTGTATATGTAGATATGTATATAGATATGTATTTTGCTATATATATATATATATATATATATACATACACATACATACAACAATTACATTAACAATCATGTTACGTTATTTTTAAAATTTTTCCTTTTCTTTTTCATACCTTTTTTAACACACTACTTCTCCGCTGCGAAGCGCGGGTATTCTGCTAGTTTATATATTAAATTATACAAATTTGAGTTGCATCCCCAGTGTAAACATCTGAAATCCCAAGTATAACACAAAAATATTAGGACAGCACTTTAGTTCTAAGGCTGGGGATATGGTTAATGCCATGTGAGGCGTATGCTTGAGGTCACTGCTATGCAAACAGTGTACTGACTATACTTTCGCACGTACTTTAAGTAAATTTGGAGGATTCCACCAGGGGGCAGTGTGAGAAATAATCATGGGGAGAAAACAACATTTGGTTTTGCTGTTGTGTGAGTTGAGGGAAAAAAAGATGTTAAAAATAAAACTTCTTTTCATTCTGATGCTGTTGCAAATATTCAAAAAAACGGCAACAGTGACACAGAAGATGACGTGAGACATTTAAATGTATAATGTCATTACGATGGGGAATATCTAATGATTTTATTGCCTATGCAAGAAATGGATGAAGAAAAGCACCATGAAGGCATTTACATGTCAGCATTCAATTTTAATTATTTGCTTCACTGCATCAAACCATTCATCAAACATTCCAGCATGCTGATTGATCCTGTTGAAGCTGCAAATCTGCCATCACATGTTGACAGTAAACAACTATGCTGGTGTCATGTACCAAAACTTCAAAACAGATGGCAGCCATATTTTTGCTGGTATTGCAACTCACGCATGCATTGCATTAATTTCTAACAATGTGCTCAGAGGACATGTCAAAAGAATGCTGGAAACACATGGCTGCCATGATGTGTGTGTGTGTAACCGTTGTGAACTTGAAGTATAAATTGGTCCTAAGAAATAAGACAACACATGCAAAAATTTAACATCTGAAAGAAAATATAAACTTCTAGTTATACGTGCACACATGAAAAAAATCAGTAACAATAATAGTAGTAGCATATGATTAACCTTTTACAGTCAGTAATTAAGCTGACATTACAAATGAATGATGTAGCACTCAATGAAAAGACTTCTAAATTCAGACTTAACTAAATTTAAAGAAAGCCACACACCTCTAAAAAGCCACATAAAAATAAATAATTAAGTCCTTTTACAACATATTGAAGAGCTTTTAAAGTCTTGTAGTATTATACAGGAATGAATTCAGAAATATTGCTGAAGATTTTAAAAATAAATTCTGGTCATGTTTATTGCAGTTAAGGACTAACTATTCCCTGCCAAAGGCCATTCTAATAATGAGTCAAAGAAGTATTACCCGGCAAAACACATTCCATAATCAACTAAGTACATAGTACAGTGTTCTCCCCAGAACTTTTTTCCAGCCGGGTGGCAAGAAAAAGTAGCCGGGTGGGGCAGGATGGGGAAATATGGTGGTGGGGGAAAATTAAATGTGCAATATTTTTATTAGTTAATTATTATTATTTTCCAAAGCTCAATATGACTTCCTTTTTTAAGGTTTGACACTTGTGCCAGAATATTTTTATTAAATTTAAGAAGTATCCAATTCAGGATCCTGCAACACTAACAAAAATTTTAAATAACAATTGTTATGACATAAACCAAGAGGCACAAGTACTGTCACTGTCGGGAAGAAAAGTGAAAACAATGAAAAAAAAGTATAGGAAACCTAATGAAGAAAAATTTAAAAATATTCTTCAAAGCCAACTTGCATATGCAAAAGGTGTCTTCTGTTAAATATTTATTCTTCTTTTATTCCTAGAGGCCCAGTTATCTGAAGCTTTCCCATAATCAAAGTCCCCAGAATCTGGGCCCTCCAAGGAGATCACTCATCGTACACTGTCATAGTGACTGTACTGCAAAGTCATCATACTGTACAGCCATCTAGTGTCACTGGTCATTTTCAGCGTAATCTGGGGAATGTTCAGAATATTTTGAATTTTTGTTAAACCAGCCATCCTAACTGAAGAATTCTGAAAGAAACAGAATAGCTGCCTTAAGATGTTCAGTTTTGTTAAATGAGGTACAGCAGCTGTTGCTGCTGCTTGGGCACTTGCAAGGGCCAATCTGTGGTTTTACACAGTGGCAGTGACCAAGAGTCCAGATGTTTCCTCTCTAAGCAGTTTTGCCACACCTTTCTGTCTCCCAATCATAACAGCCTTTCCATCTGACCCTAGTTCAACCAGATTAGCAGTTTTCAAACCTAGAGTGTCCATAGTCTCACTCAGTGTGTTGGTTATAGTCTCCGCTTTGCCGTCAACCATATTGCGGGTTGATACAAAACTAACTCTGACCTCTTTAGTGACCTGGCAAACATATTTAATGTAAATAATTAATTGTTTTACATCTGAGATATCTGTGGTTTCATCACACAGAATACTGAAAAACTTTTCTGTGAGTATATTTTTCAGTATGTTAGATTTTATTTCTGATGTTAAGACATCCAGCAGCTCTTGCATTATTCTTTCAGAGGTGTAATGTGCATTTTTACCAACATTGAGATGTTGTAAAAAGGAACATCCTATTTCTTTACAGTGTTCCAACAGCTTTTCAAATAACGTTGTATATAGCAACTCATTTTTGCTAAACAATGCATGGATCTTAAAGCTCCCACAAAGGCATCTCTCTGTAAGTTATTTAACAAAGATACAGATCTTTCAATTTGACCGATTCCAGTTTGCTCTAGTACACGTTTTCCTAAAAGGTAAGCAGAAGACTCAATGAGGCGTTTTACTTTTTTCATTGTCCAGCAAGCTTTCTTTTAGAATTCTTGTGTATGGCACATTTACCCAAGGTAACTCCCATCTTGGGGTTATTTCATGCACAATGAGCACCACATACCCTTTTCTTTGACCATTAGCCAATCAAAATCTTTAAACCATTGTTTGTTTATGCTGGATAAGCGGTGCTTAAATTTATCAATTGGCAGAGTGTGTGCTGAAGAGACTTCCCCTGATGGACCAGCCTCTGCAATGTCTTTGTCTGAAATTGCCACATCAGGAGTTGACGCCGCACCTTCATTAGTTTGTGACGTCTCTTTTCTGAAATAACTGAGCACTGTTGTTTTCTGAACACTTCTTTTGCTCATGTTGGTAAAACGTTTGAAAAAAATTTTTAAGTACCTATGAATAAGACTTTTGAGTGGGAAAGGGAGAGCCTGTTGGATATTCAATTCACACATGCACTATGGCAGGTACACATTCTCGACATTTCCACTTTAATCTCGACAATTATGTCGAGAATAAAGTTGACATTTCCACTTTAATCACAACGCTTACGTCAAGAATAAAGTCGACATTTCCACTTTATTCTCGACATTTCCACTTTATTCTCATCGTTTATCTCAAGATTAAATTCGACAAGTTGACTTTATTCTCGTAGTTTGTCATTAAAGTAGAACATCGTAAACTAAACTTCATCTTAAAATGAATGTTTCATTTACTATATTTTCTCAAACCCTGTCATAAGTTATGTAGCAACATGTCGACTTTATTCTTGTCATAAGCGTCAAGACTAAAGTGGAAATGTCGAGAATAAAGTCAACATCTCGACTTTATTCTCGACATATAGTTTTTTTTCTTCACTTTGTCCATATTTTTTTTTCTTCACCGTGGCCCTAATACGCTTCCATACAAAACCCTCAGCAATTCAGTGACAAAACTTTTGCTCAGGACACTTTTGCAAGGGTTTCAGCACACTTTTTGCAATATGAACGCAAGTCCAAATATGAGCAAATATAAGAACGACAGATGGGGTCACTTTAAACAGGGACCACAGTGAGTGCTACAAGGATTTTTGCACACAGAACACACCTTAAACAACTGTGTATATATGTGTGTATATATATATATATATATATATACACACACACACACACACAGTCGACCCTTGACATACGACCGGCCTGAAATACGAACAACTTGATTTACGACCAAAATTTTTGTTTTGATTTACGACCAACATCTTGCGTTACGAGCCGAATGTGGTCACGTGTATCCGCTTGTGCGATTGTAAACAAACAGCCGAAAGCGTTCGTAAGCGTCAGTCGGAGCCCAGATACATGTGTTTGTGGACGTAATTTCGGTCAGTGCAGTGATTTATTTATATATATAATTCACTAAGACCATGGCAAGCAAGACGCATAATTGCTAAGGAAGGAAGAGAAGGTAACGAAGGTAAAGAAAGCGATCACAATCGAAACGAAGAAGGAAATTGTGCGGAAATATGAGAGTGGTGTTCATGTGACCGATCCCGCTAATACCGTATTTACTCATGTACCACGCACCCTCGTGTAAGACGCGCACCCTAATTTTTACAAAGAGAATTGCGAAAAAAGTTTTGCCCCGTGTACGATGCGCATTATGATTGTATAGGAAGCGTCTAAAGATAGAGCGAGCACTGTCATGCGAGTGCGCGAGCAAGCGAGTGAGAGCGAGAGAGCACGAGTGGGAGAGCAAGCGAGCGAGAGAGAGAGAGAGAGAGAGCGCGAGTGGGCAAGCAAGCGAGCGAGCGAGCAAGCGAGTGAGAGAGAGAGCGCGAGTGGGCGAGCGAGTGAGAGAGAGAGCGCGAGTGGGCGAGCGAGTGAGAGAGAGTGTGAGCGGGCGAGCAAGCGAGCGAGAGAGTTGAGAGAGAGCTGAGTGGGCGAGCAAGCGAGCGAGAGAGAGCGTGAGTGGGCGAGCAAGACAGAAAGCGCGAGTAGGTGAGCGAGCGAGAGAGAGAGCACGCGAGTGGGCGAGCGAGTGAGAGAGAGTGTGAGTGGGCGAGATAGCGCGAGCAAGCGAGCGAGCGAGAGAGAGCGCGAGTGGGCGAGCAAGCGACCGAGAGAGAGAGCGCGAGTGGGCGAGCAAGCGACCGAGAGAGAGAGCGCGAGTGGGCGAGCAAGCGACCGAGAGAGAGAGCACAAGTGGGCGAGCGATAGAGAGAGCGCGAGTGGGCAAGCAAGCGAGTGAGACAAAGCGCGAGTGGGCGAGCAAGACAGAAAGCGCGAGTAGGTGAGCGAGCGAGAGAGAGAGCAGGCGAGTGGGCGAGCAAGGGAGCGAGAGAGAGCAGAGCGTGAGTGCGCGAGCGAGCCCAAGCAGAAGAAGTTTCCTCGTGTATGACGCACACCTGATTTTCTAATGCTAATTTTTGGGAAATAAATACGCTATGTACAGCATGTCGAAATCCACCATCTCGATAATTTTACAAAGAAAAGATTTGCATAAGGAGGATCCTCCAAAACAATAACCACCTTCCATTTCATTCTCCTCCTCCTCCCTTCCTGCAGCCCAAAGATGTTAAATTAAATGGTGAGTACAGTATGAAATTGTTGTTTCTGGTAGGCTAGGTACTTTTTATAACTTTTTGGTTAGTACATTAGAAAAATTATTGGTGTTTTGGTAAATTATGCACATTATACAACCCTTTTTTATGAAAAGGTTAAGTAAGTGTTGCAGTGGGAGGTTCGGAACGCATTATCGGTATTTTCATTATTTCTTATGGGAAAAATAGTCTTGACTTACAACCAACTTGAGTTACAACCAGCCTTCGCGAACGAATTGAGTTCGCAAGTCAAGGGTCCACTGTATGTATGTATACTCAGCAAAAAAAGAAACGTCCCCTGACTTTCAACTGTTTTTACTTTCAGTAGACTTAATGTGTAAATATTTGTATGAACACTAAAAGAGTCAACACCATAAGACATAAACTAAAAATGTTTCACAATGTGTCCCTGAATGAAGGGAGGCTCAAAATCAAAAGTACCAGTCAGTATCTGGTGTGGCCACCAGCTGCTTGAAGTACTGCAGTGCATCTCCTCCTCATGGACTGGACCAGATTTGTCAGTTCTTGCTGTGAGATGTTACCCCACTCTTCCACCAAGGCACCTGCAAGTTCCTGGACATTTCTGGGGGGAATGGCCCTAGCCCTCACCATGCGATCCAACAGGTCCCAGACGTGCTCAATGGGATTGAGATCTGGGCTCTTCGCTGGCCATGGCAGAACACTGACATTGCTGTCATGCAGAAACTCACGCACTTTTTGCCACTCCTGTCT